>CM021100.1:881330425-881345266 GCA_007115665.2 Sequoiadendron giganteum | reverse complement strand
TACCATACGTCATCTAAGTATACGTATTTCTAGAAATCATTTTAGTAACATCCTTATTGTCCAAAAAATCCAAAAACATAGAAATAGGTCATATCAGTTCTTAGGCATAGTCTGCATTACCCCATTTTGAGCAACTATTTTATGGTCAAAACAAGGTCTCAAAAGAGGCACAAAGAAATGTCAGACCCCAACGAGTTTATCAATCCTTTCAGCACTCAACCACCTAGGAAGAACAAACCACACAAACCATTGCTTGATAAATTTGTCACTAGAGATGCCAATGGACGAGTCTTTGTTGAAGACATAGAGTCTGCAGTCCAAGATCCTGAATTTGCATCCTTCATGGATGAGTGCTTGGAAAATGATCCCCAACGCTATATAGCAAAATTGCTAGTAGAAGGTGCCACACTACCACCAGGATTTGACATTCATACATTGAAAATGACATCTACCCAACCAATGCAAACAGTGACATCAAGTGGTTCTATGCCCCAAATCACCACAGCAATACCAACTGGCATACCAACTCAGACATCATCAATTGTAAACACAACCCCTTTCAACATAACACAAGGTTTACAATTTACGACGGGAGCAACTTCATCCAACCCCTTTGGCACCAACATGATTGGTAAGAGATCCAAGGCGGGTACGAATATTCCTATCCCAAGTCAAACCATTCACACAGGATATATTCCTATCCCACAAAGGACTATTCAAACGGGATATATTCCTTCACCAAATCACAACCCGTCACAAAACATGGCATATCAGAACGTCTACATTGATCCAAACAATGGCAACACCATGTCCTTGACACAAGTCAATGTCCTTCAGAATCAAATGCAAACTCTCCAACAACAAATGGATAATATGTCTATGTCAGGCAAACAAACTATCTCAACACAAGACTTATGTCCATGTCCATTTGACAAAGCGCTTTACATGACACATTTTCCCCATGGATACATTATACCGATTTTTCCTAAGTATAATGGGAAAAAGAATCCTCTAGAACATATTAGGGAGTTCTCAACAGCATGCATGGACATATCGTATGACCCCACATATTTGATGAGACTATTTCCACGAACCCTTGTTGGGATAGGACTAGAATGGTTTTCTAAACTACCATATGGTATACGCTCTTGGGGAGAATTAGCTGAAAAGTTTGTCGAACATTTCGCCTTCAACATAGACAATGAGATAACAATAGCAACCTTGTGCCACATGACACAAGAAGATGAAAAAACTTTCACCACTTTCTTTCAGAGGTGGAGAAGTCTAGCTAGCAGATGTCTAGTTGAGATACCAGAGAAACAAAAGGTCACGATATTCCTAGAGAACATCAATCCAAAACTACGGAGTGATTTAAGAGTACATTGTTGTACCTCATTCCTAGACTTGGTACAGAAAGGCATCATCCTTGAGAAAGGCCTTATTGACAAAGGCGAAATAAAGGTACCAGGTAGGAATCCTATTATCCAAAATCAAAACGCGCCAAATGATAGAAGACAATTCTGGTCCAGAAACAAGAATGTTACAAATGATGGCATTGTCGATGCTAAAAACATATATACAAGGCCAGTTATCACACTGAGAGGATACAACCAAAATCAAGACACAATGGATAATCCAGATCAAATGGCTAACTATCTCCAAAATTCACAGCAACAACGACCTCAAAGAAGATTTCCAACACGTGAATTTACTCCTCTAGGACAACCGATCAAGGTTATTTACAAAGAATTGATTAAACACAATCTCATCAAACCGTTGGAACCAAGAGAATATGATCCTGGACAATTTAAACCTTCCTAGTGGGATGACAAAGCCCATTGTGAATATCATCAAATAAAAGGACACAGTCTTAAAAAATTGTCGCCAACTCAAGGGCATTATCCAAGACTTTGTGGAGAACGGAACCATAGAGGTTGGTGGATAGAAAAACACCAAGAACAATGATCATAAGGTCTTCAAGGACCCATTACATGACCACACAAAAGGAAAAGCCTCCGGTTCGGGAACTAAGACCGATCCATCAACCAATTACGCAAACACCAATTTTGACTATGGAAAAGGAAAGATTATAAATAGCCTCCGTGCTGTAGATGAGCATGTCGATACCTTCACCATTAAGAAGCCTCCATAATGTAGTGTCAACACACGCATAACCAAGATCACTATTCCAAGTCCTTCTTCTGAGCCATCTACACAAGCTTCCAAGTTCAAGTACAACCTTCTTGATCAATTGAGTAAAACCCCTGCGCAAATATCTATCTTGGAACTATTGACCTTATCACCTGAGCATCGAGCCATTCTCGATAAAGCTTTGCAGAACACAACTGTCCCTACTAATTTAGATGTCAACCATTTCGAAGAGATGGTGGGATATTTAACCAATTCACACCATGCTACATTTTCCCAATAGGATTACTCGACAGAAAAATCTGATCATAATGACCCATTACATCTTGAAGTCTTAGTCCATGAAACCAAAGTCAGACGAGTCTTGGTAGACGGAGGAGCAGGTTTGAACCTATGTACCCTAAAATTGGTTAAGGCATTAGGATTCTTAGAAGATTGCGTAGATACCTCTAAGAGTATAGTCATCAAGGCTTACGATGATGAGGAAAGATCATCCAAAGGAGAGGTCACACTCCCTATCAGAATTGGTCCAGCAATCATGAACACCAGCTTCCAAGTCTTGGATCTCACTCTTCCGTACAATTTGTTGTTAGGTAGACCTTGGATACATGCAATGAAAGTTGTACCTTCAACGTATCACCAATGTCTCAAATTTCCACATAATGGCACCGAGATCACTATTGATGGTGATCCAGATCCGTTTCAGTATTGTACAAGCCTAAAGGAAATTCCACAATGCCAAGTACTAGTTAATCAAGAAGTTTCATCATCCAATTCATCCCAATACATTGACTCATCACATCTCACTAAGTCCAAATCATTCACACCTCCATCAACTACTCCTAAACTTGAAATCCAAGACAAGGGCTTTGGCGAGTATCATATAAAGGCATCATACTGTGTCAGTCAATTGATTCCACCTAAGGCATATGGCCTACCTATGGCAGATAGAATATAGTCAATAGTCATATTCAATGTTCCCCCTACAACGACATTGATCAAATGGGGAGAGCTAAGCGAGGAAATTGTGGACCAAGGTGATTCCTGGTTGTATCAAGAAGAACATGAATACCCCTCCCCGTCTATTCAAATAGCTAAGAACCAATATGGAAAAGGCTTTAAGATAATGCAAAAGGAAGGCTATGACGGGCACAGTGGGTTAGGGCTACATCAAAATGGAAGGATGGAACCGATTACTGTCCACCCACGACCGAAATACTTAGGGCTAGGGTGTCAACCACTTAGAATTGGGTTTCCTAGTACTTCGTCACTGTTTCAAGAGGAAGTGAGTGCTTACGCAGACACCGAGACATCTCATGATCCACCTCCCCCATTTTACGACAACCCTCCAATCTTTGATGAATCCCCTTACTCAAGCGATGGTGAATGGGATTCCCTTTCATCTACCAGCACCATGAACATAGACGCACTATTTGGAGAATTGGACCTAAACGTGAAACCTATACCCAAACCATCTAGTCCTTGTCCTAAGAAACATTTGTCCAAAGAAGAATGGCATAAGATCTATTATTGGGAAAAACTCGATCGTGCATCTTGGGCACTTGAATCACCATCTTCTAACGACCTATCCCAGGCAATGGTCCCACATCAACGTTTACCTTCCCGTAAGGAAAAGACCCAGCAAGAGTTAGTCCAGAACTTCTGCGACCATGTCAACCATTCACTATTCACCCTGTCAGTGGCTACCTTTAAAAACTCCGATGATGACATGCCCCTCATATATCCCGAACTTATAGACTGGGATCAACAAGGTACACCTATCTTAGACACATTCGAGAATGATGAAGCAATTGCTAAGTTCATGGGACTTTGAGAAGGCATACCAAGAGGGGATCATAAAGCTGGTTTTACCATAGACTTGGACGATAAAGCATATTTTGTGGAGTCTATTTACACCTCTAGTCACAAAAATGAGGATAAAAAGAAAAAAGACAATGAAAAGAACAATGATGAGTCCCTAGGTGAAAACCAAAAGGCACCTTTGGACGAAGAAAAAGTCAAAATAAAGGACGTATCCAAGGGCGAAAACCTCCCTGAGGCACCCAAGGATAGAGGTTTAAATATTCTCCCCATTGAACAGGAAAAGTCACCGATGCTAGTAGAAGAATCAGTTGCAGTCAACATAGGTACAAAAGAGAATCCAAAGATGGTATATTTTGCAGCTTCTTTAACAGAGACAGAAAAACCTGAGTTTAAGGACTTCTTCCAAAAGAGACATAGATAAACTTTGCATGGTCATATGCTAACATGCCTGGGCTGGATCCAGATCTAATATTGCACCATTTACCATTGCAGCCAGGCATCAAACCAGTCAAACAAAAGTTAAGAAAAATGCACCCGCAGATTGCTCTATTGGTCAAGACAGAACTAAAGAAACTCTTGGATGTAGGATTCATAAGGACAATAGACTATGCAGATTGGATATCGAATCTTGTACCCGTGACTAAACCAACTGGGGGCATTCAAATTTGCACAGACTTTAGAGACATCAACAAGGCGTGTCCTAAGGATGACTTCCCTTTGCCGAATATAGATATGATAGTGGATCTTACAGCGGGGTATGAGATGCTATCCCTCATGGATGGTTTCTTCGGGATACAACCAGATTAAAATAGCAATTGAAGACCAACATAAGACAACTTTCACGTGTCCATGGGGCACATACTGTTGGAACGTTATGCCTTTTGGGCTTAAGAACACAGGAGCTACTTACCAACGCGCAATGACTACAATTTTCCATGACTTTGTACACATTCTCATGGAAGATTACGTCGATGACATTATAGCAAAATCAGAAACAAGAGAAGCTCACTTAAAGGTTTTAAATAAGATATTCCAACGGCTAGAGAACTACAATGTCAGGCTGAATCCGAAGAAGTGTGTCTTTGGAGTCAAATCGGGGAAACTGTTAGGGTATATCATCTCTCGAAGAGGCATTGAAGTAGATCCAGAGAAGGTAAGAGCTATCATAGAAATGCCTCCTCCAGTCAGCATAGGACAACTCAGAACTCTACAGGGCAGACTACAGTCAATTAGGCGATTCATAGTACAACTGGCAGATAAGATTCATCCATTTCAACATCTACTCAAGAAGGGAGTACCATTTGTGTGGATGCTTAAATGCCAGGAAGCATTCCAACAAATCAAGGACTATTTGCTAACTCCACCAGTCTTAATGCCACCTACAGAAGGAAAGCCTTTGATCTTATATATTTCAGCAACTCAGTCGGCATTAGGGGCTCTTCTCGCACAAAAAGATGATCAAGGTCATGAGAGAGCGGTCTATTACATCAGTCGTACCTTAGTGGGCTATGAATTGAATTACAGCAACATAGAACGTGCCTGTCTTGCGGTAGTTTTTGCTACCCAAAAACTTCGGCACTACATGCTCAATCGACAAATAGTGTTAATTGCAAAAATTGATCCACTCAAATACCTTCTAAGTAAGGCAGCTTTAACAGGCCGATTGGCTAAATGGGTCATGATACTTAGTGAGTATGACATTGAGTATGTCGAGAGGAAGGCTATAAAAGGACAGGTGATTGCAGATCAGTTAGCTGATGCACCTATAAAAGCAGATCATCCCTTAGTGGCAGATTTTCCAGATGAATTTCTATTCAACATTGACATTAAAACTGACTGGAAACTGTACTTTGATGGGTCACATACAAATCGTGGTTCAGGAGCTGGTGTCTTATTTGTCACACCTCAAGGTGATACCATTCCCAAATCATTCAGGATTGCTTTCCCTTGTACAAACAATATAGCAGAATACGAAGCCTTAGTGACAGGCTTGAAAATGGCAGCACAATGGAACATTAAGAGCCTACATGTCTTTGGTGACTCTCAACTGGTAATCCGATAGGTAAATGATGAGTACGAAACTAAGGATGAGAAGCTTGCCCCTTACAAGAGAATGGCTGATAGTTTCAAACAATATTTCAAGGACATAACTTTTCAACAAATACCACGCATTCAGAATAGAGCTGCAGATGCTATGGCAACCGTGGGTTCCTTGTTGGATATTCCGAGTAACGTGCCTAAGTTCGAGTTTCTGGTTGAACAGCTGTTGGTCCCTGCTTACGATATCCCCGATACTATGATGGTGTGTACCATTGTTGGTCCTACATCTCCTTGGTATAAAGAAATATTCGACTATCTAACAAATCAAACCTTACCTCAAGACTTGTCCAATAACCAACGTCGAACCTTCATCCGTAAGTCCGCCAAGTACACCATCATCGGAGAAACCCTATATAGACGCACCTTAGACAACGCCCTAATGAGATGTCTCGATGCTGAAGAAGCACAAACAACTTTGCGAGCAGTGCACGAGGGTATATGTGGATCCCATTCGAGTGGTCCAACCTTAGCCCATAAGATTATGAGACTAGGTTACTATTGGCCTACTATGGAGAAAGACTCATACGTCTTTGTGAAGACGTGTAGACAATGTCAAATACATGGAGACTTGATAAGAGCACCAGCACAGGAGCTTCAGATTACTTCACCATGGCCTTTCACCCAATGGGGACTCGACCTCATAGGTAAGATACACCCACCATCATCCAACGGCCACAAATTCATCATTACCGCTACCGAATACTTCACCAAGTGGATTGAAGCCATTCCCATGACCTACATCACTGGCACCCAAATATCTAAGTTTATTCTGAACTATATCATTTGTCGGTATGGTGTACCACAATCCATAATCACAGATAATGGCTGCCCATTCAAGAACCAAGAAGTATGCCATTTATGTGAAGAATTCCACATCAAGCATCATTTTTCCACCCCGTATTACCCACAAGGTAATGGCCAAGCTGAGGCATCTAATAGAACCATTGTTAGAATCCTTAAAAAGACTGTCAATGACATTGGTCGTGACTGGCACCTACAGCTTAATCTTGCCTTATGGGCTTACCGCACAAGCATCCGCACTCCCATCGGTGCCACTCCATTTTCCCTCATATTCGGGTCCAAAGCTATCTTACCTATAGAGGTCGAAATACCTTCTTTAAGGGTATCTTTGAAGGGTCATGTTGACGATGAAGAATACCGTGTCTCTAGGCTACAAGAGCTTGAATTACTGGATGAACGAAGATAGAAAGCATTAGATCATTTGCAAGCATATCAGAATCGTCTTCGTCAGAGCTACAATAAAAAGGTTCTCAATAGATATTTTGACATTGGTGACTTGGTATTAATGGAGAATCCAAAGAACCAAGCTGAACGAGAGAAACCAGGAAAGTTTGAGCCTAACTGGTTAGGGCCGTACATTGTCACAGAAGCCTTTGGGTCAAGAGTGTACCAACTATCTACTCCTGAAGGAGATCCGCTTTTGTCACCTATCAACAGTCTGCATCTAAAGAGGTTCTATGCTTAGCTTCTGAGAATCCGTGTCTTAATCTGGAAAAATACAAAAAAAATAAAAATAAAAATAAATAAATAAATAAATTGAGAAAATCAAAACAGTAAAGAGAAATACATCCGTCCACTAGTGAAAACCACTTCAGTGGCGCTATGGATACGTACCATGGTGAAAACCTGACAAACAGGCGCCATGTGTAGTCAAGCTCGCTCTTCCATCTACCATCATTCTAATCAAACTTTTTCACCATCACTCATAATAAATGGTTGTCCTATCCATCATTTGGAACGATTGACATCTAAACATCCATTCCGTCATATGATCCATTCCATCTCGCAAGTCTTATTCCCGACTGGGGATACGGCACGTGTCTTACTGAAACCAGGCTTTTTCATGCCTTATATAGAAGTCACCAAGTCGAAACTAGAATCAACGTCTTAGGCAGTATGTGTCATTCTCTCACATTACGCTATGTCAAACATCAACATCAAACAATCCCACAAGATCAAGTTTTGGTGAATACATTTATTTGGCTTTATGACTTTATATCTTATTTTGTTTTATCTTTTTATCGATTTGTGCAAGATCCTGTTACTAGCTTTCTCAAGGATGTCCCTTGAAGGATTTAGAGAAGCAATGACGTCTCAGGATTCTTTTTCTTTGGTTGTTGTCTGTCAATTGTCTTTTAAACTTTGGCTTTTTGAATCATGTTACTAGTTTCCTCAAGGATGTCCTATCAAAGATTTAGAGGAACAATGACGTCTCATGACCCGTCTTGTATTTGTTTGCTGTCTGTGGTTTGTCTTGACCAAATGACTGGGGTATCTTGTCCTTATTCTGAGTTAAGACACTCCTTGTCTACGACTATCTATTTTTTGTAGATGGATGATTTTGTACACTATGGTCTATCTCATATCATAGTGTGTACCATCCATTTGTGTCATGTCCGCCCAATGATGATAACAAGCAAGTATAGCGTATTTGGCAATATATCGAAGATTATGTCTTTTTCTCAAATTAACCAACATTAATTATTTCTTACTAACATTCTGAAATCATCCATGCTAACATTTCTTCTTTTCTGCATCTTCGCCACCATTATCTATCCATTTCAAGAGCACACTCATGTTCTTCAAACCCACCTATCCTCTCGAGGGGGCATACCACTACCTCCTCGTCATTCTCCCTTTCACTGGGGTATACCCTAACTTGTTTCATACAGGGGCACGACCGGGGCATATTTTCTTTGACACAACGTTGTACCAACATTGTATCAAAGAGGGGCAAACTGTAGATACCGAAAATTGGTCTAGGCCTGCGAGTACACATTTCAACATAATTTTCTATAGTCCGTCGTCTTGATTAAATAATGTTACTTATTTAATTGCCTTTCTAACACATATTTCCTCTATTAATTAAATACCCTTTTTAATTAATTCATTAATTCATAATCATCCTTTATTCAACTTAATTAATTAAATAAATCATATTTATTTAATTATGTTGCGAACTAATTAATTCTTTCCCCTTTATCTATCAATTAAATAATTTATTATTTAATTCCCCTTTATCATACTTTTCCAACTATAATTAAATATCTTTATTTAATTATTCATTTAACCCCTTTTCATCTATAATTAAATATTTATTATTTAATTATTCATTTTATCCTTTTCAATAGCCAAATTAAATAAATTACTTTATTTATTTAATTAAAAGTCTCATATTTCGAATGTTGAATTAAATTAACATTTAATTCATTATTTAATTAATTATGTCACATTCCTCTAACATTTAGTTATCTCTTACATGCACTTATCGTCTGACTCGAGTTATCTCTATGAGAGAACTCTCTGTCACAACTAGTCGATTAACTAGTTCCAACTCATATGCATGATCTATATTTATTAATTAAATATCTTTATTTAATTAACTAACTCAAGTTTGCATTCACATGCATTTATCATGCATTTATTCTCCAACTTCTAACTTTGGCTTTTGCATACAAAGTCTATTTCTTTTATTTTTGAAGATGAAGATTGGAACTCATGTTCTAACTCATGTTCTAAAATTAGTCTTTACTTGCAGTTGAACTCACATTCTAACTCGCGTTCTATCTGTCACATAACTCATCGCATGGCATTCATCAATCTCATCCGTCGATCTCTCTTTCAATCTGAGCCGATCATTTGAAAACACAAAATCTATAAAATGGCCTATCATTATCATTATTCCTCCTCCCGAAATCATTATACACTTTTGAGAAGAGAAAAAATCTTCGATATTTTGCTGAGACACTCAACGAAGTTATGCTTGCATTCAAACACAGAAATCTGAGGGCAAGAATAACAATACAACAAGATGGAGAAGGGAAATTGAGACAAATCGAGGAAGTATTTGCATATTCGGTGAGATCATTCTAGTTTTATTAGTTTAGATTAATCATGCTTACTTATCATTCTTTGTTGTTTTATTTAGATTAGAATTGATGTTTAATCTTGTGCAACATTTAGCATCTTCCACAAATCCGAAAAATCTGAGTTACAAGTCTAGGTAGGTTTGGAGGGAGTGAGACCTGAGAGAGAGAGAGACTTGAGAAGGAGAGAAAGAGAGAGATATCTAGTTAGGGAAGGGGGAGAGACCTGAGAGAAGGAAAGGGGGTGCAAGGGATATTTTTATGGAGAGACCTAATAGAGAGGGAGAGAGAGATAGGGATTTTGTGAAATCTAAGAGAGAGAGAGAGTGTGAGAGAGTATTGTCAAGGAAAGAGAGTTCTTTAGTAAGGATGAGAGGGAGAGACCTAAGAGAAGGAAAGGGTATGGGAAGGATATTTTGAAGGAGATACCTAAGAGAGATGGGGTTGGAGTAAGAGAGAGTAGTCTAGGTAGGGTGGGAGGGAGTGAGTCTTGACAGAGAGAGAGAGACTTGATAGGGAGAGAGAGTTATCTAGTTAGGGTGGGGGGAGAGACGTAAGAGAGGGAGAGGGGATGGGAGGGATATTTTGAGGGAGAGACATAAGGGAGAGGGAGAGAGAAGGATTTGGTGACATCTAAGAGAGAGACCTAAGAGAGAGAGAGAGAGAGACTACAAGGAGAGAGAACTTTATCTAGTTAGGTGGGAGGGAGAGACTTGAGAAATGGAGAGGGTGTATGAGAGATCCAAGAGATAGAGGGTAGGAGGGATAGAACATGAGAGAGACTTGAGAGAGAGGGTTGGGAGGGATAGAGGGAGGGAGATACTTGAGAGAGAGGGGGTGGGAGGGATGCAGGGAGGAAGAGACCTAAGAGGGGTTGTTATTATATACATTAAACACTCAGCCATATACCTTAAACCCTAAGGATGGAAGACAAGGTAGAGAGTGTAGGAGAGACCTAGAGAGGGTTGAAAGAGAATGGATAAGTGTTGGCTAAGAGGGAAGGAAGTAGAGAGGGAGTGAAAGGTAAAACCTCAGCTACCCATCAATGATCATAAACCACAAAATCTAAGTGTTATCAAAGTGGTGGATAGAGACAAAAAGAAAAAGAAAAGTTAATTTATTATCAATGCAACTCATTTGGAAAAATCTAGAAATTTGCCCACTTTAGCTACCAAATAGACTATGTATGAAGACATGGAGAATTGTTTAGTATCTTTGAATTTGGTTATTTGAGTGTGAGTTATGTTTGAGAAAAAATTTCTTGATCCAATAATGTTTCTTCTTTTAAAATGATATTAATAAACTAAAACATATAGGTCTTATAAGTCCAACCTTACAAGATTTTAAGGAATATTGGTCACCTAATTCCTCTTTGTCCTCAACCATTTCTTATTCATGTGTCTAAGATGTCCATTAGTTTCCTTTTGATACTCCTTGATAGCCTCTACTTCAAAAGACATCTTCAAATTTGTGCCCCCCCTCTCTCTCTCTCTTCCTCCCTCCCCCCTGCCCCTCTCCCACTCCTAATCCCCCTCTCCCTCCCCCTCTCCCCCTCTCCCTCTCCCACTCCCCCCTCCCACTCAACCTCCCCACTCTCCCTCTCTCCTACCTCACTCTCTCCACATCCTCCTTATCCACCATCACCCCCACCCTCTATCCCCCTCCCCCTCTTCCCCCCTCTCCCCTTGCCCCTCCCTCTCCTCCCCTCTTCATCCTCTCCCTCCCCTCCCTCTCCCCCTCACCATCACCCTCATCCCAACCCTCGCCCTCTCCCTCCCCCTCACCATCAACCTCACCATCACCATCTCCCTCACCATCACCATCTCCATCACCATATCCCTCACCCTCACCCTTGCCATATCCCTCACCCTCTACCTCCCCCTCCCCCTCCCCCTCTACCCCTCTCCCCTTTCTCCACCTCCCTCTCCACCCTTGCTTCCCTCATCCCCTCTCCTCCATCTTAACATGTTTATTAAGAGGGAAGGAGAGAGAGAGGGATTGAAAGGTAAAACCTCAACTAACCATCAATGATCATAAACCACAAACTCTAAAAGTTATCAAAGTGGTGGAGAGACACAAAGAGATAGAAAAGTTAGTTTTTTGTCAATGTAGCTCATTTAGAAAAATATACGAGGTTTCCCACTCTAGGTGTTAGATAGACTATGTACAAAGACATGAATAATTGTCTGGTATCTATGACTTTGGTTTCTTGAGTGTGAATTATGTCTGAGACAATTTTTCCCCAATCTAATAATGTTTCTCATTTTAGAATGATATGAATAAAGTAAAACATATAGGTCTCATAATTCATGGATTATTCCTTACCCAAGGCTTTAAAGAACAAAGTAATAGTGTCCTATTTTAGAATAGAAGATTGACCTTACAAGATTTTGAGGAATATTGGTCACCTAATTCCACTTTATTCTTAACCATTTCTTATTCATGTGTCTAATATTTCCATTAATGTCCTTCCAATAATATTTGATATCCTCTACTTTTGAATTCATCTTCTAACTTGTCATCTCTCTCTCTCTCTCTCTCTCTCTCTCTCTCTCTCTCTCTCTCTCTCTCTCTCTCCCTACCCTCACCCCCACCCACTCCCTCCCCCCTCCCCCTTCCTCCCATTCACCCTCTCCCCCCTTCCCTCTAACTTGCCCCCCTCTTCCTCCCTATCCCCCTCTCCTCCTCCCCCTCTCTCCCCTACCCTTTCCCCTCACCCTCACCCTCACACAATCCATCAACATCTCCTTCGCCCTTTCCCTCACCCTCATTCCCCCTCTCCCTCACCCCCTCCCCCTCCCCCTTCCCTTACCCCTCTCCCTCTCCCTCACCCTCACCCTCACCCTCACCCTCATCCTCTCCCTCTACCCCTCCCTCTACCTACCTCCTCCCACGCCTCCCTCTCCTCCTCTCCCTCTCTCACCATCTCCCCTCACCTCTCCTCTCCTCTCCCTTACCCTCTCACTCTACCCCCTCCTCTCCTCCTTCCTGCCAACCTCACCTTGGACTCAACCTCACCCCCACCTCCTCCCTAACCCTAACCTTCACCCTCACCCCCTCTTTGACCCTAACCATCACTCCCTCCCCCTCCCTCACCCTCTCAATCCCTTTCCCTCACCCTAACCCCCACCTTCTCCCCCTCATCTTTACCCTCCACCTCACTCCATCCCCCTCAACCCCTCCCCCTTCCCCTCCCCCCCTAGCCCATCTCCACCTTCTCTCCCTTCACATCCCACACCCTCTCTCCCTCCACATCCCCCACCCTCTTCCTCACTCTCCCCCTCCCTCTCTCCCTCCCCTCCCAACTCATCCCCCTCCCTCTCATTCTCTCCTCCCTTCCCCTCAGCCACCCAAACCCCTCTCTCATCCCACTCCACCTCACCCTCACCCTCTCGATCCGGTGGATATTTTTAAATGAATTAGAGTGTCTCCATTTCTCTCGAATCCCGGCTTTTCATCAGAAAGAGCTCGACGTCTTGATTTCAACGCAACTTGAACGGAGCGAAAAGGAGTCCGTTTGTGCAAGTTATGGCCAGTCAAACCTTGGGTCAAACTGGGATCAGAGGGTGTCCGGGAAGCAGAAAAAATGATGTCATCAAAAGTTTTTGAAGTTGGCATCATTGCGAAGAGCTCGTCGAGATGATTCTGATGGTGTTCGTTTTGTCGAAATCCGACACCGTATGCTCAAGATATTGGCAGTCAAAGTTCGGTTGACTTGAAGGTACAGATGATGACGTCATCATGTTGACGTCTCAATCTGTACAGTAAGGAAGCCAAGTGGACGAATTTGGATGAAACACGTGGTAGATGAGTTAGATTGTATGGACCAATGAGAGTGCGACACGTGGCATCCGTACGACCGGTCATCAGACAGGTGGCAGTCCAGTCAGCACACGTCATCGGCTTTGTCAGCGTACAGGCTTGCCTTGTCAGCGGACACGTCTGCAGATTCTGGCGAATCATGTTTCGACATGTGTCAGGTCTTTGGTGTTCGGGTTTGTTAAACAAAGTGCTAAAAATGGTTGACGGGCTCGAACCCGTGATCTCCGCGCGGACAACCAACCCCACAATCGTTGCACCCACGACCGAAGTCCTTACTCAGAATTGGCAGGGATTTGTTTTGATGATTATATTTGGCGGATTTTAAAACAAAACGGTGGCCGGCGGGTTTGGAACTGCCGACCCCCGTCCAACCAAAACACTTGTGCACCGTTGCATCGTTGAATCGGTCTAAAATAAATGTGGGCTGTATTTGTTTTGTCAAAGAGTTGAACCCGAATTCTAACTATAAGCCTTTTTAAGGTTATTTGTTAGGATTAAATCAAAATAAAGACATATCTCTAACAAAAGCCCGATATTGAAAAATTAAACGAAGGGCCCTTAATTATTTTGAAGGATTATTAGGGGATTGATTTTGATTTACATGTAAATATGGGTGATTTTATAACCTTATGGTTATTACCCATATCGGGCAAATTTATTGTATAAAAGAAGGGGTGTGAGGTGAGAGTGGGAATTAAGTTTTCTTTCAGGTGACAAAGTCTTGAAGCTGTGGAGATAATCGGAAGAGAGGTCTTGTAGAGATTCCATTCTTGCACGTCATAGCGTTGTTATGCTGCCGAAGTGCTTGGAGAATGATTGTGGTGCTTTGTAATTGATTTTGGAGTTAATCGGATCGGTCTCTCTATTGGAGTGGACCCGGAGACGTAGTCACGTTTGTGACGAACTCCGTTACCAATTTTTTTGCACTTCTTCTCTCCTCTCTCATGTTCTGATTTGTCACTTTAAGTTTCTGTTTTAATGCATAAATTTGTTAATGTATGCATGAATTAAAATTTTGTAAACTTGGAATAATCATTGTAAAAGTTTAAGCATTTCAATA
>CM021100.1:881221829-881330325 GCA_007115665.2 Sequoiadendron giganteum | reverse complement strand
TTGTGGTTTATGATCATTGATGGTTAGTTGAGGTTTTACCTTTCAATCCCTCTCTCTCTCCTTCCCTCTTAATAAACATGTTAAGATGGAGGAGAGGGGATGAGGGAAGCAAGGGTGGAGAGGGAGGTGGAGAAAGGGGAGAGGGGTAGAGGGGGAGGGGGAGGGGGAGGTAGAGGGTGAGGGATATGGCAAGGGTGAGGGTGAGGGATATGGTGATGGAGATGGTGATGGTGAGGGAGATGGTGATGGTGAGGTTGATGGTGAGGGGGAGGGAGAGGGCGAGGGTTGGGATGAGGGTGATGCAGGAGGGGAGGGGGAGAGGGAGAGGGAGGAAGAAAGAGGGGAGGGAGAGGGAGGGGCAAGGGGAGAGGGGGGAAGAGGGGGAGGGGGATAGAGGGTGGGGGTGATGGTGGATAAGGAGGATGTGGAGAGAGTGAGGTAGGAGAGAGGGAGAGTGGGGAGGTTGAGTGGGAGGGGGGAGTGGGAGAGGGAGAGGGGGAGAGGGGGAGGGAGAGGGGGATTAGGAGTGGGAGAGGGGCAGGGGGGAGGGAGGAAGAGAGAGAGAGAGAGAGAGAGGGCGTACAAATTTGAAGATGTCTTTTGAAGTAGAGGCTATCAAGGAGTATCAAAAGGAAACTAATGGACATCTTAGACACATGAATAAGAAAGGTTGAGGACAAAGAGGAATTAGGTGACCAATATTCCTTAAAATCTTGTAAGGTTGGACTTATAAGACCTATATGTTTTAGTTTATTAATATCATTTTAAAAGGAGAAACATTATTGGATCAAGAAATTTTTTCTCAAACATAATTCACACTCAAATAACCAAATTCAAAGATACCAAACAATTCTCCATGTCCTCATACATAGTCTATTTGGTAGCTAAAGTGGGCAACTTTCTAGATTTTTCCAAATGAGTTGCATTGATAATAAATTAACTTTTCTTTTTCTTTGTGTCTCTCTCCACCACTTTGATAACACTTAGATTTTGTGGTTTATGATCATTGATGAGTAGTTGAGGTTTTAACTTTCACTCCCTCTCTACTTCCTTCCCTCTTAGCCAACACTTATCCATTCTCTTTGAACCCTCTCTAGGTCTCTCCTACACTCTCTACCTTGTCTTCCATCCTTAGGGTTTAAGGCATATGGTTGAGTGTTTAATGTATATAATAACTCCCCCTCTTAGGTCTCTTCCTCCCTGCATCCCTCCCACCCCCTCTCTCTCAAGTATCTCCCTCCCTCTATCCCTCCCACCCCTCTCTCTCAAGTTTCTCTCATGTTCTATCCCTCCTACCCTTTATCTCTTGGATCTCTCATACACCCTCTCCATTTCTCAAGTCTCTCCCTCCCACCATAAATACTCTTCTACCCCCTCTCCCTCTCTCAAGTCTCTCCCTCCCACCCTAACTAGATAAATTTCTCTCTCCCTTGTAAGCCTCTCTCTCTCTCTCTCTCTTAGGTCTCTCTCTTAGATGTCACCAAATCCTTCTCTCTCCCTCTCCCTCAGAATATCCCTCCCATCCCCTATCCCTCTCTTACGTCTCTCCCCCCACCCTAACTAGATAACTCTCTCTCTCCCTGTCAAGTCTCTCTCTCTGTCAAGACTCACTCCCTCCCACCCTACCTAGACTACTCTCTCTTACTCCAACCCCATCTCTCTTAGGTATCTCCTTCAAAATATCCCTCCCATACGCTCTCCATCTCTTAGGTCTCTCCCTCTCATCCTTACTATAGAAATTTCTTTCCTTGCCAATACTCTCTCACACTCTCTCTCTCTCTTAGATTTCACAAAATCCCTATCTCTCTCTCCCTCTCTATTAGGTCTCTCCATAAAAATATCCCTTGTACCCCCTTTCCTTCTCTCAGGTCTCTCCCCCTGCCCTAACTAGATATATATCTCTCTCTCCTTCTCAAGTCTCTCTCTCTCTCAGGTCTCACTCCCTCCAAACCTACCTAGACTATCTTTTACTCCAACCCCATCTCTCACACTCCTTATCTCTTAGGTCTCTCAATCAAAATATCCCTCCCACCCCCTCTCTCTCAGGTCTCTCCCTCCCATCCTTACTAGATAACTCTCTTTCTCTAAAAATACTTTCTCTCTCTCAAGTCTCTCTCTTAGGTGTCTCCCATTCTCTCTCTCTTAGGTCTCTCCACCCCATCTCCCTCTCTCAGGTCTATCCCCCCACCCTAACTAGATAGCTCTATATCTCCCTCCCAAGTGTCTCTCTCTCAGGTCTCACTCCCTCCCACCCTACCTAGATTACTCTCTCTCACTCCAACGCCCTCTCTTACACTCCCTCTCTATTAGGTATCTCCCAAAAAATATCTCTTCCAACCCCTCTTCCTCTCTTAGGTCTCTCCCTCCCATCCTTACTAGATAACTCTCTCTAAAAATACTCTCTCTTTATCTCTCATTCTCTCTCTCTCTATCTCTCTCTAGTCTCACTCCCTCCCACCCTACTTAGAAAAATATCTCTCTCCAACCCCCTCTCTCACACTCCCTCTCTTTCAGGTCTTTATCTCTCTCTCTCTCACTCCAACTCCCTCTCTCAAGTATTTATCTTTCTCACTCCTTCTCATCTCTCTATCTCTTAGTTATATTGCTCATGTCTCTCCCCCACCCTAACTAGATAACTCTCTCTCCCTCTCAAGTCTCTCTCTTGGGTCTCAAACTCTCTCACTCCAAACCCCACTCTCACTCTCCCTCTCTCTTAGGTCTCTCCCTCAAAATATCCCTCCCAACCCCTCTCGCTCTTGTAGGTCTCTCCTTCTCAAGTCTCTCTCTCTAATGTCTCACTCCCTCCACCTACCTATAATACTCTCCCTCAATCCAACCCCCTCTCTCAGAATCCCTCTCACTTAGGTCTCTCCCTCAAAATATCCCTCCCACCCCCTCTCCCTCTCTTAGGTCTCTCCCTCACATCCTAACTAGACAAATATATCTCCAATAGTATTATATCTCTTAATTCTTACTCCCTCCGACCCTATCAAGAAAAATCTCACTCTAAACACCTCTCTCACACTCTATCTCTCACTCCCTCTCGAGTCTCTCTCTCTCACTCCAACTCCCTCTCTTAGGTCTTTATATTTCTCTCTCAGGTATCTCTCTCTTATGTCTCTCTCTTAGGTGTCTCCCACTCCCTCTCTCTTAGGTCTCTCTCAGGTCTCTCCCTCCTAACCTAACTAGATAAATCTCTCTCTCCCTCTCAAGTCTCTCTACCATTGGTCTCACTCCATCCCACCCTACCTAGACTACTCTCTCTCACTCCAAGCCCCTCTCTCACACTCCCTATCTCTTAAATGTCTCCCTCAAAATATCCCTCTCTCAAGTCTCTCCCCTCACCCTAACTAGATAACTCTCACTATCCCTCTTAAGTTTCTCTCTCTCTCTTAGGTCTCACTACCTCCAACCATACCTAGACTAATATCTCACTCACTCCAACCCCCTCTCTCACACTCCCTCTCTTAGGTCTCTCCCTCAAAATATCCATCCTATCCCATCTCCCTCTCTTAGGTCTCTCCCTCCCATTCTAACTAGATAACTCTCTTTCCTCGATGTAGTAGTCTCCCTCTCTTAGGTCTCACTCCATCCCAACCTACCTAGAAAAAGCTCTCACTCCAACTCCATTTCTCACACTCCCTCTCTCTCTCCCTCTCAATTCTTTCTATACTTCTATATCTCACTCCAACTCCCCCTCTTAGGTCTTTATATTTCTCTCTCCCTCTCATCTCTCTCTCAGGCATCTCCCACTCCCTCTTTCTCAAGTATCTCACTCAAAATATCCCTCCCAACCCCTCTCCCTCTCTTAGGAAGTGAGGAGAGCCAGGTCAATAGCTCATAGACTACCTTGTGACCACATACATGTATAGTCACAAACAAAGAGCTAGTCTTAGCTTGCAAGGGTGACTTGAATATATATTTAATTTCGTGGAAAATACAATTCCATATACAATAATCTTTGTGCATCTTGAGATAGTCCTTTATGCCCAAAACAACATCATCCAAATGCAAAGGAATAGTTGATCAAAGGTACAGAGTTATCAAGATAGCAATCAACTTAATAATGAGGCCAAGAGGATGGTCAAAGGGATCCAAGTGAACTGGAAGTACTTGCCCAAACTCAGCATATCTTACATGGTGGGAATCACTTAGCTGAAATGAAGTCTAATTTATTGAAAAGCTATAAATAAAAAACTTGTTAAATAAAGGAGTAGCCAGTTGCAAGATGACCACCACAAGGGAGGTGACAAACAAGAAAAGTTTGGTCTTGTAAAGGTCTACATACACTAGTGAAGTTGAGCCAATAGGAGCATGAAATAAGAAACTTCACAATAAATCATGAAGAGATAGTGTTATATTGCCATGATGGTAGTTTGAGGACATGAAAGTACAGTGAGAAGATATAGAAATATAAGCATGAGATAGAGGCCCAAATTTTCTACACAAAGTGAAACCCAAAGCAAAAGAATGTTGGCCATAGATGAAAAGGTTCAAAGGCCATGCGGAAGGAGAATGATGCTAGGGTTTCAAAGGAAAAACCTATGTAATGGGAAGAAGAGAGGGTTACAAAATTTAAAGACTCAAAGAAAAACCTACAGAAAAGAGAAATCATCATGCTTGCAAAGAGATGAAACTCTTTACTAGATGCTCGAAAATATAGAGAAATGAAAAGTTTTTTATCTTTTTTTTGTAAATAGAGTTGCATAAATATAAATTTTCGTTATTAGAAAAAGAGAAACCATAGAATTTTATGTAGAATAAAAGCCAAAGAAGATGCAACCAAAAAATAATGAATGAATACTCAGAACGAAGGCTGGGCATATGAAAATAAGTAGAGAATAACAAGCATTTTCAACATTTTTTGTGTAAAGACAAACATAAATCCTTCTCTTTCACAAAAGATAGAGAGGATAAACATACCATGTGAGCTTAATGGCATGAGAATCTCTAGATAGGCCTGATCTAGCTCCAAAATCTTAGAGAAGTGCTCGAGAAAACCCTAGTAAAGGTGCCTAGGTTTTGTCACTTAGGGTTTTATTCATCCTAAAGTAACCAACCTCAACATAAGGCATTTTTTGCCTTTGATTTTTTTAAGAAGCTATTTGCATAAATTAATGCCCATGCTATGTATTAGGTATTTTTGTATACCTTTGCATATATTTGTAAATTTTTACAAAGTTGTAAATCAAACTTAGGGCTAGGTCGACCTCCTCTTGATTTTGCATGAGAGTGCAACTGAAAATAAGAATTTAGACAATCATGAAGGTATTATTTTATGAATTTCCTTAATATATGTCATTAAAATGCAATGAGAGAGGCATAATCGTAACATGTATTAAAGTAATTCTCACTTAGTTACTTTAATGTTTGACTAAATTGTTAACTTCATGTCAAAATCATTTAAAATATGAAGAGGTGGAGTTAAAATAGAGTTTTTGCCCTTGATTTTCAGTCATTGGAGTAGGTTTTGAGTCAACTTTGGTCAAGCTGGTTGAGAGGGGAAGTTGTGAGTTGTTTGAGCTCAGTTTACATTAGTTGTGGGCACCCTTTTTAGGCCTTTTCCATTTTTCTCGTGGATCATCTTGGAGAAGATATTTTAGATGTAGTTAACTGCAAGTGCTACCTCTTAGCACTTTGAGACTCTTTTTTGTATATAGGAGACACAACTTAGGTTTTTTCTTAGTTCTTGCTTCTTATTTGTGAATAAAAATTTCCCCAAGCTCCCTTAAGGTATTTTTTAATTTTTGCTAACTATCGGCTCACACCCCATTGATTAAAGATTATCAGGCTCCTTTTGCATCAGTTTCATTTGATTTTTTCCATGTGTCTGCCAGACAGTCTTTAAAGGGATTTCTTCCTTCACTTTTCTAAACGACTCCCTTCATGCTTCCACATGTTAGAAATTCACACCTTTTTGGCTCACTTCTCTTTGATTTCCTAGCAGGCCCCCCTAACAACATCATTCATAAGGTATGCCTCCATGTGTCTTCACCGTGCAATTTTTCATTGCATGGAGGGAAGAATGAGCCATAGGCTCAACTTGTCACCATTTGTCTCTTATGGCCTTCATCGAGGAGAAGTAAGGAGCAAGCAACAACCTTGCTAGGATTGCCAAGTGTTGCAACTATTGTCGAGAGTGAACAACACATTTCGTCATTATGTTCTGTTGGGACCACCGCCATCATTGGTAGGGGATGTGTTTAGTTCGAAGGTAACCACATTCTGTGCTAGAATCTTTTCTCTTGCAATGGCCTAAGGAAATCATTGCTCTAGGCATCAGTGTACATAATGAGGGAATCTTTTCTATTATCGACCCACCAAGCGGTGGGATTTTTATATATAAATATTGCTTCTTCTTTCGAAGAAGGGGTTTGGAAGCGACAAAGAAATTTTTGGAAAGACACCAAGCCTCTTGTATTGTTTTAGCTTCTTGTATAAGATTTGTAGACTTTTCCATTGTTCCAACTTTCTATTTCTTGACTATTTGATAAAGATTTATACTGTACCATATTTGTGTTGAGTAATTTGTTCACAAAATTCTATAATTTCAATATAAGCTTACTGATTCAGACCATGTCATTGAATCTTCTTTTCAATAAATGTATCCAGAAGTTATTTTATGTCATTGATTGAGTTATTCAAGTTTCCATTTTGATTTTTGTGATTTTGGGACATAGTAGATTGTTGAATGAACCTTAAATCATATTTAATAGATAGGTTTATCATGCCCATATCTACTTCTTGGAACATCGCCTTAGATTATATTTAATTTTACATTCATTTCCTTCCACCCTTTTCAACCCCTAATTATAGAAGAAGACAACTTCTTTAAAACTTGGAGGTCACTTAGTTTAGCACAATAGGTCCCCTCTTTAACTGAGTTTCCCATAAAGGTTGTTAGCTTGCCAATTTTGGCATCAATAGTTTCTTTTTTCTGGCATGCCAGGTGGGACTGCTTAGATGTACCTAAATCAAAAGAGGGTCTATGAACCACCAGCCTATTACTAGGTTTCAAACAACAAATAACCCCAGATTTTTAGTGCCTCCACTAGTAACAAAACGAACCCGACCTCATCTAGTGAACATTTTTATCCTTTCACCAGCCATGTTGTGAATCAAAAACATAAATTATGTGGCATGGGATGCCAAAATTCCCCTTTTAGCACCAGTTACACCCACCATTTGGGCCCGTATCTCGATCTCTTCTCTAAAAGCTATACCTAAATTTACTGGAGATGGCTTAAGAACACCATCTAAACATCTGCAAGATGTGGCAGACATGTGTTTAGTACATGGAGTTATAGATAAAAATATAGCACTAAGGTTTCTCATAACCTCTTTTAGGGGTGAAGCATTAAACTGGTATCATATTTTGTCAGCTAACACCATCGGTACTTAGGATCAGCTTGGAGATCCTTTCTATGAGAGATTTTCAAATGACGGGGATCAATCTTGACTATACCATCAGTTGGTGATAATAAAGTGGTCTCCTCATGAAGCCATGCCTAACTTTAATGCCTGGTTCCATACAACTTGGCAGAGAATTCAGGCTGCTATCCAACCGCTGGTCAAGTTGGTATTCATGTTCTATTTAATTAATGCTAGGAAGTTTCCACCTCATCCCATCATGCCTGTATTTCTTGAGGTATCAATTATCTGGTAGACAAAAGTGACTATGCGAACCTTTAGGCCGGAGATGGGAAGAAGCTCAAAGTTGGGAAAGATGTCTCGCAACATGCCAAGGATAGGCTCATGCACTTTTGTGAAAAATATGGGGGAGTAGTGGCCTGGTTTTATGATGTCCTCAAAGGATATGATCTAGACATTATCCAACACACTATTGAACTAGCGGAAGGTGCTAAACTTGTCTGCCAAAAGAAAAGGCCAATAAATCCAAAGATTTAAGCCATGATGGCATAGGAGCTAAGAAAGTTGATCCATTCCAAGATTGTGTTTCCAATCAAGAATAGTACGTGGGTGTCTAACCTTGTTCTGTTCCAAAACAAGAATGGATACATTTACCTCTGTGTTGATTTCCAGGACCTAAATAGGGCTTCACTAAAGGATTACTACCCACTGCCCTCCATGGAATCAATCCTACAGATTGTAGCTGGTTCAAAGATGTTTTCTTTGTTAGATGGATTTACAGGTTATAATTAGATTTACATCAAATAAGAGGACCAACACAAGACAACATTCACTACCAAGTGGGGAACATTCTCATATGCTAAAATTCCTTTCGGCCACTCAAATGCGAGAGCCACTTTTCAACAAACAATGGATATCACTTTCAATGAATTGATCAACAAGATTATCCTAATTTATTTAGATGATTTGACTATATTCTCCAAGTCTAAAAACAATCATTTTGATCATCTAGAGGTGGTTTTCAAAAAATACCAAGAGTTTGGTATCCCTGAACCCAAAAAAATGTGTATTCAGAGTACCACAAGGAAAATTATTGGGAAATGTAGTGTCCAATGAAGGAATCAAAATTGATATTGAAAGGGTAAAATAAATCAAGGAACTTCCCTTACTAGTCAACAAAAAGGGAGTCCGGTCTTTTTTGGGAAAGGTTAACTTGGTAAGAAAATTTATTTCCCATTTTGTAGGAATAATTAAACCAATTACCTTGATGTTGAAAAATGATCAACTATTCAAATGGACGAAAGAAGCTAAAGAAGCCTTTGAGAAGGTTAAGGATTTTATTTCCTCACCTCCTATTTTGATAAATCTAGACTTGTCAAAGGACTTCATAATGTATGTATTTAGTAGCAAGACAAATATCACTAATATTTTGACTCAAACATCTGATAGCATTTCACTCTCAGACCTTAAAGGAATATGAGATGAACTACAATTTCACTAAGAGGCAAGCATTCAAAATTATAAAGGGACTAAAGAAGTTCCAAAATCTTATATCTTGCAATAAGGTGATTTTTTATGTCATGCATTCCAATATGCTTGAATACATCTTGGAAGGAGAAATCACTAAAAAAAGGGCCAATTGGATCACCAAGATCCTTGAATACGACATTGAGATTAGGCCTACAACAACTGCTAGAGGAAGAGGACTATGTCAATATTTGGTATGCGATGAGGAAATGGAAACTAAAGAAGAGTAATCAGAGCTAGTTCTATCAAATGAGTTTGAGCCCGAAGGCTGCTGGCTGACAGATAGAGTGAGATTCATGCACACCGAAAAATATCCACCGAGAATTGCTTATCAAAAAAGAAGATTCTACCAGTTGTAGAACAATGGGTACTCACTTGTTGAAGGGGTCATCTTCAAGAGGAATTTCAATGTTGTTCTACTATGGTGTGTCACCATAGAGCAAGTAAAGAAGATTCTCAACACTTTCCACAACTACCAAAATCCTGAATGTTGGATACTTTTGGCCTACACTATTCAATGACTCATACAAGGTGATAAAGGTCTATAAAGAATTCCAATTCTTCGTAAGAAGAATAAAAGATTTTGTAATGTCCCTCAAATCGATAGTAGAGAATGAGCCATTCATGCAATGGTGGCTAGATTTCATCAGAATGATGAATCCCACCTCTAGTGCTAGCCACAAGTGGATTCTCACCACCATAGACTACTTCACCAGATGGAATAAATCTATGCCCTTCAATAATTCCATAGAGGTGGAGATTGTGAACTTTTGTGAGGGGCTAGCAATGAGATTTGGTCAACCAAAGACCATCATTAAAAGCATCGGTTCAGACAATGAGAAGGAATGGCACAAGAACCTTCAGGTAGTGCTCTAGGAAAACCGCATAACTCCCAAGCAGGCCCTCAAAACTTCTTCGTAGGAATTGGTATACTAGAAGGAGGCATTGTTGCCCATCTTGATGGAAATCCTAGTATTACAGCTGCTCAAGTCCTTGGAAATTGAAGAAAATAGAGCTATGGAGGTTCGGTTGGTCAAGTTTCTAAAAGTGTAAGAAAAAAGGGAAAGGGCCCTAATAGCCATGTCCACCTACCAACAAGTAGTTAAGAGATGGTTCGATAAGAAAGCCTCAGACCAAGGTCTAAAGTGTGGAGACCTAGTATTAAATTTCAATGAAAGGGCCACAAAGCCTAGCCAACATGGAAAATTTGACAGTCTATGGGAGAGCCCTTTTAAAATAATTCAATGCAAATAACACAATGCATTTGAATTAGAAAACATGGAACAAGAAGCATTGGGTATTCCAATTAACAAAATTCACCTAAAATTGTTTAATTAAGCTTCAGTTATTTCACTTGTGTAAATATGTAAGAATTGTAATAATTTTAATTTGGTTTTTTGTCGTCGATCTTTCATTAAATTCCACAATTCAAGAATAGGGAAAAGTGAATGCACCCATGATGTACAAAAATAAACTCATGTGTGAAGAATTAAAGTGAACCCATATTGTAGAACCACATGAAAAAGAGATAGGAAATTTAGTAAGAATGTATATTCATTATATATGTATGCTTTGGTGTAATACATTTCCAAAAATGGCTCTGATACCATACATTCAAAATTATATCAATATATATTATGCATCTTCTTTATATATATGTACGAGAAATCCTTTAAAGGAAAAAAAGTGCTTGAAATTTTAATTGGCTGGAGGAGTAGGAGCATTATCATCCACAAAAATTATCATAAAAAACAATGGGGTCAGGAGTAGCAACATCATTCATAGCACCAAGAGAAAGTGGTGGAGGGAACACAAGGTTCCTAAAATCCATATACCAGTCCATGTTGTAAAATATCACGAAATTGTAGCAATGCAATAGGAAATGACATGCATGGGTGGCCCTCTCATGGTGCTCAATTTGTGATAGAAGCCAGAATCCACTCAAAAATGGCACCCAATGTACCATGACATCCTCTTCAATGTACTTCCATAGGTCATTTTCCACTAGAAAACCCAAGCCATATAAAACATTAGCCACTACATCTCTAAGGCCACCAAGGTATTTCTTTAGGAAAATTTCAAGTGTCTAATACAAAATCATACTCTTAGGGACCTAGATGTCGATCAAAGAAGCAATGAAGTGGGAGAAGATGTTTGCATTCACTATATACTTATCTTCATATTCAATACATTCCCTCCCTAGAACCCATTTCATGGCTATGATAGCCAGAGAATGCTTATTCTTAGTCATACTTTTCAGTTTCCTATTGGAAATCTCCCCTAAAACACTAATCCTAGCTAATCACCTAATACCAATTCTTGCTAAATGCTAAGTTTGATTTTTCTATTTTCGCAAGGCCTATTTATAGAAATAATTGAGGTAGTTGTGTGCCATAAGCATGATGCTAATCAAGTGTTAACTTGAGAAATCCACCAAAAGCCAACTCAAAATTTCCACCCAGTTGCGTTTGTAGGTGCGAATGTTGCGTGGAGGATTAAGGAGTGGTAATTAATTAACACAAGTTGCTAGTAGTATCAATCAATAGTTCATACAGATAGGCATTTAGGTGTCATACTGCAAGCAATTTAAAGCTCCAAGGTAGGATTCAAATATTTTTAAGTAATCATTATGTTTTTGGCTTAATTATTCCTTTTGGATATTAATTTCCAAAGCATGTGAAAGGTTAGCGAGCTTTCAAACTACATCTCAATTTCCTAGGAAAATCATGCCGAAGGAGAATGGTGGTATTTTATGGCTTAAATCAGACCAAATAGAGTACATGCAAAATTTCACCCTGAAATACGATTAGTTTCTAGGAGAAGATTTCACATTCATCCAGATGCGCATCTTCACTGAGGAACCATTCTGGCTTCCAGCATGTCTCATGGATCAGGTGTTGGCCCTCAAAATGTTTTGACAGGTATCAATTATTGACTTCACCTTTTTTGAAGGAAAGGCCAAGAATAGAGGGTTTTTCAGCTACCCGTTGTGCTTTAAGATGGTGATAGTGGCCAAAAAGTAGATGCATGAATTGCTAGAAGGAAATTTGGCTCATTTGGGGTTCGTATGGATTTATGATAAATGGAATTACAACCTTGACAATGACTTACCAAATGAGTATGTTAAAGTAACACATAGCCCCTAACCTTACTGGGAGAAGTGGTGGAATCCAATGGAGGATGCAAATGACCTGATGGTAGACCTAATCCATATTCCAAATGGTGATAGTCGGCCACCATGGCTCAATTTTTTTTTTCGGTTAGGTAAATGTGATAAAAAAAATAGAATGGGGCTACTCTTCACAAGAATTTGATAAAAAATAATAATTGGAGCAAACAAATGATTAGGGATTTCTAGATTTACCAACAAGAGGTCCAACACCCTAATGCCCCTTATGAGAGAATTGAGATGGATGAAAATTTTGATAAATTATGGAATGATGATCATCCTGGTTCTGACACAAGTGATGAGGAAGATGCCAACCCGAAGAAGGAAAAAACACATACTGAGGAAGCAAGGGATAAGGAAATGGACCAGGCGTAGCAAGTTGAGAGGGTGATGAAGCAACCTGTTAAGGTTTCTTCAAATGTGCGGGTGAACATATCATGTGTGAGGGCTTCACTAAATTGCACCTGGACCACAAAGAGAACCAATTTAACCCACCAACAATAGGATGAGACTGTAGTGGTGGAAGACTCACCACTCATTAAATGATAGTGCACCGAAGCATCTTCTACAGAGTGTTCACAAGAACCTGAGGTAGGCCAAGAGCTCGCAACAAGCCAAGGATTGCAATCATCTGTATTAGTGTAATTAATATTTACTTACACTTGCATAAATTTACTTAGGTTGAGCTATTTTTAGGTCAACATTAGGGTTGCATACTTTTCTTTTATAAAGCAAATCATCTCATTGTAACATTGAATTCCTGAATAATATCATTTTTCACATTCGCATGCAAAGCTCTACTTTTTTATGTTTTCTCTTATGTAGAAGGTGTTTAGGTTTGCATGTCTAATCTAGGGTTTCTAAATGGTATTAGATCCTTGACATGCAGCCCCTTCTCAAATTCTCGAGAAATTCATTGTAGAGTTCGTTCGGGGTTCCTCGAGGATTTCATGCCTTGAGTTCATCTATGCGACATTTTGGATCAGATCAAGCTTCACCATTGGATTTAGAGTGCTGGAAAAAGTCAGGTTTGGCTTTTATTTTGCACATTTTGGTCATCATTTGCCAGATCTATGAGGGTTTCATGGTTGGTGATTTTTTGGAAGCTCTAGAGGTGGCCATTTTTTTGAAGCATTTTGAACAGAAACGGAGGTCACCATTGCGTTTGTAGTGGCCAAAAACCCTACGATTGCCTTTCATTTTGTCAATTTTGGCGAAGCTGATCCAGAAGGCAAAATTTTTTTGCCAGGAAAGCCGTACAGCCTCCCCAGTGTGCATCCCGAGGCACGTTTTTTGAAAAAATGCAAAAAAACAAAGGTTTTTGGGGATTGCGCCACTACCTCTAGTTCTGAAGTGATCTGCCACCACCATGCCACTAGGCAGCCACCCAACAGTCACCGCCATCGGTGGCTCCCCCTCCGTCCACCGCTCCCCTTGCATCAGCCCCCGTGGGCTCTTGTGAATAGGCCACGATCACATGGGGGACCGGACGCTATGCGCCCAGCCCCCAGCCCGCCTCTGAGCACCCCGCATGGTCACATGGGTGACCAGGGGCTCCACCCCAGCCCCCTATCTGCCAGCCCCTGGTCGCATGCAGGACCAGGGGCCGATTTTTTTTAGCCCCCTGGGCTGCCTATAGGCCATATTGGCCATTCTGGAGCACCTTTGAAAAAATTGGGCGTAATTTTTGTGTACGGTGTCCGTTTTTCACAAACGAGATACCGTTGGAAAGTTGATTTTGGCACCAATCCAGTGGTGTTAGTAGTTTTTTTTTATTTTTCTCCAAATTTATTTTACAGGTCCTTGAACTCAAATGTTGTTGTTTTCACTCTGGAGGGCATATCTTTTGACTCGGTGATCCTTTTTTTGCCATTCTTGTGGCATTGGAAAGCTGGTTCAGTCCTCTACACAGATCTAAGGTATTTTTCTATTTTTTGTTTATGCATGTTAGGCATTCTCTCCTTTTTCAGTCATTGGGGATTGTAATAAATGAACTGATATAAAGTTCCATCAGGGGGGGTTTCTTGCATAATAATCTTCATCATTTTTTGATGGCAACTCGCATGGGGTGTAATCTAGTTTCTTAGTTTCTTTTGGCCACATATTTTGTCTTAGCTTGACACATGCTAGATTCATTTTGGTTCACACTTTAGATTGAGAGCCTATGGTTAGTGATCCACATCGGATCCATCTTAGTTTGAGGGCCACTAAATTTGTGGTTATTGTTCCCGAGTCTGCATGGTACTTTTTCCCATGGAAGAGTTTCAGTCTCTATTTTGACATCGACATTGAGATTCACGGCTTCCAGATTCTGTCATCATCATATCATCTACTGTTGCTTCATGGATTCCAGGGTTGTTCCAGTTTGGAGTGTTTGAGTGTTCTGTGGCATCGGGTCTATTGTCACATTATTATGATTCTAATATGGTTTCTTGTAGATAGAAGTATCTTTCCTTGCTTGCCAGATTACGGTTCCAGTGTTACTCCACAGTGTTCTTCTAGTGCTTCTTTGCAACAGTCATCTCATTGTAGGGGGGGTTTTCCCACTGGGTTTTCCTTCTCTACCTCATTATTGCATTTGTACATGGGTACCTGATCAGGCCTAGTTGTCGGGACCCATTCATGCTTTCTTGCATTCATCTTAGTTTTAAGTGCATGTTTATTTAGTCTCCCTAAGTTTCACTTATGGGGGGGTGTTAGTGTAATTAATATTTACTTACACTTGCATAACTTTACTTAGGTTGAGCTATTTTTAGGTCAACATTAGGGTTGCATACTTTACTTTTATAAAGCAAATCATCTCATTGTAACATTGAATTCCTTAATAATATCATTTTGCACATTTGCATGCAAAGCTCTGCATTTTTATGTTTTCTCTTCTGTGGAAGGTGTTTGGGTTTGCATGTCTGATCTAGGGTTTCTAACAATCTGCACCATAGGTATCTTTCAATCCCTCTTCTCTTGCTTCACAATCTTTTGTAACTCTTGCTATATCTATAGCACCCCTCACTCCAAGTGTTGGCCCTTCCTTTTCTGCTTCTACTATAATGGTTGTGGGATATTTCACATAGTTTTCCCAGATGACACCATTTTCATTTAATCCACCATGGAACCTTAAACCTTTTTCCTCAACCCATTCCACATCTATTGCTACTTCACATTTTACTTCCACGGGCATCATTGATACCTCCCTTGCTACTACTGTGTCGACCCCAATCTAGTCAACCTTGTTGATGGAATCCGCCATGACTCCACTTCAACCATCACTTCCCTTAAGTCCTCTTGCTGGTTCGCAAACCAAGATTTGGCATGTCCCTCCTTTCTACTCACAAACTGTTGGTCTTCCAAGGAAGAAATCACTCAGAACCGCCACCCTCTCATTCCCCTTTTCCCTTCCTCCTGGTGCACCTTTCGTAGGTGGACTCATCTGGTCACTAAAACAATTTCTGGTGGAGGGTGACAAAATGAGGTAGGCACGAACTATCATGGTCCAAAAAAGAGATCCAAAGATGCTAAAAGGTCACCAGAGCCAAAAGTACAAACTATTTTCAATGAAGCTACATTTCATGACTATGTACCTAACTGTCGTCAAGCTATAGGGAGAAATGCAACTCATCGATTACAAAATTTATTCCATGGGACTTGATTTGAGAATATCCTAACCACATGACAAAGTTGAGCTCTTGGAGGAGATGCAGTGGGTGGTGACCACTGATTTCCTTAAGTTCGATCAACAACTAAAGAAGAGAGAAGAAGAGCTAAGAATTGTCAAGGAGAGGGTCGATATCCTGCTAATGAAGGAAAAGGAAAGAGATTATGAATTTGAGTGTCTATTACAACAAGTAAAGACATAGCAGACTAAATTTTGAGAGGAACTTGCGAAGCTCCAATCCTGTGACATGAACCTAGTCTTTGAGCTACAATGGAAAAACCAAGGATATCAAGACCAGTTGGCATGGTTGGAGTAAGAAATCCAATGAAAAATGAGGAGTTTCACCATGAACACACTCAATTGGAGCAGCTAATGCAGTAGAAAGATGTGGGCTTTGAGGTCCAATGAACTCAACTGGAGGATTAGGTCTAGGAGATGAAGTCTTCCCTAGAGAGGGAAGCGGAAAACAAAGAACGAGCCGAAGCAACCTGGCTCACAAAATCAAAAGCCTTGCAGGGAAAATTTTTAACCACAAACAAAAGGATTGTAGAACTCACACAGGAGCTTGATTCAAAGGATGCAAATATTGACGCTATGAAGAATCTTCCCCAAACCCCTGCTACCCAATCAGGCCTCCTTCAGCTAGCCTAGTGGCTATATGTGTCATATTGGGAAAGGGTTAAATCCTTCTACCTGAATCTCCAGTTGATACTCCAATTCATGGTAGAGGCCACAATTTTAGGCAGGGAAGTTCATGGAGTGATTGAATAGTTCCCTCAGTCCATCACAGAGAGGGTTCCTGAGGTGGAGAGATTGTTGGATAAGCTATACATGGTCCTTAATGAAGTCTTAGCAAATGCATGGATTGAGGACCAAAAGGCTACTGCCAAAATTGAAAACAGGTTCATCCACTGCCATGCAACCATCCTCCACGCTAGCGAGTGTGCCACCACATTAGACCAAACCATGAATAACATTCGAGTCAGGTTCTCCCACCTATCTCAGATGGGATTACCCTCCCAGTTTATTTTAGATGAATCGATGGCCACAATGGATCAGATTGCGACAAATATTGATGAGAAGTAGCAAGATGCATCTACTTTTTAGAGTTACAGTCAAAACCTTACTATAGATGATATTGAGGGCATCACACATCTGATGGTGGGGTTGGTTTTCTAAATCGAGTTCTAGATTGGTATATCAATGATGCTGACTTACAAAGAAATGATCAATTTGCATGGAGTGCAAGAGAATCTGTGCGACATATCAACACCATTTGAAACTGACTGGCTCCCTCTACAGACTACTCTCTCCAAGCTTTGATTGCATCACCCAATGGATAAGGCTCTAGTCTACAAATCAGGAGTTTTGGGTTCCTCATTCTATAAGTGGAACGCCCCTGGTAGTCACCAAAAGCTATGAACATAAATTTCCCCAAGCTCCCTTTGGGTTTTTTTTTTGCTAAGTACCAGCCTGCACCCCATTTATTGAACATTATCATGATATTTTTTCATTGGTTTTGTCTGACTATCACCACATGTCCACTAGCTACTCTTTGAAGGAATTTATACCTTCATTTTTCTAAGGGGCTCCTGCCATGCTTCCATGTGTTGCCAATTCACACCCTTTTGGCTCACTTCTCTTTGCTTTCCTAGCGGTCCCCCCTAACAACATTGTTTGTAAGGTATGCCTCCACGTGTCTTCACCCTGCAAGTTTACATTGTATCGAGGGAAGAATGAGTCACAGGCTCTGACCTGTCATCACATGTCTCTTCTAACCTTCATCAAGGAGAAGTACGGAGAAAGAAATGGCCTCGCCAGAATTTCTGAGTGTTCCAATTATTATCGAGAGTGAACGACACATATCAATGTTATGTTCTATTGGGACCACCACCATCATTTGCAAGGGATGTGTCTGCTTTGAAGGAAACCACATTCCATGTTGAAATATTTTATGTTGCAACGACCTAAAGAAATCATTGCTCTGGGAATTATTATGCATGATGAGGGAATCTTTTCTCTTATCGACCTGCCAAGCAGTGGGATTTTTACATATAAATACTGCTTCTTCTTTCAAAGAAGGGTTTAGAACCGACAAAGAAATTTTTGAAAAGACACCAAGCCTCTTGTATTGTTTTAGCTTATTGTATAAGATTCACTAATTGTGCCATTGTTTAGCCTTTTTTTTTCTTGGCTATTTGATAAAGCTTTATACTATGCCATCTTTGTATTAAGTAATTTGTTTGCAGACTTCTATAATTTCAATATAAGCTTACTACTTTAGATCATGTCATTGAATCTTCTTTTCAATAAATATATGGAAGTTATTTTATGTAATTGATTGATTTATTTAGGTTTCCATTTTGATTTTTGTGATTTTGGGACATAGCAGATTGTTGAATGACCTTTAAATCATATTTAACATATAGGTTTATTGTGCCCATATCTATTTTGGCTCATTGCCTTAGATTAGATTTAATTTTGTATTTGTTTCCTTCTATCATTTTCAACCCCCAATTATAAAAGAATTCATCTTCTTTAAAAATTGAAGGTCACTCAATTTAGCGCAATAAGTCCCCCCTTTAATTGAGTTTCCCATAAAGGTTGCTACATTGCCAATTTTTGGCATCAACACTATTCTCTTGTTCATTGTAGAGAGATAAATTTTTGTAGCTTAGCTTCAGAGTTTATATACAATATATTTATTTCTAGTATTTTATTTTAGTTTTACAAAAGGATTCCTTGTGGCCCTTCAATAAAAATCAAGTGTTTTCCTTCACAGATTTTAAGTGTCATCTTTTATGTTTGATTTGATAGAAATTGACAGTGTTTAAATCTGAAATCCTCAATATTTTTTGTCTCATTCATTAGTGTATGTATATAATTTAGTTCAATTTTATAGGTCATACATTGCACAGATTATTTTTTTGATAATTATAGCTATGAAAAGTATTATCTTTCCTTCAAGGAGGGTAAATTTATCAAGCCTTTATGTGATTCAATTCTATGGTTTAATTATTTGAATTAAGTTGTGCAAATAGGAATATTGAAAGGTCCTTGTGAATCAGATTGCATATTCATTAGCATTTAGGTGCATCACCATATTACTAGCTTTAATTTTACCATTCATCTTAATCTTTCTATCCCTTTTCTTGCATAAGTTGTTAGTTTCATATAAAAAAAATCAAAAGGCGAACCAACCTATAATTTGGAGATTCACTTTCATTATGAGAAACCCAAAAGCTCGAAAGTGTTTCCATAATACACGATATTGTTGAGCCTTCTAGCTTTGTATTCGAGTGCAATCCTACATGTTAATAGTTTTTGGCACACCTGGTGGGACTAAAATTCATTTTTTTCAAGGAGTACAAAGTTTCAAGTTGATGTTTTGGTATATACAATAGTGTTTTTTTTTGTCTAAAGGTTACAATTTATATCCGGTGACTCGTATCTCTATCTTCTAAAGCAGATCCAATGCAAACAGCCTATGAGAAGAGTTCAAGCAAGAGGAAACTCTTCACCATTTAGGTATTTTCAGTTATCACCACCAAGGAGGAAAGGTAGGACAACAAGAAAAAATTATCATTATAGCAAGAAGATCAAGATCTACACCTCCAAACCATAGCCCTACGAATCCAATTTAGAGAAATCAAGTACCAATAATCTACGTTCAAGCACTAGTAATGGTGATACAATTCGTATTTACACCATTTAATGGGGGATGCCCATTAGATATTGCTCAACATGATGAGATACCTATAGCAGCCCTCAAAATCTTGTCATTTTTCATAGGGGAGAATCAGCCAACACCTATTGAGCACATCAAAGATGTGGCTACTTTGTGTTCAATTCACAATATCACTACAGAAAATGTAGCACTCAATATTTTGGCTACATCGTTAAATGGAAAAGCTTTACAATGGTTTCAAACCCTTCCAATAAATTCAATCAGGACATGGGATGGATTGGGTGAGGTGTTACATAAGCAGTTTGAGGATAAATCAGATCATCTATCTCTGATGGAGCAGTTGAGTACTATTAAAAGCGCTCCACATGAGCATATGTCAGATTTCAATTATTATTTTCAAAATACTTGGGATAGAATTCTAGTAATGATAAAACCTTTACCTCAACATGCATTTATGTATTTTATTAAAGCTATTAATAGTGATATTTCAACAATGATTCAATCTATGGGTGGAAATACACTTCTCGATGCATATGAAATAGCCATTAAAGTAGAAAATAGCCCCTAGGCTTCCAATGCCAATTTTTCTTGAGGTACAATCATCTATACCAATAGAATTAACCCCAATAGTTATTGTTCCACCTATTCCATTAATAGGATACCAAGCTACAATCTGAGAACCTGCTACTCCATCCCATTCTCAAGAGCTTCAAGAGGTAAGGAACATGCTGAAAATAGTTGGAAATTATTTAGTGAATATCAAGAAATAGGTTAGCCAAGAAACCGGACCATACCAACCCCCATATCAAGTAAATAGACCTCCTTATCAAGTTGATTACCAAGGACAAAGAAGAAATTATAATCCTAGGCCATTTCAGCCATACAATCCTAATACTACTAGCTCTTCAAAGGAGCTCATGCCATTGCAAAACAACACGGCACAAGATTTTGAGTGGTATTTTCCATGCAGCCAGCCTCACAATCAAAACACTTGTTCTAACAGAGTGTGGAATCAAGATCTCATGGTACAAAACATCACTATTATTACAAAGGATGTGACCAAAGAAATTCATAAGTAAAGGGGCTATCAAACTCAATAGAATGATATTGATGTTGCCCTAATGAATTGGAAAGGTAATGAGTTATGTGGAGTGAATCATCTACAAGGGAAAAAACAATCATATAATTCTATTGCAACCAATACAAGGTCAAGAAAAGAGTTTCTAATGTAGGACAAGTTGTTTCTAAGGGGCATCAAGTAGAAAAGGACCAAGAGTAGGGTGGTAAAGACAAAATTTAGACTTCTACTACTGAACAAGGTCAAGTTGGGCCTATAACTTCATAGAATTTTCATATTTTACCAAGGGGTCAAGCTATGGCTGGTAAAGAATAGCCAAATACTCAATCACAACCTTTACAATCACACAATAAGGCTATTGTTTCCAAGGGATAACAAAAGATTAGTGTTGCAACATTAATATTGTGGATCATATGAAGAAAGCTATTGTTAGTTTTTCAATGATTGATGCTTTACATATTCTTGGGAAAAAATATTTATTGCAAGATGCTTTAGCTAATATTTTAATTTTTGATGAGTCTAGTAGAGAGCAGCTTAAAGTAGTGCTTGCAAATAGCTTTGAAACCAAGAGTGAGTAGTCAGCTCAATAGGTTAAACCAAATCCATTTTATGTCAGTTTGATCATTGGTGAACATTTAGTGCATAACTACATGATTGATTCAGGAGCAAGCAACTCTGCTATGCCTATGCAGGTAGTAGATAAGCTAGGATTGACTTATCAGTGATTGTCAAAGGGAGTAGTCCAGTTAGATGGTATAGCCATTAAATTTGTTGGAGTTATCAAAAACCTACCCCTTAATTTACATGCTTGTCCAAAATTCTCAATCCCACAATATATTTATGTCATTGATCTACCACCTTTCTTTTCCATTTTCCTTTCTAGGGACTTTACTGCAAAGTTGGGTGGGTATTTATCATCAAAATGGTCACATATGTTTTCTAGGACTAGATATGACACTAGAGTGACCATAAATTAAAAACCACAAGCCAAAGATCATAATGAGCCTTATGTTCCTAATCTTGTAAATGATAACTTTTGCATCACCCATGAGTATGAGGATCAATCCATGACCCTAGACCTTAGCATACCTATTGACGACATACCTAATATAAAGTTAGATGAGTGGGAAATTGAGAATCAAAAAGTTGACCCTTTTAGTCACATGGATGAGGTAGGATTTGTCATTTACATGATTTATGAGCATGATGCAGTATTTCCAAATCTAGTTAGGGATGGAAAATAACCCGAGCAACAAGATGATCAACTTTGGAAGCTATATTTTGATGGCTTAAGAAGAAAAGTGGGTTCTAGTGGAGGAGCTATGTTGATTTCTCTTGGTTAAGAAATGTATTATTTGGCCTTAAGATTTTCTTTCAGTTGTTCAAATAATGTAGCAAAATATGAGGCACTTATTCATGGAGTGGAATGGGCCAAAAAGAGAGGTATAAAATATTTACAAATTTTTTGGTGATTTAAATAGAGCCTCTCTTAAAGACCGTTATCCATTACCCTTAATGAAACAAATTTTATAATTTGTATCAAGTTCTGACAAGTTTTCCTTGTTAGATGGATATTCAGGATATAATCAGATTTTAGTGAAGGAGGAAGATTATTTCAAAATTTCCTTTAATACCAAATGGGGTACCATGACTTATCAGAAGATGACTTTTGGTTTGTCCAACATAGGGGAAACCTTTCAAAGATAAATATATATGGATTTACAAGGCCTCATTAACAAGTTTTTACTTATTTGTTTAGATGACATTACTATTTTTTCAAGGAATGATAATGAACATTTTGATCACTTAAGGAAGATCTTTGAGAGATGCAAAGAATTTGGGGTTTCACTTAACCCAAAGATGAGAATTTTTTTATTCCATGAGGGGAAGCTTCTTGGGCATATTGTTTCTAAGAATGGTATTATAATTGATCCAAAAAGGATCACTATTATTCTAGCTTTACCCCTACCAGCACACAAGAAAAGTTTACAAAGATTTCTAGGTAGGATCAAATTCGTAAGAAGTTTCATACCTAACATTGAAACATTATTGCAACCTCTTACCTCAATTCTTAAAAAGAATATCACTTTCAGCTAGACTAAAGAAGGTAAGAGGATTTTTGAGCAGATAAAGGAGGCTCTTATAGTAGATCAAACACTCATCAATCCTAATTTTTATAAGGACTTTATTTTATATGCTTTTGGGAGTGTCGATACCATATCAACCATGCTCTTCCAACAAAATGATGATGGACTAGAGCAACCTATGACATTTTTCAGCAAAGTTTTGCAACATTATGAAGCAAAGTACTCTTTTGTTGAGAGGCATGTCCTAGCTATAGTTAGAAGCTTGAAGAAATTTAGGCATATGATTTCTAACCACAAGATTCAATTGTTGGTAGTCATCCTATAGTTAAAGATTTCTTTCTCAGCAAAGATATCAATGATAAAAGAGAAGGTTGGATAACCAAGGTAATGGAGTATGATGTCAATATTAAGGTTACTAAGTTGGTTAGAGGCAAAGGTATATGTGAACAACTTGCTAGAAATGAAGAAAACAACAAATAAATTATTGATCAAATTGCAACAATGCTCAATAATGAGGAACCAAATGTTGTTCCAGTTCCTTCCACAAACTGGATACAAAATTTGATTCATTACTTGCATACTAGTTTCTATCTTGAAGGTTTGAACAAAGAAAAAAGAAGGTATTATAGACATCAATCCATCCCTTATGCTATTATTGATGGAGTTTTATATAAGATGGATTTTTATGGAGTTTTACTTATATGTGTTGAACCAGATCAGATAGATAAAATTCTAGAAGAATTTCATGATGGGATTTTTGGAGGAAATTTTGCACCAAGAACTACAATTCTAAATGTCATAAGAGTTGGATATTACTAGCCTATCTTGTTTAAATATGCACATTCTTGGGTAAAAAAATGTAATAAATGTTCATTATTTGTAGGAAAGAAAAGGCTTGTAGCCTTGCCACTACACCCCATTCAGGTAGAACAACCCTTTGCTAAGTGGGGTCTTAATTTTATTGGTCCTATAAACCCACCTTCAATTGTAGGTCAAAAATGGATATTAATAACAACATATTATTTTACTAAATAGACAAAAGTTTTTGCATTGAAGGAGGAGAATGAGACTACTATTTTAAATTTTTATCAGGATCTGGTAGAAAGGTTTGGTACTCCTAATTCAATCATTTCTGATAATATATTATCCTTTGTTGGCTTAATAATTTTTGATTGGTCTGTTAAGAATAGTATAGTTTTGAACACCTCATCCAATTATTACCCTCAAGGTAATGGACATGCTAAATCCACCAATAATATTTTGATCCAGATTATCAAAAAGAGTATTAAGTATAATTAAAGGACCTAACATGATAAATTGAAGCTAGCTCTTTGGGCTGATAGAATAAATCTTAAAAGAGCTACAGTTAATTCACCTTATGTTCTTACTAATGGTAAAGAGGCTAAGTTTCCAATTTTAGTTGAATTACCAACTTTGAATGTCATTAAGGAGCTTGAATTTCTAGAGGAGGAGCCTATGGAAATCAGACTTGCACAGGTGATGGAATTACACACGAAAAGAAAAGCAGCATTGAGAAAGATCAAAATTCACCAAGCTCAAATGAAAAAGACCTTTGACATAAAATTAGTGCTAGGAGTGTTCAATAAGGGTGCTCTTGTGTTTAAGTGGGATGAGCTTAAAAGTAGACCTCATAAGCATACCAAGTTTGATGCCATGTGGGATGACCCTTATGTAATTACACAATGCAAAAAAAAAAAAAAAATAGTTTTCAAAGTTGAATAGAGAGGTGTTTCATATCCTAGTGAACAAGATTCACCTCAAATGGTGTTATTGAAGATAACAAGTTTCTATTGTACATATTTTTTGATTAGATAAGTAGGGAAGGGCCCTGATCCCATGCTTACAAAATCAGAAAAAAATAACTAGAAAAGGGTGGGAAACAACACCACCGACAACCCAAAAAAACATCATTATAATTACGCAGTCCAACAATAATTTTAGTAACCATAGACCAACCAGTTCTAATAAAAAATGGTAAAATACTAGAAGCATACTTAGTTCTACATAACCCATTAATAAGGTCCATAGTATCTGAGGTGGTATTGCACCATAACATGTCCATAAAAGCATAATAGTCTAACATATAAAAACTAAGCGATAAAAGACTCATCAAAAAACAAATAGAGCAACACAAGAGGCATTATTTTCCTTTATTCAATAGGTCCCCATACTCTCCCATGAGAGAAATATAGTCTCTCCAATTAGGTTGCTCTGTCTCTTCCAAATCCTTCAGAGCATTTGGTTTCCCCTATTTTTTTTGCTTCTTAGCAATTTTGAGTTCTCCAAAAGTCATGCCCAGTATAGCCCGCCTCATAACTCTGTTCATAACCCTCATGAGAGTATCCAGAGCCTTCTCCATGTCTTCGAACTGAACCTACATAAGGATAAGTCTGATATTTAGAACCTCAATGGTAGAGTCTTTTCCCATATCCACATCCTCAACATCCTACACTTTATCTTCCTCTTTCTTATCATCCTTAGACTATTCAGCTTGTTCTTCCTCTTCCTCATCCTTTTCCTCCTCTGAGCCTTATTCACCCATCTCATAGGTCGTATGCTCAAAATCTTGGTCATCAAAGTCATCATCCTCCTGGGCCTCAAAATCTTCATACTCTTGTTCCTCCTCTTCACTCACAGACAACTTTTTTTTCCCTTTTTTCTCATTCGAGGCCACTTTTGCCAGTCGATATGACTGTCTATGGCCACTCCCACCACTTCCCTAGCCCTGTAGAGGCTCTTTCTCCTCCTCATTAAGGATCCATTCCCTCATTATGTTTATGAAATCCCTTATGTTTACTTCACATTTGGGTTTCTTTGCTTTAGGAAGTTCAAGCAGCAAAGGCGAATGCTTCCTTTTTTCAAGCGTGGCTCTTATCAACTCTATTTCAAAGTTTCTTTTCTCCTCATTTTTTTGTGAAATAGGGGTAGAAGGATTGATGACACTGACAGCTGGGGATTGGATTTTGGCAGTTAAAATCACTCTTCTAGCGATAACAATAGACAAACAGGGAATAGGGTCCTCAACTGGGATATCAACCACACCAGGGTTTTCGTCTAGGACTAGTTCTTCATTAACCACTTCAAAATGGTCAGGGTTTTCATTTCTTCCCACTAAAGGATTTCCATGGGGATTCAGTGCCAAAGCATATTTGTAGAGGGTAAGCATAAGGTCTTGGTGGAGAGGAGGGCTCACACCTTTCTCTCTATGGAGTTTCGGGGAGGACAATAGGTAAAAAGGAAAATTAGCTCTTTCCCTATGTTGAATGTGCTTTAGCAGGGGAAAGTGGTACACATGTACCAACATATACCTTACCTCCAGAGTAAAATATCTCATTATAAATAGACTAAGAAAAAAGGAGGAGGAAGTTCAAGTCTTGCATACCCATTTTGAAACCTTTTGAGCCTCTCACCATAATGAAGGAATTTTTCAATATACATTTGGTAGTCGGCTCCACTTTTTTTAGCAACTTTGGTTCCCTGGTTCTAAAACCCCGTAGCTTTGGCAATGAACCTAGTTGTGACTTCAAATTTCATAGCACTAATGGTGAATTTTCCATTCTGGTAGGAGTTAGTGAATTTAACCATTAGGTTCTTATTGTATCCCTTCAAGGATTCGAAGAAAGGAACCATACCAGCTTCAGAAAACAATTTCCATAAATCCACATTCTGTTGTAGATCTTGAAAGTTTTGTGGCTCTATTCTCTTCCTCGACCCTCCCATTTTGTTCTTCTACAAATTATTTAGCTACTTATCTAAAAGTTGAAAAGAACCACTTGGTACTCTTTTATCCGACCAAACAAAGAGTTTTTATTTTTGCAAATTATAAACATATCTAAAATTTTCCTTTAGAATTAATTATGCCTCTTAATGAATCTGACATATTCCTGTAGGTCCATCTGGTCAAACCCCTATAGCTCAGTGCTACATTTGCCAAACAATCAACCATTTTATTTCCTTCTCTATAAACATGTTGCACTCTACAATTATCAAAGGACTTTTTAATGACTTGGAATTTGTCTATTATGTGTTTTAACTCCCATGGTGGTGTAGCCTCTTCATTAATTACATTCACAATAAGCTTAGAGTCCCCTTCTAATATAAAATTTTGATACCTCATATCCTTTTAAATATTAAGGCCCCCTAGAGCTTCCATAGCTTCCACTTTGTTATTGGAGAAAACTCCTATATTCAACCCATAACCCATAAATACACTTAAATTTATGATTCCTTAACAAACCTCCAGTGCCAGCTTGTCCTAGGTTGCCTTTTGAGCACCCATCAAAAGTATATTTGACCCAATTCATCTACGAGATCTTCCACACCATGGCCCATCTAGTTAGCGTCTTAGACCAATTAACTTTGGTTAAATCCTTGTTTATTCCCGATTTCTGCTTGATCCTCGTTTCTTTGTAATTTGGCCAATTTTTGGAGAACCCATACCTGCTAGCCTCTATATTTAACTTGGTCTTATTTTTAATGATCACATTGACCTCCCCACTAATTCTCTCCTCCTCCCTGAAAAATATGATTATTCCTTTCCTTCCATAATCCCCGGGCCATAAAAGGAGGAACCCAGTTCTAGATATCCACAATGACATTATGAGAGAAAGGGCAATTAGTCCAACTTTGTAAAAACACTTTTAGGGAGTTAGGAAACATCCATTCAAAAGACAACAATGAGAGTAAGCAATACCACACTTCCCTCACCTAATTGTAGTGAACAAAGAGGTCAATTATAGATTCCTCTTCTTGTTTACAAAGCATGCATCGGTCGACCAGTTGGAAACCTCTCCTAACCAAATTATCCACAATCAGAATTTTTCAATGAGCTGTTGTCCACTAAAACCAATTAATTTCAAGGATCAGATTCTTTTTCCACACCTTTTCCTAGAGGTTGTCAGAAATAACATTTTGCACCTTTATCAGTTCTTCATAGGCCATTTTGACCAAGAAATATCCAAAGGAGCATCCTTTCCAAATCCATTCATCTTCCCTTCCTCTATCAAACCACTTAGCCTCCCCTATCATACCATGTATTCTAGTTAGGATAGGGTCCCCATTTACCTATCTCTAACCTCTAAGGTTATCCCTTCTAAGTAAAAAATTGAACTCCTTCCATCTAGGTTCCTCCAGCTCCCAATTTATATAATCTGAAACCTTTTCACTATATATTGTAGTAAGTATTCTCCAAATTATTAGAGATCAAAGGTAGGCCCAAATAAGAATCAAGTAATTGAACTTCCTTCCATCCAAAATTTTTTATCACTCTTTCCTTGATTTGTTGGTTAGTATTACTTAATAAATAAATTTTTATTTTCTCGAAGTTGATACACTATCCTAAAATAAATACATAGTCATCTAGCACCTATTTCCAGATGCAAGCTTCCTCCACTGAGGCTTCCCAAAACATTAAAGTGTCATAAAAAAATTGTTGGTTGGAGTCAAGCATTAGAGAAGAAGCAACTTTAACACCTTTGAGAACATTTGAATCCACCAGTTTCTGTATATTCCTTCCCAGGGCTTCTGCCACAATGATAAAGAGCTAGGGGGGTAGGGGGTCGCCTTGCCTAAGACCACGACCACAAGAGAAGAAACCTTGGGGAACACCATTAACAATAAAAAGCATAGGGAGGAGGTAACGCAAGCCAAGTTCAACTTTAGGAATCTATCGTCAATTCCAAATTTTTTGAGGAAACCAAAGAGGAAAGGCCAAGAGACTCTATCATAAGCCTTAAAATATCAATTTTTAAGGCCATACCTGGCTTTTTAGAGTGATCCATAAAATGAATGATTTCATGGGTGGACATGACAACATCAAGGATATTTCTATTATGGACAAATCCCTTCTAATTAGGGGAAATAATTTTACTAAGCATGGGTTTGAGAAGAAGAACCATAATTTTGGAAAATATTTTATAGACTGTGTTGTACAGACTAATGGGTCTGTAATCTTTCATAGCAGAGGCATCCACATTTTTATGAATGTGGGCAATGAAAGTGGTATTGAGCTGCTTCAACAGTCTACCTGACCTAAAGAAATCTCTAGGAGCATTGACAAGATCATTTTTGACAATGTCCCAGAAGGTCTAGAAAAAATAGGGGAGAAACCATCGGGACCAAGAGCTTTATACGCTCCAAAGAAGAACACAACCTTTTTAAATTCATCCATTGAAATAGCATTAGTCATAATTTTTAAGTCTGTATCAGAAATAGCTTTAGGTATCACATCAATGAAGTCAACAAATACATGCTCATCAATGTCAGGGGCCCTGTGTTTATTAGAGAAGAAATTCACAACTTCCCTCACAATTTCTTTTTCATTGGTCACCATTGAACCATGCTCCTTCACAAGAGATCTAATTTTCTTTTTGCTTCTATGTTTCAATGTTGAATTGTGAAAGAACTTTGTGTTCCTATCTCCTTTTATCCATTGAACCCTTGACTTTAGTTTCTAGTAGATTTCCTCCTTTTTGTTTATCCTATACCATTGTGATCTTGAGATCTCTTTCCTTGGCACATAGATCCTCATCCACTCTTCCAACCTCCATTAAATCTTGAACATCCTTTATGCTCTTTCCTAGAGACTTCTTTGTCTCAAAGATATTTCCATAAGTCACCTTATTCCACTCTTTAAATTTTTTCTTTATTCTTCTTAATTTCTCAACTAGGCAATACATGGGAGTGCCAAAAATAGGTTCCTCCCACCATGATTTAACCAATTCAATAAATTCCAGATGAATACACCATATAGCTTCAAATCTAAATGGGAAAGGACCAATATTATGATCCATATTACTTTTCAGCACCAAGGCATTATGATCTGATCCTGATCTAGGAAGAGTAGAGAGAGAAATGAATTGAGAGATATCCCAATTAGTTGAGATCAAGAATCTATCAAGTTTAATTTGGATTAAGTGTTTTCCATTTCTTCTATTAGACAAAGTAAACTTAGTTCCTTGGATGGGGATATCAATGAGGCTAGTCAAATTTAAAAACTCCACCAGCTCAATCATGCTATCAAAGTAGCCATCCTATCCACCAAAATTTTTAGAGGGGAAGAGAGGAGAGTTGAAATCTCCTCCCAACATCCAATGGTTGTCATACCTTAGAGAGATAGCATTACTTAACTTTTCCCAAAGAAAAAATCTATCCCTGCTTAGATTCGAGGCATAGATATTTATAAGGTTCCATTTCTCCTGGGAAACAATATCTTCCAAAGTGATCATCAAGCTATTATTACAAGCAAAGCACAAAGTCCCCTTGAATTTCAATGGGTTCTAGAGGGTAGCAATACCTCCTGAAGCACCATCAACCTCATTAATAAAAAAATTCACAGTAGGCCAAAAATTAACGATGATTTTTCAAAGTCTCCTTCTTCATTTTTTTTCCTGAAGGAGGAGCACGTCCACTTTATTATCAAGAATACAAGATTTCACCAAAACTTATTTATACGGGCTATTGAGGCCCCTTATATTCCAAGAGAGAAACTTCATTAGAAAGGCTAAGAAAATAGATCACCTCCCACCCTTGGAAGCAGACTAAACTACTTCTTCTTGGACTTTGATCTTGTGACTGAATCCAAGGTTCTTTGTTTTCCGTCTGCCACATCCCTTGCCATATCTTTGGTCCTGAAGTCCTTTTGTGAAGGCCTTCCCTCCTTATTTCCTCCTCCCACATCTGGTTTTTTTTTCTTTCTAAGTTTAGTCAGAGCTTGGGACCATCCCTTTGCCTCCACTTTTTCACTCAAGCCATTAGTGAATCCAAGAATAGCCATGGATTCACTCAAGTTTTTGGCACCCATTTGAGGCACCCATTTGATCAAAGGAATGAATATCCTCTAGAGATAAGTTTTTATCAGCTAGAGTATACTCACCTTCTTCAAGTTCTTCCTCCACTCCTTGAGTGTGAGTCTTGACACTAATTTTTAGCTACGTATCCTCCTTTCGGAGATCCACAATAGGGGAAATCACCCTAATAGCATCATTCCCTCCCTCCAAGACTAAATCAGTCATTGAGGGAAGAATTGGGTTGGGAAAGCAATAGGGGCAGCCAGAGATAAGTTAAGGCAACCCGAATCATTCACTTCAACCATAAGATCAGAAACAGTCTTAGAAGGCAGGTCGGGGATGTCCTTAATGAGAGGAATAGACACTTCATGCTCAGGGACTGTGTATGACTGCAAAAAATAAGATGTAACCTTTCTAGGGGGGGCCTTATCAAAAATTTTATCCTTAGCCTTTTGACCAACATCTTGCTTAAGCCCATAAGTATCACTGAGATGAAAAAATTTCTTACATAGTTGACAAAAGAGTCGAGCATTTTCATATTCTAAGGGCTAGGTCTAGTTTCCAAAATTTGACTTAAGTAGGATGGAGGACAAGAGAACTATATTATAGACACATTAACACAGATACGGACATACACCATGTGAGATCTCTCCAGAGTGATCTTATCAATGGCTAATAAACTCCCAAAGGATTTGGCTATACCTTGCAATATTCCTTTCTCCCATAATTCTAGAGGGAGGCCTGACAGGCAAACCCAGGTTGGATTCAAGGCTCCCAAAAAAGCCAACGAGTCAAAACCCGGCTTCCACTTGCAGAGAGATAGAAATTTTTTAAATCCTGAATCAAAAGCCTAGGGGCCCCTAGTTAGAACCTTCAAAGTATCTTCATAGGGCACAAAGGAGAAGAGAAAGATACCTCTTGGAATCACATTGATAGTGACACTACCTTTGAGATTCCAAGTGGAAGCGTCCCAATGATGAACCAATTCAATATTTGGCTTGTATGCCAAAGTTTTTTGAACTAGAGCCATTTTGAGGTCATCCATCGCCTTCAACATCAGAGTCTAGGACATCAACTTCCCAACTAGTAACTAAGTAGGAAGCAGAGTCCAAAGGCCTTTTACTCAAAGCTGGTGAGTCGGACCTTACCAATTTGTACATGTAGGAAGCAAGGGATTCATCAGAGAAAAAGGAGTTGAGCACTAAGGTTGGTGAGAAGGGCGACTTCCCAGAGATTCCCTCCATCTTTTCCCTAGGGGAAAGGACTGAAGTATGAGGAGAAGATGATAGACTAGGAACCGTCAAATTGGTTGCTGCCACCATAGGCACAACATCAACAAAAGGGACAACCTCCTTGGAATGGGGAGCCTTTTTAGGGCCCCCTCTCAACTGATCCATCAGGTGGTCAAATCACAAATAGAGCCCAAAAATTCAAAAAATTAGCTAGAGTGGGAACTTGGAAAGCAGAGCAGAGCCGACAACTATGACGATGATTTTATCTTGTTTTCATATTGTGCATAGTTAATTAGAGGTTTTCAATTAATAAGTGCTCAAGGAAAATTATTTTTAGTTCATTTTTTTTTATTAATTATTGATGCACATGTTTGTTATTTTTGTCCTAAACAAATCCATGGTAGTTGTTTTTAGTTTAATTTTTGTTGTTGTACATAGTTCTTGATAGTTGAGATACAAACAATTTTTTGAGTTGCAAAAAAGAAAAAAATGGGCTCCTATTCCCAATGGATATACAAGGCTATTGATCCTATTTGTTTATTAGGAAAACACGCCTAAGATGTCACCAAAAAATTTTCCTAATTTTTCTTTCAACTCAATCAGGTAGATTTGGGATAGCATTTGCAAACTAAAGATAAATGGTACACATTATTTTCTACTAAAGTTCCATTCATATGCATAGTAATATATCAAATGAATTGAAATTCATTATGAAAATGTATACAAGGGAAAGGATTGCACAAGTTTAAAATTAATGTTGTATTTTATTGATAATTACAAATGTATAGTGTCCCACACAAGCCGTGGTAGTAACTAATCATACATCATGAAATGCAACACAAAGAGTAAACTATACAACTGAAGAGGTAAAGAACATGAAAGGAAATTTTATTCATCATTGTTTGAATGAAGAATCACAAGGTTGTCAGTTGTGTCTTCAACTTCAGCTCTAGCTCTAGCTCCAACTCCTTTGTTGGTTGCTTTGGAAATGCCTACATAAATAGATTGTGTTAGAGCTTGGAATCAAATTTCTCTCCATATGCATGAATCAACAGATGTATAATCCACTCCTATGCAACATTTGATCAAATATGCAAGACATCACAAATATCAAGGAGAAGCAAAAGATCATCATCAATATCCATCAAATTCAGGTTTCTTATATTTTTCTAACATGTTTTTTCACTGTATAGGTATAGGTGAAATTTTAATTGCTGGATTATTTTCATTTAACATCATAGCATGTGGAGTAAAATAGGCTCCCATGAGGGTTGATCCCAACATGCTTCCCTCTTGTTTTCAGAGGGATAAGAGTGTAAGAAAATTACATTTATCAACTTTGAGCATATATCTCATCACCTATAATGGTGATTTTGATGATATCACTATCATAAATGACAAAATATTTTTCTGAATTGGAAATTACAAATAAGAGAAGATAGCCACCATGATTAGACAATGGAGAAAATTTAAAGTGGGTCTATCATTGGCTCATAAATCAACAAAGATCATGGAACCCCAGTTGTTAGCAGTGCTTGGTCTAGGTGTTCAACATCTTATTCTAAATTGGTGATCACTATCCACTATCCCCAAGTGTTAAATTTTATGAAATTGAAAGAAGGCATGGATTTGCAATCTCACTATTTGAAAGACTTGTGAAGCATAATAATTGAATTTCCAAGCACTATCATTAAAGTTACTAGGAACATTCAATGCCATAAAGGATAGTAACTATGTACAAAGCATGACTAGAACATTAAATTACAATTCTTTTTCTTGCCATTGAAAGTGTATATGTGATAGAGCTCATAATACAAGTAATGGTCAATAGTCCTCTTAGTAGTAGTCTAATGAGGGGGAAAAATCCATAATGACAAGACCAATGTAAGTTACTAGGGGCAACATTAATAAGTGTAATCTCTCACAATATAAAAGGAAATTTACTCTTGAAAGCATGCACAGTCATATAACTATCAGCAACACAAAGGCATAGTCAATAATTCAAAAGACCACAAGCTTTAGCATCTGGACAGGGATTATGTAGAGGATTAAACATCCATAACAAATGGTGGATAGTGATAGTAATCAAAGGGAAGCTTATTTAATGGTAGTTTGAAGGTAGAGTACTGTGCTATTAAAGGAATTGAGAGGAGCCTAGTCAACAACTCATAGACTTTCCTATGACCTCATACATGTATAGTCAAAAACAAAGAGCTATTCTTAGCTTGCAAGGGTGACTTCAATATCTATTTAAGTTCAAGGAGGACAATACAATGCCATATACAATAATCTATGTGCCTCTTGAGATAGTCCTTTATACCCAAAAGGAAATCATCCAAATGCAAAGGAACAACCCATCAAAGGTACACAACTATCAAGATAGAAATCAACTTAATAATGAGGCCAAGAGGATGATCAAAGGTATCTGAGTGAGTTGAAAGAACTTATCCAAACTCAACATTTCTTGCATGGTGGGAATCACTCATCTGCAATGAAGTCTAATTTATTGAAAAGATATCAATATAAAACATACTACATAAAGGAGTAGCCAACTAACAAGATGACTTCCACAAGGGAGGTGACAAACAAGACAAGTTCATTCTTGTAAAGGTCTGCATATACTGGTGAAGCTAAGCCAACATGATCATGAAATAAGAAACTTCACAGTGAAGCATGAAAAAATAATGCTATATTTCCATTATTTATAGTTTGAGGACATTAAAGTATAGTGAGAAGATATAGAAAGATATGCATGATATGGAGGCCCAAATTTTCTACACAAAGTGAAACATAGAGCAGAAAAACCTTGGTCATAGATGAAAAGTTTCAAAAGGCAAGCGAAAGGAGGATGATTCTAGGGTTTCAAAGGTGAAACCCGTGTAATGGAAAGAACATAGGGTTCCAAAATGTAAAGGCTCAAGCCAAAACCTATAGAAAAGATAAACCCTCATGCTTGCAAAGAGATGCAAGTCTTTGTTGGATGCTTGAAAATACAAAGAAATCAAAGCTTTTTATCTTTCTTTTTTTCAAATAGAGTTACAAAAATAACCATTTTCCTTTCCAGAAAAAGAGAAACCACAACATTTTCTATAGAATAAAAGAAAAATAATCCACACCTAGAAAAAAAATGAATGAATACCTCAGAACAAAGACCGGGCATATGAAAATAAGTAAAGAATAGCAAGCATTTTCAAAAAAATTTGTGTAAAGACAAACAAAAATCCTTCTTTTTCACAAGAGATGCAGAGGATAAACATACCATGTAGGCTTAATGACATGGGAATCTCCAGATAGGCTCAAGTTAACTCCAAAATCGTATAGAAGTGCTCAAGAAAATCCTAGTAGCGGCACCCAAACAAGCAGAGTAAAATTGCTATGTGTGAAATAGAGTGTGAATATTCTTTGGAGCTCGAGTTTTGCCACTTACGGTTTTCTTTACCCTAAAGTAAGCGACCTCAACCTAAGGTATTTTTTTCCTTTGTTTCTTTAAAACTTTTTGCATAAATTAATGCCCATTGTTATTTATTAGGTATTTTTGTATACTTTTACATATTTGTAAACTTTTGCAAAGTTGTAAATCAAACTTAGGCCTAGGTCGACCTCCTCTTGATTTTATATAAGAGTGAAACTAAAAATAAGAATGTAGACAATCATTAAGATAATATTTTATGAAATAGATTAATATATGTCATTAAAATGCAACGAGAGAGGCATAATCATAACATGTATTAAAGTAATTATCACTGAGTTACTTTAATTTTTTCCTAAATTGTTAACATCATGTAAAAATCATCTAAAATTTGAAGAGGTGTAGTTAAACTAGAGTTTTTGACCTTGATTTTCAATCAAGTGGAGTGGTTTTTGAGTCAACTTTGGTCAAGCTAGTTGAGAAGGGAAGTTTGGAGCTATTTGAGCTAAGTTTACATTAGTTGTGGGCCCCCTTTTAAGGAATTTTCCATTTTGCTCGTGGATCATCTTGGAGAAGATATTTTTAGATGTAGTTAACTGGAGGGGCCACCTCTTGGAACTTTGAGACTCTTTTTTGTATATAGGATAAAATAATTAGTTTTTCCTTAGTTCTTGCTTCCTACTCTTTTGTGCATTGCAAAGAGTTAGAAATTTTTTTATCTTGGCTTCAAAGTTTATATACAATAATTTTATTTCCAGTATTTTATTTCAATTTTGCAGAAGGATTATGATCCGAAGTTAGGATCTAGGACTGTTGCATGTGAATAATAACTTATTACAATGATTTAATTGATGGTTTTAAAAACATAATTGAAATGATTAAATTAACACAACCATATTAAAGTGAAGAAATTAACAAAACAGAGAAAATAGAGAGAAGATGAAACACAAGTTGATAATAGAGTTTGCCAAGATGGCTACATCTCTGGGTCCCTCTCCAATAGAGTGACCAATCCTTGATTATGCTCCAAAAAAAATTTACAAGGTTGCAACTTCTGCAGAATCTCCTCACATATTCCTGATAATGAGATTACAAATAACTCTTCTCCTTCAAGTACAAGAAATGTGGCATAAATCCTCTCACTGCACAGATTAGAACAACTCACTATAACATAGGAAGTTTACTCCACATTCCTCACTACCTCTCACACGCCCATACCCCCTTTTTTATACACAAAATTTTCCCAATTTGGACTAAAACCAAATGATTTTATAAATCTTCTATATCTCCCATTTATAATATTAAATCTTTAATAATCTCCTAAAAATCTCAATAATCTTTAAATATATTATTTTAGGGGTTAAATTTTTAAATATAGGGAGATTCGGCTTTTTAAAGGTTTTAAATAAAACCCGCTCCCATAAAAAATGACTATGAAGCCACTGGGCTAGCGGTTTTGGGGGTTCGTTCCTAATAAGGGGGTTAGTGGGTCAAATCTTGTCAGAGTCCCCTTTTACTAGGAATGGCGGATTTCATAAATGATAAAATTAAAGTGTGCTCAATATAGTTTAAATTTTGGCATGTGGTGTATTGGTGGAAGGCTTACTTTGTAAGTGAGAGGTTATGGGTTCAAATCCCATTCCTCAATTTTGGTCAACCACTTCTAAGAGCAGTGCCACATGGCACTATTTGGTTGTGCCATGTGGTATAATTTCATTTGTCGACCATGACACATTTCAAGTTGTGATTAGCTATTGAAATCCATGTGGAGCCCAATCACTATTTAAAAAACATCCTTGTCATCTGCCACATGTCACACTTTGATTTGTCCATATCATCATGTCTGTTGACTGTGTTGTCCTATCACCATGCTGACATCAACATGGTCAACCCATTTTGACTGAAAGTTTGATTTGGCATAACTTCATTTTCAATTAAATGAATGACATTGGAATCATGATGACAAGATCTTCATCATGATGTTGAATTTGACCAATTTGGAGATGATGAATTTTTATACCTTTTTGACTGGCCTCTATACCCAGTTTGACCCAAACTTTGACTGAGGATAACTTGAGCGTATGACCTCCTTTTGGCTCCATTCAAGTTGTGCTGGGTTAGTTTTGAGAAGTACTTTGATCTAGAAACTCTTTCTAGAGAATTTAAATAACTTCATTTTTTGGTAAAATATCCACCTAGATAAGTCCTCCCCACTGGAGAGCTTTAGGACCTCTGAAATCTTGATTACTCAAAAAGTAAGTGAGGATAAAGTTCCCTCACTTTACCAATCTCGATCCATTTTTCCTTGCTTGGATTCATCCCCTTCAATCCCACTCTAAGGTATTCAACAAATCCTCTTCATGAAGTCCTAACATTCTTGTTGAGGATGGCATTCTCTTGCAGCTCAGCCATATACTCAGGTGAAAGATCGTCAACTGATGGAACTTGAATATTAGCCTCCTTGTCTAGTATCATCGAAGGTTCATACAACTTTAATTTCTAAACATTTACAATTTGATTATATGTGTATGTATGGATGAATATTAAGGTGGAAGGCATTGGTCCGAATCTTTTCCAAGATCTCAAATGGACCATATCTAATAGGCTTAAGCTTTTTACCTTCACCTTGCATCCTTTCCTTGCTGATATGTAACCAAATGCAATCACTAATAGGCTATCGTTAGGTCCCATTACTTTAGAATATAAAATCCATCATATTTTTTGGCAAATACCTGAAATATGTTTCAAATGGAGATCTTTTTATAGAAGAGTGTGTTGCATGGTTGTAAGCATGTTGCACATAGTGTAGAATTTCATCCCACAACTTGGGATGCTTATTACAATAGCCTTTGAGTAGGTGCACAACTATCTTGTTCACTACCTTTGTTTGTCCATCATTCTTCGGATGGAAGGATATACTCTTCTTCAACTTGGTGTCCATGAGTTCCCATAAAGTAGACCAAAATTCCCCAAGAATTGAGAATCTCAATTTGATACAATAGAAGTAGGAAGCCCGAAATGAACCCATACAAATTGAAAGTACAAGTTCACTGTCAGCTCAACTATGACTTGTTTTTTACAAAGCATTAAGATATACATTTTTCTAAACCTATCAACTACTACAAACAGATAATCATGTCCCTTTCTAAACATGGGTAGTCCCCCTACAAAGTTCATTGGTACACTTTCCCATGGATGGGATGGAAAAGAAGTGGTGTGTACAATCCCAACTTCCTATTGCTTGGTTTACTTATTGCACACATTATACAACCCTTTATGTATTTGGTTACATTCTCTTGCATACGAGGCCAATAACAATATCTTTGCGATTGAGTCATTATTTTTCTTACTCCAAAGTGTCCAGCATTCAATGACATGTGTGCTTCTCTAACTACTTGTGCTTGTTCACCTTTTGGAATACAAATATTTCCTAAATGATACAACAATTTATCTTGCACATAGTAGTCTTTCTCTTCTACATGTTTTCTTGTAATTAGAGATGAGTAAATATCCTTAAAGTCTTCATCCTTGGTGTATTGTTCTTGAAAAAATGTATGTACCATAGAACTAACTTGAAGGATAACCATAGAATTCCTGATAGAAGGCCTAGATAACATATCTACTACCTTATTGTGGACACCCTTTTTATACTTAATTACCAAATAAAACTATTGAAGAAAACCCATCCACCTAAAGTGCCTACTTTGTTACAGCTTGGATTGTGAGTGCAAGTAATTAAGTGGCTAGTGATTAGTGTGGATTATAGTTTCTTTACCCATTAAGTAATGTTTCCACTTTTTAACACTCTGAACTAATGCATAAAGTTCCTTATCATAAGTAGGATAGTTACTGCAACTATAAAGGTTTTAGAGTGATAGCAGATTGGTTTACCTCCTTGCATAAGTACTACTCCCATGGAAAACCTTCTTGCATCTATCTTGATCTCAAATGGTTTCTGTAAATCTGGTAAATCTAGAACTGGTGTTGTGCTCAACTTTTTCTTCAAAGTGTCAAAAGCCTTTTGCTGAGGTCCTCCTTGTTGTGCAGTTTTTGTACACATGCCCCACTATAAGTAGGGTCCCTTTTTGCTTGCTCTTTTTGAGTTTCTTTTGGGTCTTTGGTCTTGTGGTTGTGAGATTTGGTCACCTTGGAATGTTCCTCAATTCTTATCTTGCTTATGCAAAATAACCATGTTGAAGAAACACTTTGAAAATCATGAGTTTTGGGTAAATTCAAGTTTTTCTCTGGTTTCAAGAATTCCCTCTCTGAATGGAATTCCCTAGTTGCCTGGAAAACCTGATGGAGGTTGTTTTTACACTATCTTCAGAGATTTTGACTCCTAGAGGAATTCTGTCTTCCCTAAAATTTCCTAAAATTCCTATATCCTCTTGGATTCCTAGACTCTTTTGGGTTGTCATATCTTTGCATTTATGCTTCGCGTATGGGCTTTTCGGATTGTGTTTAATGAAGTCCAGGGTGGTTTTTAATCTATGAGTTCATCTCATTTGCCTTGATTGAATTTGGAATAGCTTGATCTTGAGTGCTTGGCTTGGTTGGCATTTGGACCTGTGAATTTATGAGCTTGGTGGTGACTTTCTTGGCATCATTGTTATTGTTTCTTGCTAGCGCATCAAATCTTATTACCAGTCATTGTTACTGCCTAGTTCACTTCACCAATGGTATGTACTCATTTCTCTACTTTCAGTTGATTAATGTGAATGATTCTTGGGCATGTTGGGTATGCTTTGGATTTGGATTTTAGTATTGTGGGGGTTTGTAATTAAGTTAGGGTTTTTCCCTTTGTTTTTTGACGTCCCCTCTAAAATCGATGTAGTTATCCTTCCTCATTTTCTAATTCGATTATACCATGCTTGGCTGGTTTTCTTTACCTCCCCTTGAATTTGGTCTTGTGCGTGATTGGTTTTTGCCTAGAGTCTCGATCTTGGATTCCATTTCCTTCGATGGAGTTGATGATTTTGGGAGAGTCCGAGTGTTTAATTTCCATTCACATGTAATGGTTCCTTGCCCTAGAGATTCTGAAATATCAACCATGGTTTAGTAGGGTAGGAGCATGAACCAAACTTGTAGTCGCGTGTTCATCATGAAACCCTAGGTCCCGATCTCAAATTCATTACCAACACTATTAGATCACCCTGGAGGAGTTAGAAAGTTAGATTTATCGATGAACAACCTAAAGTGAATGTAGTCCGAACTTGATTTCTCCAAATTTGTGATCGTTAGATCAATTTGGGTGAAATCCCAATGAGGTCAAAGATTTTAGGATTTCAGGGATTTCCTCTACCTTGGGATTTCCCTGGATTTCCTTCAATCCATCATTTCCCCGAAAAGATGTGTAAAACATGAAAATTCGGCTGGCTTCATCAAAATTTGTTACCCTACGAAATCACCAAAATTTCGTTGCTCCTTCATTTTCCCAAGATGCACCTAGTTTTGTTAATTTTGCAGATTTTCCCCGACAGAATTCCCCGAAGATCTATTAGGAGTAAAGAAAAAAGGGAATGCATGAGTTAATTGCTAATGATTTTGCATTGCATGGTTAATTTAGATAGTTTAAGGATGTGTGCAAAGGTTTCAGGAGTTTTGGATGATGATTGATTATATTTTGGATGCTTTTTGGGCTTCCCTCATCAAATTCTGCTTGACCCAGAATTCCCCAAAATTACCTTCTAGCCTGAATTCCGCGAAGGGGTGCTTAATGATATTCTTAGGAATTCTAATGGCTATTTTGATTTCTTTTGATGATGAATATATTATTTGTAATGGACTAACATGTATTCCTATGCTATAGTGGATATTTATTGTGGTCCTTTTGAATGCAAGTTGAGTCAAGTAAAGTAGTTGGTAAGACCAAGAATAAACAGGTAGATCTTGGTGCGGAGGGATCTTCCATCTCAGAAGAAGAAAGGATCAAGATGGATATCAAGAGCAAAGTCCTAGAGAGAAAACTAGCCTCTACTTGGTCAGAAATCACTGATACCAATGTAGGCAAGTAGGAGTATGAAGAGATTAAGGCAAGAATGGTAGTGCAGGATCCTCCATTATTAGCTAGGAGATTGGTGGAGTCAGGATTGGCTCATGTAGCTAGGTTTCCTCCCACAGTTCAGTGCTATGAATTGGTTTCAGAGTGTGCTAGACATTATGACAGAGGTACACAGAGGGTGATTGGTCCATAAGGTAGAGTGTTGGCTAACTTCTCCACTCCTTCGATGGCACAAACCTTTGATAAGCCTGACATACCCCATGTGGTAGGCCTAGATCTGGATGTGGCCAGGAAATATTATGAGGAGGATACCATCAAGGCATTGTAGATCATTAAATATTAGATTGAGAATCCTAAGCCCCACATTTATAAGTTACCAAAGCAGCTATTTAGGGAAAATTTTAAGGCAAATTACTATGATGCAATCACACTCCTCAACAGAGTGGTGGGCCTGGAAAGTGTCGAGGTCTTTGAGAGTTGGATGTTTTATGCTATATTAAGGATGGAGCAAAAAACTTATTATCACTGGGTAGGCATCATTAGTGCAATGATACATGAGTAATTATGTAATGTGTTGCAGACAAGGAGCTTCACCATGACCTCTTACTTCATCTATGCACTTGAAATATTCCACTCCTATTAAGGACTAAGTACAAGAGTTGTCTTTAGATAGGATGTAATTTATGAAGTTTTTCCACAATTGCACTTGGGCAGCTCAAACTATAGGAGAGTGAATGATGCATTCACTATTGTACATCACTAGACTACTCCAAGGTGCAGAGCATGTTAGAATCTCAAATGTTGCAAAGGAGTTGATAAAGAGATTTGGGGCCTGGTTCATACAGTTCCCCACTTTCTCCTACATCAAGATAGATGGCTGCCAAAGGGATCCTTATAGGTTACCTAGGTATTCAATAGATAACCTTATACTCCTGGAGGTCACTGGGAAGATATGTGACTTTGATGCCATTGTAAAGAAGGATAAACACAAGACATGATTTGGTAATGACTTCCCTCTCAAGGTAGGTGGTCATGAGGCATGTCCTTCCATCATTTCAGCCCATTCTTCTGAGGAAGAAATGAGTGCTTTGGGCTTGTCATTCCATTCCAAAAGGTCTATATTTGACCTGATCGGTGAAGCAAAAAAGAGGGATAGTAGAGAGTTCAGCCACAAGGATGATATTGAAGATTACTGGGCCAACTGCAAAGATGAATTTGAGGTCAAGAAGAAGAATTTATCATGGCTACTAGTTAACTTGGTTAGATTGTACAATTTCAAGTCTATCCTTGATCAAGTTGATGATGATGGGGATGTAATCCAATACCATGACTATGAGCCCATCAAGGAAAAATGAGTGGGAGAGATTGATTGGTTGGAAGAAGAAAAAAATGATTTGGAACAAATCATAGCTCCAATCCTCAAATACACTAAGTTGTGGATCAAGCACAAAATTTGGGAGTTGGACAGTAAGGGTACGCAATACACTTATGGCCTGATGGAAGATGTAGAATCTCACTCTACCTCTGATGAAACTGAACAAGACTCCAAAGCCAAGGATAAGGAAGATTCTCCCTTAAAGATCGAGATTAAGGGTACCCAAGTAGAGGCAGAGGTGCAAAAAAGGAGGAAGCCAATTGCAAAGAAGAGGAAGAATGTGCCAAAAAATGCTAAGTCTATTGTACAGGAGGAATTGAAAGAGGAAGGTGAGAAGGATAGTACCCCTATGCCTAAGAGGAGAAGATTTGTCAAGACTTCAAAGAAGAAGAATGAGCCTTCTCAAGAGGAAGAAGATATAGGCCCTTAGGTGGTACAGGTGGAGAGCTCTAGAGAAAATACACAAGTCTATACAAGAATATCAAGGACTCCTTCTCCTAAGGGTAGTGTATTGCAAGCTAATGTTACCATAAATGCTCCTATGATGGAACTATAAAAAGATGCCTCTCCTCTTCATGAGTCACAAGATGTACAATATGAGCCCAAGGATATAGAGGCTGGTGATCACCCAAATGAGGAAGCAAAAGAATTTCATGATGGAGACCTCTATATGGAGGAGGCAGAGATTGGAAATACTTTGCACTCCTCCTTAGTTTCTTATGTTGATTCATCAATCAGAGATGAAGAGAAAATACCTACAAAAAAATAAAAGGCGCATGAAAGGACTCCCTCTCCCATTCAATTTATGGCAGAGACATTAGATCAGGAAGAGAATCAGAAGAAGGGGATGAAGAGGAAAACAAAGGTGAGGAGGTCCCTCCAGAGCATAATGTAGATATTGAGCTCACTATGGATTAGGCTAAAAATAAAAAACAAAGTGAGAAGAAACTCGATGCTTCTAACTTGGGTTGGCTTAATGAAAGATTAAAAAGTAAAAAAGTGATTCTGGATAACACTCCTCCAAATTGGGATGAGTTACTAGCCAACATAGGCAAATGAAAGGTAAATAAGAAGGCTAGGGTGATTTATAAGATCACCAGGGATGAAGAAAATAATAGACTAATTCACATTGCCGCCCCTACAACTGACAAAGACAAAAGGGAGATGACCCCTCAAGATTACACTGTTCAAACTTTGAACTTGGGACCCACTAGTAAGGATCAAGTAAAGCAAGAATTCCAAGAGTCTTCACAGGCTATTTTGAGAAGGTTAGATAAGGAAACTACAAAGAAGGAAATGTTGCAAAGGAAATCGAATGATGTATTCCATTATGTGCAACACTTAATGAAGACTCTATAGGAGGTAGGAAGTGAAGGAACAACTTTTGAGGGTCTATTACCTAAAGGGGTATTCACTGAGCTTGAGAAGAAGATGGAATCCACCCAGGAAACTCATGAATGTCTACAAGGAATAAGACAACAAGGAGATAAAATGATTAAGGACATTTTGTCCACTTGTGGTGATGCACATAGTTCCTTTGATTGGTTGAAGAATATAATGGGGCAAGATAAATCTAACACATACCTCCTCCTACAAAAGCTGAAAGTGATCACGGATTCTACAGAGGAAAATTTGGTGAGTGATGGGATCCTACTTTATTCAAAGGTCTCAGAACCCTGGGAATGGCATGAATTATTATAGATCAACAAAAAGGTTTTGAAGAAGATGCATAAACAAGGATAGTAGGTAGGGAACACATTGAAGGATATCTCCAGCAGGTGCATCCCAATTTTTAAAATTATGATGGGAAGAAATAATTTTACACCAAAGAATCTAAGATTTAAGGAATTGAAGACGTGGTGGCATGAGATTTATGCTCCAGCGGATGATGGTCCAATCATAGTTCATCATATAGATGATACTTCCACCTATATTGTTCTCATTGAAAACTATTAGGATCTCAAGGTGGAGTGGGATGAGGTCGTAAGGAAATCAAGGGAAGAGATTAAGTCCCTTGATAGAAGGTTTAAAATATTAAATGTTCTAGCTTTGGCCAATATGGAGGGAGTTTTCCTTAAGGTGCAAGATAAAATAGGTCAAGGAAAAGATAAAGGGTTAGCCAATGAGTGAATGCTTCAAAATTTATGCTTCTCATTATTTCTTCTCCAACCTTCACATGCATTGGGCCGAGTTATATGGAGATTCCAAGCCAACCTAGAAAGGAGCCTCAATCATTTAATGAAATTTCATATTTTAGTTTAGGGGGATTTTTTCTTTCTTTGGCAAACCTATTTTGTGGCCGACCTTTCTTGTAACCCTAATTGGGATGGAATCCTCTAAAAGTATGGAATTTGGCCTCATTTGTGGAGTTAGTTAGAGGATTGGACTTAGGAGAAAGAAAACTGATCAAATAGAAGCTAAGCTTAGGTGTTAGTTTTATTTCAAAGCAAGTGTTGTAATATAGAATACTGGAATTATTGTTACTATTGGATGAACTCAATACAATTGAAGACATTGTGCTTTTGTGACCTCTCTTGGATTGATTTATCTTGCATGGTTTTTATTATTCTATCTTTCTAAGTTTCTTTTAAAATATTGAATGAATTTTAGATTTAGATTTAAATGATTTAGTGATATTTGTGGTTAGATGATTGGCATGTTGTAGTGATTCTTGGTCCATAATTTTAGTAACTTATTGATTGTGGGTTGTTGTGCAAAGTTAACTTGGATCTTATATTTCGTGTTCAGTTCAATTGTGGGTATTTATTCATTTCAATTGCAAATAAGGGTTGGTTTGAATGGATGTTCATGATTTGAAAATATTTAATTCCTTAGAAGATTGCACAATTTATTTAAGATTGTAGGATAAATCTGGGTTGAGAAGAAATTAGTTTTGAGGGATTGGTTCATTTCAAGTATCTTGTCATTGGTATTGTTGATCTCAAGAGTAAATTTTAACCTTAGGATTTCTAAAACCCTTGTCTTTTGCTATTTCTTTGAATTTGAGTTAGGTTTAGGAATTTCAAGAATCAACATATTGCAAAATATGATAAGTTTGGAGACCTAGTATTTGTTTGTAAGGTCCCTTTGTGATTATTAACAATTTCACATTATCTCTGAGTTGTTTCACTGCATTTGTCAAGACCTAAAATTAGAGACCTTGGGGTTATCTCTTGAGGCCTGCTGATATAGATTTACCTTTTAAGAGAGATAGGATATCATATTATGTCTGAGTTGTTGTGCAGAAAATACCATCAACACTCACTAGAAAGTCTCCTTTGTACTATTTAATGCATGCAATCATGATGTAATGTAAGAGAAGTTGGAAACGAAATTTCTCCAGTACTGAACTGCACCTAAGAAACTTCTAACTTATGTAACTATACTTGGCTTAGGCCATTTTACAATAACTTCGACCTTCATAGGGTCTACTTTCAATTGAACACCACCTATGACATAGCCTAATTACACTAAGGATGTCTTAGCGAATTCACATTTAGACATCTTTACAAAAAGTTTTTCTTTTTTCAAAACATCAAAAACTTTCTTTACATGAATTACATGCTCTTCCCAAGTTTCATTGAATACAAGTATATCATCTAGATAGACTATGAAAAACTCATCAATGAAAGGACAAAAAACATCACTCATGACATGCATGAAAGTAGCTGGTGCATTATAAACCCCAAAGGGAATGACCAACCACTCGTACAACCCTTGTTTGGTTTTAAATTTTGTCTTCCAAATGTCATCTTCTATAATCCTTATTTGATGATAGCCACTACACATGTCTAACTTAGTGAAATAAACATGTTTCAATTTATCAAGTAATTCATCAATGCGAGGAAGAGGATACCTATTCTTTACCATTATCTTGTTTAGAGCTCGGTAGTCGATGCACATTCTCCATGACCCATCCTTCTTTGGCACCAACACAATCGGTGAGCCACAAGCAGATGTACTTGGATGAATAACTCCTTTTCCGACCAACTCTTGAAATTTCCTCTTAATCTATTCATTCTGCATAATAGATAAATGATACATGTCGATGTTTGGAAGATGCACATCTTGCTGCAAATGGATTTCATGCTTAATTTCTCTCTTCGGTGGCAATCCCTTTGGTTCCTTGAAAAGGTCATCATAGGTAGATACAATTTTGACCAACTCAGTTTTATGTTTTGGATCATAGCCCTTAAATGCCTCAGATACATCATCCTCTTTGGCTTTTACAAGCATTAGTGCAAATTTCTTACTAGCATTGACCAACCTTTTCATTTGACTAGTATTGACTTGTGCAAGATTAGTCTTGATTTTGTGTGCCCATACAATGTACTCTTTACCATCCTTAAAGAGATGATACTTATTCTCCCCCCTATAAAATATTTATTTTCTATCATACAAATAAGGACTCGCTAAAATAAGCCCACAAATATCCAAAGGGACTATGTCTACCTCTACCTCATCAACATAATTTGCAGTGATAGAAAATCACAGTTTAAATTATTTCATTACTTAAAATGGAGCATCATTACAAACCTATCCAAGTAGATACTTTACTAATCTAGCTTTATGAGGAGATGATACTTTACTTGTAATTTCATTAATAACATTTTCATTAGAAGAGGGAATAATACTTTTCCATTTACGTTGGATCCTAATAGCAAAAATTTGTGTTTCATCTCCGGATTTAGATCCAAGATCTTGTGTAACCACCGCAATAGTCTTTTATCTATCAATGTTGCCTCCATATGTTTTCAGCCTCAAATCAAGATGAAGCTTCCAACATCTTGAATCATCATGACCCTCCTTCTTGCAATGTGAGCATGTGGGATTAGCACCCTCCTTCTTCATTGTAGTTGTCTTCTTCCATTTTCCTTTGTCTTTTTCTTTACCCTTAAGCTTACCCTCAGGCTTAGATGGTTTCTTTGAGAAATTATCACTAAAATTTTTCTTACCCCTTGACTCTAAGTGAGTGGCTTGGATAAAACTTCATCTATATGATTAGGACTCAACATTAGAATAGTATGTCTTAGGTAAGAATGCAAACCACCTATGTACTTAATAAGTGCATCCTGAGTATACAATGGGACATTCAAAGCAATAGCTCATTTTCTAAACTCATGGGTGTAATCTTGGACAGACTGGCCCTTATCTTGCCTAAGGTTTGCCAATTCATTTTCAATTGTTGCATATAACCCAAAGGGTAAAATTTCTTTTTAAGGGAAGTAAAAAATTCCATCCAAGTCATACCTACATTACCATGGAAAGCAATTTCTGCCCAAGTCCTACTCTCCCACCAAGTGAAAGTTGTACCTCCCAACCAGAGAGTAGCTAACTAGATCATAGAAGCATCTTTTACTAGGCCTTGAATCCTACAATACACTTCTACCTGTTAGATCCAATAATCTAACTTTTTAGCATTAAAGTCCCCACAATACTTAGGTAACTCAAATTTTACAACCAATTTAATAACAGGTTTAGATGTGCTCTTAAAAGGATTAGCAGAAGGAGAAGGGGAAGATGGAGGAGATGAAGTTTTTAGAACTTTTCCTTCTTTATCCTTCCGATCTTCTTTATTTTATCACTTCAAAGAATCTCCCTTTTCACGCTTCTTCTTTTCCACATAAAGCTCTTCCATCATAGCCTTCATGTCAAGAAAGGCTCGTTGAAAAGACTTATCATCAAGCTTAGGCTCAATACTTTCCCAACTTCAGTTTCTTCCATCTTTGGAAAATTTCTTCATCTTCCGATCTCAAGATTGTATTCTTCAAGTGTGCCTCCACCTCATTGGATCTTTGATCTCGTTAACATTCACCTCTGCAAACACTAGTCACAAAAAATCTTTCATACCAATTGATCTAAAGTTAGGATCTAGGACTGTTGCACATGAATAATAACTTATTACAACGATTTAATTAATGATTTTAAAAACATAATTGAAATGATTAAATTAACACAACCATATTAAAGTGAACAAATTAACAAAATAGAGAAAAGAGAGATAAGATGAAACACAAGTTGATAACGGAGTTCGCCAAGATGGCTACGTCTTCGAGTCCCTCTCCAATAGAGTGACCGATCCTTGATTATTCTCTAGAAAAATATTACAAGGCTGCAACTTTGGTAGAGTCTCCTCACATCTTCCTAATAATGAGATTACAAATATCTCTTCTCCTTCAAGTACAAGAAATTTGGCATAAAGCCTCTCACTGCACAAATTAGAACAACTCACTATCACATAGGAAGTTGTCTCCACTTTCCTCATTACCTCTCACAAACCCATACCCCCCTTTTTATACACAATTTTTTTCCAATTTGGCCTAAAACCAAATGATTTTATAAATCTTCTATATCTCCCATTTATAATATTACATCTTTAATAATCCCCTTAAAATATTCTCCAAATCTCCTAAAAATCTCAATAATCTTTAAATATATTATTTTAGGGGTTAAATTTTTAAATATAGGGAGATTCGACTTTTTAAAGTTTTTAAATAAAACCCGCTCCCAAAACATATTATTATGAAGCCGCTGGCCTAGTGGTTTTAGGGGGGGGGGGCGTTCCTAATAAGGAGGTTAGAGGGTCAAATCCCATTTGATTCCCCTTTTATTAGGTATGATGTCTTTTATAAATGATAAAACTAAAGCGTGCTCAATACAGTTTAAAGTTTGGCGTGTGGTGTATTGGTGGAATGCTTATTTTGTAAGTGAGATGTTACGGGTTCAAATCCCACCAACAATTTTAGTTAAACACTTCTAGGAATAGTGCCACATGGCATAATTTCATTTGCCGACCGTGACACGTGTTAAGTTATGATTAGCTATTGAAATCCATGTGGAGCCCAATCACTGTTTAGTCAACATTCTCGTCATCTACCACATGTCACACTCTGATTTGTCCATGTCATCATGTCTATTGATTGTGTTGTCCTATCACCATGTTGACCTCATGCTGATGTCAGCATGGTCAACCCATTTTGAGTGAAATTTTGATTTGGCATAACTTCCACATACGAACTCCATTTTCAACGAAACTAATAGTGTTGGAATCGTGATGACGATATCTTCATGAATGATGTTGAATTTAACCAATTTGGAGATGATTTTTTTTACCTTTGTACCTGATTTGACTCGAACTTTGACTGAGAATAACTTGAACGTATTACCTCCTTTTGGCTCTATTCATGTTGCATTGGGTTCATTTTTCCAAGTACTTCGATCTAGTACCTCTTTCTAGAGAATTTGAATTACTACAATTTTTCATGAAATATCCACCTAGATCGGATTCCTTTTAGCCTTTCAATAAAAATCAAGTGTTTGCCTTCCCAAATTTTAGGTGTCATCTTTTATGTTTGATTTGATAGAAATTGATTGTGTTTAAATATGAAAACCTCAGTATTTTTTGTCTCATTCATAAGTATATGTATACAATTCAATTAGATTTCACAGGTCATACATTGTGCAGATGATTTGTTTGATCATTCTAATTGTGAAAAACATTGTATTTCCTTCAAGAAGGGTTAAATTTATCAAGTTTTTGTGTGAATCAATTATGTGGTTTAATTGTTTGAATTAAGTTGTGCAAATAGAAATATTGAAAGGTATTTGTGAATTAGATTGCATATTCATTATCATTTAGGTGCATCACCATCTTACTAGCTTCATTTTTACCAATCATCTTAATCTTTTTATCCCTTTTCCTACATAAGTTGTTAGTTTCATATAAAAAAATCAAAAGGGGAACCAACCCATAATCAAGAGATTCGCTTTCATTATGAGCAACCCACAAGATCCAAAGTGTTTCCATGTTACATAGGATTTTTGAACCTTCTAGCTCTATAATTGGGTGCAAACCTACATGTTAAAATAAGTATCTCTCACTCCCTCTCTCTTAGGTCTATCCCTCAAATATCGCTCCCAACCCCTCTCCATCTCTTAGGTCTCCCCCCACCCTAACTAGATAACTCTCTCTCTCCCTCTCAAGTCTCTCTCTTAGGTCTCACTCCCTACCACCCTACCTAGAAAACTCTCTCTCACTCCAACTCCCTCTATCACACTCCCTCACTCTCTCTCCCTCTTAGGTCTTTCTCTCTTTCTCACTCCAACACCCTCTCTTAGGTCTTTGTCTTTCTCTCTCCATCTCATCTCCCTCTCTCAGGTCTCTCCCACTTATGGTTGAGGGTTTAATGTATAGTGTAGAGGGTAGAGGGTAGAGGTATTTGGAGTGTTTGTTACTTTGTTATCATAAATTTTTTAAGTATTTTCTTGTTTAGAGGAACTAGGTTCACCTATTGTAGGGAACATAGGCTCAAATTTTGTTTCAGTATGTAGGTAACTGAACATCTCAAGAGGTGGTATTATGGGGCATGTTGATTGTTTCATTGATGGATAAAAGGATGCATTAGATTCAAGGTTGTTAAGAAAATCGTTTCATAACTTATTCATGTTGTCATCATCTTCTCCAATGATGTCAATATTAGCTCTCAAAGTTGCACCCCTACTAAGTTGTAGAACATGGCACTTTGGAAAAACATGGAAACACTCCAAGGGCTTGTGGGTTACCCATTGGTTGGAGTGAATCTCCAAAGAAAGATGTCTCTTTTCAATGGTACTCACCTAAACTATTGATTTGTTGAGGAAAAAGAGAATGATAACATGAAAATGAAAACTAAAATCCTATGGTGATGAACCAAATGGTAATCCAAGCTTGTATAGCTTCCTAACACACACATTTTCAACCAACAACAAAGCTACCTTGCACAACTCAATACTTATATATTGTTGCATAAATATTTCATAAGAAATCTATAATACTTACAGTCCTAGAAGGATGATAAAATCTATTTGCATCACCAACATATCTTATAACCTACAACATACATATTTCCTTTGCCTAAAGTTGTTACCAATGAGACACATCAACAAGTAATAAGTTACTCACATGCAAATGCATCAATCATCCAAACATACTCAATGAAGTAAAAACTGAGAAGGAAAGATTTGCTTTACTTTATTGATCTAAAAAGGTGAAACACTTCCATACATGCATGTAAAAGAGTTAATATGCACTATCTTTTCTCCAAAGGACTCAAAAGAAGTCACATAGTAGAAAAATAACAAGTAAGAATTGAGTACAAATGAGTCAAAAAGGTGACTCTAAAAATCTCCCAAGCAGTTGCACCAAAATAGGAGCTAGAAGCTTCTTCGATCGTATGCCTCAAAAAATCCAAAAATATAGGTCTCAAACTCCCTCCAAAAAGAGTCTAAAGTGAAGAAAAAGTCAACACATGACCTTGTCCACCATAAATGACCCTAAATCTGCTCCAAACTGAGTCAAACAAGCCTATATTCTCTCCACTTGTTTGCAAATCTCTTCCAACTTTCCTATATGCTTTCATAATCATAATTTTTCAACCATATATCCCTTTGAGTAAATATTAAAAGCACGGGCTCTTTATCTTGCATTACATATAACATTTCATTAAGGTGACTTATAATAACATCACCTAGATAAATGTTTTACATTTCAAATTAGTGAAAAATAAAAGAAAAGCGCTCGAGCATTTTTGAAAGGCATATATAAAAGAGAAAGTTTGATTGAATTGTTCATTTGATTCAGAAAAATATAAAAGAAATGAAGACATAAAATACATGGGGCATTAGTTCTGGAGAAAATAAAATGAAACAAAGGAAAAATTCCTTTTTTCTTGTTGACTGAACTAGGGTTTGAAAACCCTAAAGAGAAAATTTGAGAGCAAAGACTTACTCCACTTTATTTTTCATTTCACTTCTCTGTTGAGGGGGCCATCATGGATTTACTTGGAAATCTCAATGGTGCAATTTGGAGTTTCATACACAAATCTCTTGTAAAATATAAGTAGGCTGAGCTCTAGTAAGCCATTTCCTGTAGAACTTGCAATATTTTATGATTACATGTGAATGAAAATGCTATTATGAGCTCCATTTTTATGGAGAAAGTAATGGAAAAAAATTTTATTGACTCCTTTGTATCAACTTATATTTCTTTTTGAAATTCTGGAAAGACCATTTTGTTTCCTCTATTTTTTTTACTCTCGGGCCTCCATTTTTTGCTATCGATTCTAAAAAACATGGGAACCCTTATTATCCTTGTGATGCCATGTAATATTGGATAGTAGTATCATAATCACCATGCTATGATCATATTTTTAAAGATTAGAATATGAATTAGATTTCGGTCAACTATTCCACAAGAAAAATGTGGCCCTATGAAGAAAAAAATGGTTTTCAAAATGATTGAATTGCATTGCATTTTGCATGCATAACTCAAAGAATCTTCACATATTTTACATTCCTTCATGAATACTATCCTTTATATTCAACATTTCATATGTCTATAACATTTTACTTTCATAACTTGACCTATCCATTCTTTGTTTAGATCCTCCAACTGCTCTTCGAAACTAACAACTCCCTATAGACTGCCCCTATGTAGGTTGCATAAAGCATACAAAAGCACTTGAGTTGAACTTTTTTAAGGAAATAAAATCACTAAATTCATCACTAATTCTACAAACCATACAAGCCTAAGACTATCATGATAGTGTAACAAGTATTATATGGAAAATGACAAAACAACATTCACCACTGCTCAACTTGGAAACTGTAGAATCACCCTTTATATAGGATTGTCACCTTTCTATAAATTTTCTTTCAATGGATGAATATATATTTAAAAAATTATTCTCCATTTTGAATGCCACAGTGGAATTTGATCCTGCAACCTTTCTTTTACTGAATTGCTTTTGCTCTGTCAGGTCACAATTTATAGCTATTCTTACATAATGTCTCCTCATGACTCTTGATTACATACTTTTGAAGAAAAAATGCCATTTTTTTGGATTTCTTTGTTCAATTATTAGATTGATATCCTTTCATACTATTATTCATTTTCCTTTCTGATGCAAATTTTATTACTTGATAGTCTATAACCTGATCTATCATACTCATTCCTTGAAACATGATTATATAATGCATACCATTATTTGTATTCACTATCATTTATCTTATTTTAATCTCACTAAGAAAATACATGTCATTTATTATAGTGACCTAAAGGATCACTATCTTGAGTAATGTGTACTTGCTTAGTTGAACCAAAGTGAGATGAATTTACCTTCTTATCCCTCTCTAAAAAACAAAGGGTTAGCATGTTGGGCTCAACCCTTGTGGGATCCCATTTTTCTCCACATGCTGCAATATTTAACAAATAAATCTTGCAATATGATATTCAACTTGTACCCGCATAGTGAACAAACATGTTAGATAAAAATAGTGCATATGATAGATGTTTATGATAGCCTTTATGCTTTCCTAGACATCCGTGGTATGCAAACTATTTTGTTGCTTATGAGGATTAGACTATATGTTTAGGGATGTTTGCATATGTATTGATCAGTCATCCTTCATTTCTCTAACAAAACTCCTCTCACACATGCAGGAAACCTAGGAGCACTAGGGAGTACAACAAATGGAGGTTGGATAAGTAGGAGGAGCTGAAGATGATGTATGACAAGACAATTGGGATTTGTCATTCAGGCAATTACGGGTCCCCTATCTCTATATATGCATTTATTTCATTATGTATCTATAAATGTATAATTTTTTCCAACATTTTCATTGAAATAGTTAGTCCCATGACTTGTGTGGGACACCATACATTTATATTATCAATAAAGACTATATTTTGCAAAAAAAAAATCATTCTCTTCTGTTTTATATGCATCTAAATAATGTAATAACGTAGTCTAGTTGATAAATTATTTATGCATGTGAATATGACATAGTAGAGTAGAGTGTACCTTCTTTTCACTTGTAAAACATAAATAACTCTACCTGTTTGAGCTAGTAGCTAAAATAGGTAAAAAATTTGGCAACATTTCCTATATGTTTTTCTGCTAAACATCTTGACCAATTTCTTGAAGCTATCCATTGGGCATGGAGTCAATAGAAACCTGATAAGACTTGGAGAATAGTCGTGTACATTGTTGTAACTCATTAGACCAATGCATGATACCTTAAAAAATTATTCCAAATATCAAAAATTTCAGGACAAACCTACTTAACGATGCAAAACAACACTTAGGGGAATTGAAAACTTAACCAAAGCTTGCTCTAACCTACCCTAACAAGAAAAGAAGTTGGTCAAACAAACCCATTAACCGGTTGAGTGAAATAACTTCCTTTCTTAATAGACTTACAATCATTTTACATGTTTATGAGCAGCTAAGAAGAGGTAGAGAAATGAAAGACTTTCAACTAGTTGCTACCATACCTCTTTGAAAATGAAAATGCCTCCACTTTCCTCCTCATCTTGGTTAAGAAAACTGTTGTTTTGAAATGGATAGATAAGCTGAATTATTTCATCTTCACCACATCTTTATGCTTGGTTGCAAGAAAACCTTGTGGAACTTTAGTGACCTCCAATCTTGCTAGGTGCCTAATAGGACAACCTCTTGAAATGACAAAGGTTGAACTGCCCCTACTAGCTTGTTGTTCATGGATAGTTGCTACATATTTTTGTTTATTCAAAAGATTTAAAACTTGTGACTGATCATGACTCATGAGTTCCTCACTTTCTTGTTGCTTCTTAAGAATCTCCTCCTTGTCAACAAAACAAGGAATTTCGTTGAACAAGTAGACCACATATTCCTCCTCATTACTATTCACTCGTTTTACGCACTGCTATCCAAACTGATCATACTCATTGTAACATAGGAAAACTATTGAAAGAAACTTGTTAAAGCATATAAGTGTTAGAGAATTAATTAAATAATTCACAGTTATTTAATTAATAGATGAGAAAGGACTTTAGAAAGTAATTAAATAATTAATATTATTTAATCATGACTATGAAAATATGAATTATGAAGAAATTCAAGTCGTGGGCTTAGACCAAATTTCGTTGTCTACATTTTCCCCTCTTTGATACAATGTCATTTCGGTGTTGTGTCAAAGAAAATCAATCAAAATATGCCCCAGTCATGCCCTAGTGTAAAATACATGAAGGTATGCCCCCTCAAGAAAATTGACAAATTTTAGAAAAATTCCCAAAAATTCCCAAAAATTAGAAAATAGTCCCAATAAGTCAATTTGATAGCCAAAAACATAATGAAGTTGACATAAATGAATTTGAAGGTGTTAGGTTTGTGTACGGGTTGATTGAATTTGGCGGTATTCATATGATTTGCATATGTTCTATATGATGATGTTGTTAATTTATGAATGATTATGCAATTTATTTCTATATGATTATACAGTTTGCTAGATGATGTATATAAATGTTATGGGTTATGATGTTTACTCATGATGTTTTATTTCATATGTTGATGATGCATGCACAATATTTATAAATGTTATGAATGTACTCTAGGTTTATGAAAATGAGATGCAATGTGATGGTACTACTTATAATTTCATATGGATGGATGCATAATTTATACATATTTATGATTGGTAAATGGATGTATGTCATGATTATCTAAAAGTGATGGATATGCCTATTTTTTTGTACTTGTTTAAAATGAAACATAACTATATGATTTACTATATAGACATATGAAAATGTTTACATAATGGTTGTAGAATGTATGCATATGCAAATTATCTAATTTTTTTGTGTGTCACAGGACTCCGTCATTATGCAAGATAGAAGAAAAGTTAGTGTAGATAATTCAAAATGTTAGTATTGAAAAATGGTTATTGGATGAACGTATAATCTTCGATATTTTTCCATATATACTAATATTTGCATTAAATCATCATTGGGAGGGACATGACACAAATGGATAGTACACACCATGATATGAGATAGACCATAGTGTACAAAGGCATCCACTTGCAAAAATAGACAGTCGCAGACAATGAGTGTTTTAACTCATACTAAAGGAAAAATTGCCCCGGTCTTTTTGTCCAGACAAACCCCAGACAACAAACAAATAAAAGATGGGTCATGAGACATCATTGCTCCTCTAAATCCTTCATGGTACATGCTTGAGGAAACTAGTAACATGACTCAAAATCCAAGGTTAAAAGACAGTTGATAGACAACAGTCACAAAAAAAGAGTCCTGAGACATCCTTGCTTCTCTAAATCCTTCATGGGACATCCTTGAGAAAGATAGTAATCAGAATCGATTACAAATCCATAAAAAGATAAGACAAGATAAGTGATAAAGTCAAAAATCCAATAAAATTATTTGCCAAAATTTGATCGTGTGTGATTGTTTGATTATTTGACATAGCCTAATATTGGGGATGACCCATACTGTATCAGAAATTGAGTCTGGTTTCGACTTTGTGACTATCTATATAAGGCATGACAAAGCTTGGTTTCAGAAAGTCACATGTCATACAAGAAGTTGAACCTGATTTCATTGATGTGAAAAGCTACATAAGGCTATGATAGCTGATAATTTTTGTTGTCAAGAAAGACATATTTTTTATAAGATATAAATTGATTTTTCTAACAATGTGTTTAATTTTGACTTGATGACGGTTTTGACCTATTTATCTTGTTGATGTGTGACTTGTCTTAATATTTTGATTGTTATGAGTGTGTGTTTGTTGACAATGTATGACTTATGTTGACTTGACAAGATGTACCCTAAAGGACTAACCTAGTGCGGCCTCGGGGGCTCATCAATTGATGGCCTTACCTACGTTATACACGTAGAGACCTTGTAGTTTGACTTTACTTTGATTGAAAAAACTAATTGAAAAATATGTACTTAGCTTGATGATACAACATGTGTTCAATAGTGAGTATGGTAAACCCTAATGGACTGACCAAGTGTGGCCTCAGGGGGCTCATCGATTGATGGCCTTGCCTATGTTATACATGTACAGACCTCATAGTTTGACATGACCACTGAGTTTGACATATAAAAAGACTGAGTCATGATTTTATGTGTGTGATACGTGACCAACCTAGAAAGACATACCTAAATCCTTGGGGTCACATCGATAGATGGCCTTGCCTACGTCCAATCACAGAGGCAACGTAGTTTGACTATGTCCATGAATGAGTTGATACAACTGACTCTAACTTTGTTTTTGGGATTTTTGACATGTTTTTTATTTTTTTTTCTTTTTGAGGTTTTATGATTTTTTATTATTTTTTCAAGACATTTTCTAATGTTTTTTAAGCTTTTTTCAGGACATTTTTTGACGTTGGGATGTTATGTACAAGGTCTAAATGATGCAGATCGAGGATTTTTCCCCAGTCAAGTATAAGACCTATAGGATGGAGTGGGGATACAGAGTGGACTTGATGTCAATCTTTCCAAGTAATGGATAAGAGAACCATTTATTATGGGTGATAGTGGAGAAGTCTGATTGGAATGATGGTAGATGAAGGAGCGAAGTCAACTACACATGGCACCTATTTTCTAGCTTTTCACCATGGTACTTATCCATAGCGCCACTGAAGTGGTTTTCACTATTGGAAAAATTAGTTCTCTTTACTATTTTATTGAGTTTTCAATTTTTTGGTGTTACAAAGACGCCTGTTTGCCAATTTTTCATCAAGGTAACTATTTTTTTTGTTTTTTCTATTTTTTTGTATTCTTCAGATTAATAAATGGTTCTCAGAAGCTATGCATAGAATCTCTTCAGATGAAGGTTGTTGATTGGTGATAAAATTGGTTCTCCTTCAGGGGTAGAGAGTTGATAATCTCCTGATCCAAAAGCTTTTGTAACAATGTAAGGCCCTAACCAGTTAGGTTCAAACATACCTATTTTTTCTCTTTTAGCTTGATTCTTTAGGTTCTCCATTAAGACCAAGTCACCAATGTCAAAGTGTTGATTCAAAACTTTCCTATTATAGCTACGATGAAGACGGTTTTGATATGCTTGAAGATGATCTAATTCCTTTTGTGTATGTTTGTCTAGGAATTCTAACTCATGCAATCGGGATACATGATACTCTTCATCATAAATATGACCTTTCAATGATACCCTTAGGGAAGGAATTCCAACCTCAATAAGTAAGATAGCTTCAGAACCGAATACCAAAGAGTATGGAGTAGCACTAGTGGGAGTGTGGATGCTTGTGCGATAAGCCCATATGACAAGAATAAGTTGTAAATGTCAGTCATGACCAGCATCGTTGACTGTATTTTTGAGGATTTAGATGATTATTTCATTAGACACCTCTACTTGGTCATTACCTTGTGGATAATATGGAGTGCGAAAATGATGTTGGATATGGAATTTTTCATAGAGATGGCAGAATTCTTGGTTTTTGAATGGGATGGCCATTATCTATTATGATGGATTGAGGAACACCATACCGACAAATTATGTAGTTTAGGATAAACCTGGATATTTGTGTGTTGGTGATGTAGGTCATAGGAATAGCCTCAATCCATTTGGTGAAGTATTTGATGGCTGCTATGATGAACTTATGGTCATTGGAAGATGGAGGGTGTATCTTACCTATGAGTTCAAGTCCCCATTGGGAAAAAGGCCATGGTGAAGTTATTGGATGGAGCTCCTATGCTGGTGTGTGTATCAATTCTTCATGTATCTGACATTGTCAACATTTCTTGATGAAAATATATGAGTCATTTTCCATTGTAGGCCAATAATAGCCTTATCTCATGATCTTCTTTGCTAAGGAAGGACTACTAGAATGGGATCCACAGATACCCTCATGTTCTGCACATAAGGTTTCTTGTGCTTCTTCAACATCGAGACATCTCAATAAGGTATTATCTAAGGAACATCTATAAAGGGTGTCTCCAATGATGGTGTATTTGGAAGACTTGTGGATGAAGATTCTACATTGGTTATTTGAAAATTCTAAGGCTAGGACTTGGGCATGGAGGTAGTCATATATGTCCTTGTACCATGGGGAATTAGGACCAACAATCGTACACACCATCATAGAATCTGGGATGTCATAGGTAGGGACCAAAAGTTGTTCTACCAAAAACTTGAATTTAGGCACGTTGCTAGGTATATCCAATAATGAACCAATGGTTGCCATAGCATCTACAGCCCTGTTCTAAATGTGGGGTATTTGTTGAAAGATGATGTTATCAAAGTATTGCTCAAAATTTTTTGTCATGCACTTATAGGGGGCAAGTTTCTCATCTTTTGTTTCATATTTGTCATTGACTTGCCAGACTACTAGTTGAGAATATCCATAAACATGTAAACTCTTGATCTTCCACTAGGCTGCCATTCTTAACCCTGTCACAAGGGATTCATATTCTGCTATGTTGTTGGTGCAAGGGAAAGCAATTATGAATGACTTAGGAATAGTATTGCCTTGAGGTGTAACAAATATTATTCCTGCTCTTGGACCACGATTAGTATGTGACCCGCCAACATATAATTTCCGTGTGGTTCTAGTGTCAACTTTGAAGATGAACTCATTAGGAAAATCTGCCACTAAAGGATGGTTGGCCTTAATTGGTGTATCTTCTAACTGATCTACAATAACCTTCCCTTTTATAGCTTTTCGTTCTACATATTGGATGTCATATTTACTAAGTATCATTACCCATTTAGCCAATCAACCTATTAGAGCTGATTTACTTAGGAGATATTTTAGAGGATCTATCTTGGTGACTAGCATGGTTTGGTTGTTTAGCATATAGTGCCTAAGTTTTTGAGTAGCAAAAACTACTACAAGATAGGCATGTTCTATGTTACTATAGTTTAGTTCATATCCCACCAATGTATGACTGATATAGTATATTGCTCTTTCATGTCCATCATCATTTTGTGCAAGTAAGGCTCCTAATGCTGATTGAGTTGCTAATATATAAGGTATCAAAGGTATGCCATCTATAGGAAACATTAGCACAAGAGGTGTAAGTATATAGTCTTTTATCTTTTGAAAAGATTCTTGGCATTTGGGTGTCCATGGAAACGATACCCGTTTCTTGAGAAAATGTTGAAATGGATGTATCTTGTTTGCTAACTATACTATGAAGTGCCTGATATACTATAGTCTCCCTTGTAGTGTTCTTAGCTTCCCGATATTGGCTGGTGGTGGCATGTCTATTATAGCCTTTACTTTTGTTGGTTCTACTTCAATGCCTCTTCTAGAAATGATGTATCCTAGAATTTTTCTTGATTTAACACCAAAGACACATTTTCTTGGATTTAGCCTTACTTTGTAATTTTCTAGTCTTTGAAATATCTTGTCTAAGACTTTCAAATTATCTACTCTTGTTAATTATTTGGCTATTAGATCATCAACATATTCTTCCATGAGAGTATGTACAAGGTCATGGAAAATAGTCATCATTGCACATTGATATGTAGCTCCAACTTTTTTGAGCCCAAAAGGCATAACATTCCAACAATATGTTCCCCATGGACATGTGAAAGTTGTCTTATGTTGGTCCTCAGTTGCGATTTTTATTTGATTATACCTAGAAAAACCATCCATGAGGGATAGCATCTCATACCCTACTATATGGTCTACTATCATGTCAATGTTTGGAAAAGGGAAGTCATCCTTAGGACATGCCTTGTTGATATTTCTAAAGTTGGTACAAATTCAGATGCCCCTAGTTGGTTTGGTTACTAGCACAAGATTTGAAAACCAACCTATATAGTCTATAGATCTAATGAATCTGACATCCAATAGTTTCTTAAGTTCTGTTTTGACTAGTAGAGCAATTTTTGGAAGCATATTCCTTAGTTTTTGCTTGACGAGCTCAACACCTAGTTGTAATGGTAGATGATGTAATATAAGGTCTAGATCCAGCCTAGGCATGTTAGCATATTGACAATGCAAATTATATCTATATTTTTGTAAAGAAGTCTTGAAACTCTAGTTGCTCTATCTTTGTCAAAGATGTTGTGAAGTATATGACCCGAGGGTTCTCTTCAATGTTTATGTTAATCTCAACAAACTCTTCAACTAACATGGGTGAAGTTTCTTGAAAAACTAGGAGAATGTTCAAACCTCCATCCTTGGGCACCTCAAAGAGGATTTTTCCCTTGGATGCATCCTTTAATTTTGCTATATTCTCATCCAAAGGCGCCTTTTGGTTTTCACCTAGGGACTTATCATTTTCATTATTTTTCTTTTCTTTTTTCACCTTTGCAACTGGAGGTGTGAACAGACTCCCCAAAATATTCCATGTCATCCAAGTCTATGGTAAAACCATCTTTATGATCACCTCTAGGTATTCCTTCTCAAGGTCCCATGAACTTAGCTATTGCTTTGTCATTCTTGAATATGTCTAAGATGGGTGTGCCTTGTTGATCCCAATCGATAAGTTGGGGATATACGAGGGGCATGTCATCATCGAAGTTATCAAATGTGGAGGTTGACAAGGTGAGGATAGAGTGGTTAACATGGTCACAAAATTTTTGGACTAACTCCTTTTTGTTCTTTTTTCTAGGGATAGGTAAACTCTGATGTGGGACTATTGCAAGGGCTAGGTCACCAGAAGATGGTTCGTTAGGTTCCCAAGATGTAGAATCCAAGGTTTCCCAACAATAAATCTTAAGCCATTCTTCTTTTGACAAGGAATTTTTAGGATGGGGGCTAGATAGATTTGGTGAGGGTTGTAGCATTTTATCAAGTTTGAAAAATAGCTTGTCTAGGTCCATCATGTTGGTAGAGGAAAGGGAATCCCATTCATATTCGTTCGAGTCAGGGGAGCCATAGTAGAATGGGTCAAATGGTTTGTGGGATATCTTGATGTCTTCAGAAGAACATACTTCCTCTTGTAATGTTAACAAAGTACTAGAAATACAAATTCTAATTGGTTGGAACCCTATCCCTAGGCCTTTTGTTCTTTGTGAGAAAATGATTGGTTCAGTCCTTCCATTCCTATGTAGCCCTAACCCACCATGTCCTTCATATCCTTTGCTTTGCATTATCATGAAGCCTTTTCCATATTGGTCCTTAGATATTTGAATAGATGGTGGAGGGTTTTCATTGTCTTCATTATATAACCAAGAGGTGACATCTTCTTGGCCCATAGATTCTTTACTTAACTCTCCCCATTTTTGTGAATTTCATCGTAGGAGGAACATGTATTGTGACAATTGACTATTTCCTTTTTGTTTTAGGTAACTCGTATGACTTAGGAGGAATCAATTGACTGACACAATAGGATGCTTTCATATTATATTCTCCACAACCCTTATCTTGGATCTCGACCTTGGGAGTGGATGATGATGTATGTGATGTAATGGACTTGGTAAGAGTTGATGGATCAACGTATAGGGATAAGGTAGAGGATGAAGCCTCTTGATTAACTGGCACATGTCGTTGTGGTATTTCATGTAGGCTTGTGCAATATTAGAAATTATTTGGATCACCATCAATTGTGATTTTGGTGTCATTGTACAAAAATTTAAGACATTGATAGTAAGTGGAAGGTACGGCTTTCATTTTGTGTATCCATGGTCTACCCAACTAAAGATTATAGGGAAGGGTGAGATCTAAGACTTGGAAACTAGTGTCCATAACTGCAGGGCCAATCCTGATAGGGAGTGTGAAAACTCCTTTAGATGAAATTTCATCATCACCATATGCCTTAATGACTATACTCTTAGTGGTGTCCATGCATGCTTTTGAGAAACCTAATGCCTTAACCAATTTCAAGGTGCAAATATTCAATCCTGCTCCTCCATCTACCAAGACTCGTCTGACTTTGGTTTGATGGACTAGAACTTCAAGATGTAATGGATCATTATGATTGGTCTTCTCAGTTAAATAATCATGTTGAGAGAATGTGACATGATGGGAATTGGTTAAATATCCTACCATTTCTTCAAAAAAATTGATATTTAAATTGTTAAGGATTTGTGTGCTTTGTAAGGATTTATCGAGAATGGCTCGATGATCTAGTGATAAGGTCAACAGTTCTAGGATTGATATATGTGTTGGGGTCTTCCCCAATTGATCAAGTAAGTTATACCTAGGCTTGGAAGACTGTAGTTGTGGTTTTGATGAAGGACTTGGAAGGGTAATCTTAGTTCTACATGTATTTACAGCACATTCAGGATGCTTCTTTATAGTAATGGTATGGATATTTTCATCAAGAGCTTGGATATGATTGATGATAGTACCTGGTTTATAGTTTTATTTGGCATTGGTGTAATTGGCTGAGGCATTATTTTTAGTACCCAAACTAGAGGCTTTTCCTTTCATGTGGTCATGTAACGGATCTGTGAAGACCTTGTGATCACTATTTTTGGTATGGTTTTTTCCCATTGACTTCGATGGTTTCGTCTTCAACAAAGTCTTATATGATGGTTTTCAATTGTCGGTATTATTGTAGGTTATGTCCCTTAGTTTGATGGTACTCACAATAGCCATTGTCATTCCACCATGAAGGTTTAAACTTTCCAAGATCATATTGTTTTGGCTCTAGAGGTTGGATGAGTTTATGTTTAATCAGTTCCTTGTAAACTGTCTCGATTGGTTCCCCTAAGGGTGTAAACACACGTTTTGGAAATTTCCTCTATGGTCATCGTTGTTGTGAATTTTGGACAAAGATGGTTGTTTGATCAGGATTGGTAGCCATGTCTTGAGAGGGGTTGTAGCCTCTTAGTGTGATGACAGGTCCTTCATGTAGGGTCTTACCACCAACAATATCATCATTTGTTACATTTTTGTTTCTAGATCAAAAATTGTTTCTATCATTGGGGGCATTTTGATGTTGAATAATTGGATTCCTATCTGGCATCTTAATTTCTCCTTTGTCAATAAGACCCTTTTCAAGTATAATGCCCTTTTGTTCCAAGTCTAGAAAAGAGGTACAACAATGTACTCTTAAGTCATTTCTCAATTTCGGATGAATATTTTCAAGGAATATTGTGAATTTTTGTTTTTTTGGTATCTCAACTAGACATCAACTATCTAAACTTCTCCATCTCTAGAAAAAAGTGGTGAAATTTTTGTCATCTTTTTTTGTTGTATGAAACAAGGTGGCTATTGTTATTTCATTGTCTATGTTGAAGGCAAAGTGTTCTATAAATTTCTCAGCTAATTGACCCCATGATCTTATATCCTATGAAAGTTTAGAGAACCATTCCAATGATATCCCAACAAGGGTTCACGAAAAGAGTCTCATAAGGTACGTGGGGTCATACGAGATGTCCATGCATGTTGTAGAAAATTTCTTGATATGTTCTAAAGGATTCCTCTTCCCATTATACTTAGAAAAATTTGGTATAATGTATTTGTGTGGGAAGGGGTTCATGTAAAATGCTTTATCAAAGGGGCATGGGCATAAGTCTTGTGTTGAGATAGTTTGTTTGCCTAAAATTGACATAATATCCATTTGTTGTTGGAATTTCATTTGATTTTGTAGAACATCTACCTGTGTCAATGACATGTTGGTTTTGCTATTAGGATCGATGTAAGTGTTCTGAAACACAATATTTTATGACAGATTATGATTTGGTGAGGGTATATATCATGTTTGAATATTCTGATTCGATGTAGGGATACACCCTTTTTGAATGTTCTAATTTGGTATAGGAATATGTCTTGTTTATGTAGCCCCTATGTGTGGAATGGTAGTACTAGTGCTAATATGGGGTATATCTCATGTTGTGTTCATGCCAACTTTGGGTATTTTACCAGTGGTGTTTGTGCCAAAGGGGTTTCATGAAGATGCTCCTGTGGTGAATTGTAAACCTTGTTTTATATTGAATGGGGTGGTGTCCACAATTGAGGATGTTTGAGTAGGTATGCCAGTTGGTAGTGTCGCAATAATTTGAGGAATGGAGACACTTGATGTTATGGTTTGTGTTGGTTGATTAGATGTTGTTTTTAAGGTGTGTACGTCAAATCTTGTTGGTAGTGTGGTACCTTCTACTAGCACCTTTGTCAGATATCTTTGAGGATCATTTTCCAAAGACTCATCCATAAAGCATGCGAATTTGGGATCTTGAACGACAACATCTATGTCTTCTACATTATAAAATTCATGTGTGTCTCTAGTGACATGTTTTTCAAACAAAGTTTTTTGTGGTCTCTCTGTCCCTGATGGTTGGTTTCTGAAAGGATAGATGAATTCTTGTGGGTCTTTCATCTCTCTATGTTTCTTCTTAGACCTTGTTTCAACCATGAAAATGTTGCTCAAAAAGGGAAATAAAAAACTATGTCTAGAAAATGATATGTTCTATTTCTATGTTTTTGGGATTTTTTGGATATAAATAATGTCACTAAAATAAAGGATGACATATGCTAGGATGACAATATGTAAAATTTCAAGTAGACTATGATGGTAAATTATTCTATGAGGATACTACCTACCACCTATGGAATAATCCAAAGCTATGAATTAACTTTACCAAGGAACTTGATGTAGGACAAGGACCAGTTGATAAGGTGAATTTACAAACTAGACTAATGAGCTGGAAGGATTCACAAGTAAGACAAAAGTGACTAGGCATGAACTTGTCCAATAATGTGGAAAGTTGACATATTCTAAGATGTGCAAATAGCTATTTGGTAACTAAGTTTTGAAACTAAGATGACTATCTCTAAAACTTAAATAACACCTAAACAATGCAAGGTTTTTGAGCAATTTTTCAGTTTTTGTCCAAGGTTGAACGTAAGAAGTAGAGGTGAAAATTACAGTTTGTTTTTGGATTGTGATTGCAAATTTGAGATTTTTGTTGATAGACAATTGCGGTTTAGTTTGCAGATGCATTGCTAAAATTGACAGATGTGTTCCAATTTGCAAATGCGGTTATCTGATGAGATCTAGTCTCGATTACTAATAGCAAATTTTGACTTACACAGACAGATGTGGTTTAACCTTTAACAGATGCGACTCTAATGGCGGATGCGACTCACAATTCAAATGTGACTCAGAATATATTGTTAGTGAAAACTAACTTTGTTGACAAACACATACATTTTTCTATTTAACAGATGTGACTCAAGATTAAATACATGTGATTTTCTCTCTCAGATGCGACTCAAAATTACACTTGCATTGTTCTGATGACATAGGTTTTTTGACTGACTCAGTTTCGTGATCAAATTTTGGAAATTAAAGATGAATGAAAAACATTATATTTCAATTTCAATGAATGTGAATATGTTAAAAACCAGAATACATGTACAATTCCCAAGGCTAGCAGTGACAATATTTACTGAGTTCTCACTTGGGTTTACCCAGCCATGTATATTCAAGGAAGATGACTAGTAGCTTGACCCAACTGGCTCCCCTCCATGACACACACTTCTCGAGGCAGCCAAGCTATAGTACCCATGAACTGTAAAAACGTTAGATGGCTTCACAGGTTCAACCTGCTACACCAGTAAATAGATAGGGATTTTGGCTTAACTATTAACAAATTGGCGATTTTAGTATGGACACCCATTCAGAAGGCTACGCGAGAGGCAATATCATCCCAGTCTATAGAGGTTATGCTCTGTAGGTTTTGATGCACCACAAGGGTACTGGGGAATCAATAGTTGGTCTGTAGGAGCTCCTGTAATACTGAGTTTCCTCAAGCATTAGAATTTCTATACCAATTGGGAGTAGCTCGGTGAAAGAGCCCATCACCAATTTGAGTCACATTGGTTACTCTTAACCACCAACGCAGGCCCAATTTCTAAAGTCGATAACCGGTTCTCTTGCACCCAGGATCGCATGAATGTGCAAGGGGAGAGGATACTTTGATATACCGAATCAAGGTTCTAATCTAAACATAGAGGGGCACCAAAAACATTGGTTAATTTTAAACCCAAATAAATATTTATCTAATCTACTAAGTAAGATATTTTTGAAATTAAAGCCTTCAACATACGTTATGCATGCAAATTGCTAGTGGTTTTATCCATCTGTCTTCATCAATGGTTCTACAAGAATGCAATTTAATTAATTTTTAAATCTATCTTCATCACTCATCCTATAGAAAATAAGTTTTGAATTTTAAGTATTCTAAGCTACGTCCTGCAAACACTATATTATCCTCCTAAAAACACGCTGCAAAGAAAACATTAGCTAAAAAAAATGAAAGGAAAAAAACATAAAATCAGAATTTTAAACTCAAAAATCTTACTAGTCAGATGAGTCGTTTAAAGCAACAGATGTGTCACAGTTTTCATCAGATATTTGTGTCGCAGGAAGCCACATATGCGTCAAATTTTGTCAGATGCGTCTCTGGATTCATTAGTTGCGGTTTGTAATAATAGTTGCGTCATTTTTTCTGTTAGATGCATCATTTTGTACAATACCTACAAAAACTATCAAAAACCGTCTACAGATTTACAAAGATGAATGTCTTCATGTCGGGTTCACCAAATTGTAACATAGGAAAACTGCTGGAAAGAAACTACTTAAAGCATATAAACATTAATCTAACCTACATTAAACAAAAAAGTACAAAGCAATATAAAAAAATCAATAAATGAAACGCTCTCACCAAATATTTGTCCACTCCTTCGAATTATCTATGTTGTCCTTCTCCATTTTTCCTTCTGTAGTATAATTGCCCTCATATTTTCAATAAGTGTACAAGTATAGCCATTGCATGTATGTGATTATAGAAAAATATCAAAGATTACGAGTTGCTTCCAAAGCATATAGATTTCAAGAGGAGGAATAATGACAAAAGTCAGTCAATTTATAGAAAGTTATTTTCGAATGATCGACTCAGATTCGAAAGAGAGATCAACGATCGAGATTGATGAATGTCATGCAATGTGAGATTTGTGTCAGTTAGAACGTGAGTTGGAAAATTCTACATGTCAATGATTAAATTTAAATAATAATTTAATCTAGTGTTAAGACTGTTCGAGAATATTGAAGAATAGACATTAATATTAAATAAATGATTTAATCTTTAGTTGAAAGTATTTGAAGATTAGAATAATAATGTTTAAATGAAAAGGATAAAGATAGAATAAAGACAATGATCTGTTCGGATGCACACATTAATTAATTAATTAATTAAATATATTTAATTATTAAAAATGTTCATGCATAGGAATCTTAACTAGATAACTAAGTGGTTATGACAGAGAGTCTCTTCACAGAGACGATCAGATATTTAATCGGAGATAACTGATGGATTCAAATAGATCTCGAGTTGAGTAAGAATGAATACTTAGATAACTTAAACAATTATCTAAATATAGAGAAATGTATTTAAAAATAAAGATTTATGAATTAAATGATTTATTTAATTCAGAATTCGACATTTAAGAAGTAATTAGATAAATAAGATTTATTTAATTGAGTGATGAAAAGGTTTAAATGAATAATTAAATAATTTGAGCATTTATTTGATTATAGTTGAAAACATGATAAAGATAAATTAAATAAGAATTTATTTAATTTAAGAGGGAGGGTAAATTTAATTAATGATGTAATTAAATAAAGAACATTTATTTAATTAATCAGGATAGATTAAAGACAATGTGAATTAATTAAATAATTAAGATCATTTAATTAATAGATGAGTAAATGTTAGAGCGAATTAATTAAATAATTAATGGTTATTTAATTAATGTATGAGAAAGGACTTTAGAAAGTAATTAAATAATTAATATTATTTAATCATGACTATGAAAATATGAATTATGAAGAAATTGATGTCGCAGGCTTAGACCAAATTTAAGTGTCTACACTCATCATCAACTTGCAACAAGTCTAGCTTTTGTGATTTAATTTCATAAAAGGGGTTGGAAATACTTATTCCTTCATTATTTTCACTTGGAATATTCTCTTCACCCACATAGCCTTCATTTTCTATGCAAATACCATGCCCTCCTTTGAAAAAGGACTGGTGGGAGGGCAGAAAGGTTAAACTGATGGAATGAGGTTAACATATTCATTACTTAGATGAAAATGAGGTGTCATGAGATGCTCTTGTGGTACAAGCAACTGATTTGGAACTTTGAATGGTTTTCATCCTTTTCTTTCAAGGCTAGGTTGACATCAAGGTTAGCACAAAACTCCTCCATATCATCCCAAAAATAAAATTCATCATGATCCTCTTGAGGAATGTTAACCTCTTGTACATACATGATATCTTTAGGCTCCCCTTCAAGGTCCAAGGCTCCATTTTCATACTGATGGTCATTAATCAACAACTCACCACATTGTTTGATGTCTTCTTGTTGTTATGAAACCATTGTTGGTGAGATCAAACTCACACCTTCTTCATGATTATCAATGAAAGAAGGCAATTCACCCATCCAAACTATAGAATGATCTTGTTGACCAGCCTCTCTAACCTTTTCATCCAACTGTCTTGGCTAAACCATTGAAACATTTTCATCATTATTTACCAAAAAAGGAATCTAATTGCTTTGAACATTCATGGATTCATCTGAAAAAGTGTTTTCTTGTTCAATCCTTTTTTGTTTTAATCTATATTTCTCCATATCTAAATGAACTAAATTTATATTTCTAGCCTCTTCCATGATCAATGAGATATTTTCTTCCACTTGTTCAATGGATTTCCATGAAGAAGACCACATAATAGGTTGTCCTTTGTAGAGACAAATAGTATCTAGACAAGATGGTATAGGTTTTTTAATCTCCTCATATTCTACCTTTTGGATGCTAGAGCATGGTTCCATTTGTATGGATGGTGGAAGAACCTCAATGGGTAGAGTAGGTGGCCCTTTCCAACTTGGAATCTTAGGGGTAGAAGATTGCGTGAAACTTGTAATTTGAAACATTGGAGAAGGCTGGTAGGCTCAACTTGACTTATAGGATGTAATTATATGAAATTAGGAAGAGGAGAAGAGTTTTGGACCTTAGGCTCTTGAAATTGAGTTATCAATTGCCTTATTTGCTCCTCCTTGTCAATATTCTACTTATTCAAAAATTTCTCTTCATACATTCTTTTTATTTCCACCTCCATTTTTTGACAAAAAACTTGATAGGATTTCTCCTCTTGCTACATGTTATACTCATTTTCTCTTTCTATCTCCAAAATTTTCCTTTGGAAATCCAAAAACAACCTCTTAATGCTACCCAAATTAGTATCATTTTGGGACTGACTAGGGAGGTTTCTTGTTTGATTTAGAGCATAATGGTTTTCACAAGGTCGACTATAGGAGTGAACAGGCTACAAGGAAGATTGATCAAGAGTATTTTGATTATAATGAGGAAAAGGATTGTTTGGAGGCCAAAAGATTGAATTTTCATGGTATGGAGGAGGGTAACCATAGTGATATCTAGACATTGTAAGGATAAAACATGAAGTATATGCATAAGACAAAAAATATCATTTAGTTGTAGGTATCTTGGACTACTAAAACCATCTAATATATGATTGGAGTTGCCATGGTATTGTTTTTACTACATTTGAAGGCTGATAATACTAATAGAAACACCAAATCCTTCAATATTTTGATGGAAGGCTCATCAAACTGTCCCATCGGGCGTGCAAAAATTGTTAGATCTCAAAGTTGCACCCCTACTAATTTGCAGAACTTAGGACTTTGGAGAAACACAAAAACACTCCAAGGTCTTGTGGGTTACCTGTAGGTTGAAGTGAATCCCCAAAGAAAACTGACTTTATTAAATGGTACTCACCTAAAAATAAAGGTCTCAAACTCCCTCCAAAAAGTTTCTAAAGTGAAGAAAAAGTCAACACATGATCTTGTCCACCATAAAAGACCTTAAATCTACTCCAAACTGAGTCAAACAAGCCTATATTCTCTCCACTTGTTTGCAAACCTCTTCCAACTTTCCTATATGCTTGCATAATCATAAATTTTCAATCATATCTCCCTTTGAGTAAATCTTATAATAACATGCTCTTTATCTTGCATTACATATAACATTTAAATAAGGTGACTAATAATAAAATAACCTAGATAAATGTTTTAAATTTCAAACTAGTGAAAAATAAAAGAAAAAGGCTCAAGCATTTTTGAAAGGCAAATAAAAGGGGAAAATTTGATTGACTTGGTCATTTGATTTGAAAAAATATAAAAGAAACCAAGGCATACAATACATGGGGAATTAGCTATGGAGAAAATAAAATCAAACAAAGCCAAAATTCCTTTTTGCTTGTCGACCAACCTAGGGTGTGAAAAGCCTAAAGAGAAAACCTGTGAGCAAAGACTTACTCCAATTCATTTTGCATTGCACTTCTCTATTAAGGGAGCCACCATGGATTTACCTGGACCTCTCAATGATGGAATCTGGAGTTTCATACATAGATCTCATGTAAAATATAAATAGGTTGAGCTCTCGTAAGCCATTTCTTGTAGAACTTGCAAAAAACAATTATTACCTATGAATGAAAACATTATTACGAGCTTCATTTTTATGTAAAAATTAATGGAAATGTTATTTATTGTCTCCTCTGTATTAACTTATATTTCTATTTGAAATTTTGGAAACACCATTTTGTTTCATCTATTTTTTTTACTCTTGGGCCTCCATTTTTCACTGTCAATTCTAAAAAACATGGGAACCCTCATTCTCCTTGTGATGCCACATGTAATAGCAACCTGCAATGTCATAACCACCTTTTTGTGATAAGATTGTGCAAGATTAGAATATGAATGAGATTTCAATCAACTTTTCCACAAGAAAAATGTGGCCCTATGAAGAAAAATGGTTTGCAAAATGATTCAATGCCATTGCACAGTACAAGCATAACTCAAAGACTCTTCACATCTTTTACATTCCTTCATGAATACTATCCTTTATATTTAGAATTTCCTAGGTCTATAGCATTTTACTTTCATAATATGGCATGTCCATTCTTTGTTTAGATCCTCCAACTACTCTTTGAAACTAACAACTCCCTATAGACTGCCCCTTTTTGGGTTGCATAAATCATACAAATATCTAAATATCTTCGTTTTTTATCCTCCTTTACATCTACACAAAACTCTATCTCTATTTTGATCACCAACTATCATTTTTTCACTTGAGTTGAACTTTGTTAAGGCAAAAAAAGCACTAAATTCATCACTACTTCTACAAACCCTATAAGTCTGAGACTATCATGACAGTGTAATAGGTATTATATGGAAAATGACAAAACACCATTCACCACTTCTAAACCTAGCATCTGTAGAATCACCCTTTAACAGGACTATCACCTTTCTATAGATTGTCTTCCAATAGATGAATATATCTTTTAAAACATTAATCTCCATTTTGAATGCCACTGTGGCATTTGATCCTACAACCTTTCTTTTACTAAATTGCATAAGTTCTATCAAATCACAATGTATAGATTTTCTTACTTAACGTCTGCTCATGACTCTTGATTACTTATTGTTGAAGAAAAATTCCATGATTTTGGATTGCTTTGTTCAATTTTTAGATTGCTTCGCTTTTAGACTGTTATTCATGTTCCTTTATGATGCAGATTTTATTACTTGATGGTCTATAACCTAATCTATCATACTCATTCCTTGAAACATGATTGTTTAATTAATACCACTATTTGTATTCACTGTCATTTCTCTTATTTTAATCTCACTAAGCAAATACATGCCATTTATGATAGTGACCTAAAGGCTCACTATCTTGAGTGATATGTACCTTCTTAGTTGAACTAAAGTAAGATGAATTTACCTTCTTATCCCTCTTTAAAACACAAAGGGGTAGCATGTTGGGCTCAACCCTTGTGGGAGCCCATTTTAATCCACATGTTGTAATATTTAATAAACAGATATTGCAATATGATACTCAACCTATTCCTGCATAGTGAACAAACATGTTAGATAAAGATAGTACGTATGATAGGTTTTTATGATATCCATTCTACTTTCCTTCACATATGTGGTATGCAAACTATTTTTATTCTTATGAGGATCGGGCTATATATTTATGGATTCTTGCATTCGTATTGATTGGTGATCCTTCATTTCTCTAACAAAACTCCTCTCACATATTTAGGAAACCTAGGAGCAACAAAGAGTGAAAAAACTAGAGGTTGGATAAGTAGGAGGAGGTGAAGATGATGCAAGACAAGAAAACTAAGATTCATCATTCAAACAATGACATGTCCCCTACTACATATGCATTTCTTTCATTATGTATTTATAAATGTATAGTTTTTTCTAGAATTTACATTCAAATAGTTAGTCACATGGCTTGAGTGGGACACCATACATTTATATTATCAATGAAGACTACATTTTATAAAAAATGTTTCACTCTCTTTTGTGTTATATGCATTTTCATAATGTAATAATGTAGTATAGTTGATAAATTCTTTAAGCACAGTAATATATGACATAGTAGAATAGAATGCACCTTCTTTACACTTGTAAAACATAAACAACTTTACCTATTTAAGTCAGTATCTAAAATAGTTAATAGTCAACATCATGAGGAGGACATCCATTAGGAGTTGAGTGAGCATGAGCATTAGGATCATGTCCAAAGGCACAATTTGACATGTCCACTAAGGACTTTAGGGACATCCAAAGCTTACTAAAGCACATATCCACAAGGTAAGTTTTAGATTCTAAACTATGCAACAATGTAAAATGAAATATTTTAGGTGCAATTTGAATTGAAGGAATGCAAAAGATGATGTAAAATAAACTAGATGCAATGAATTGGGTGAAATAGAAAATTTGTAAACTGAAACAAAAAGGCAATAACAACCAATAGAAACCTAGAAATTGAACTTGAAATGCCAAAAAATGCATTACAAATATGTAGAGGGACTGATTCGCCCAAGGTGGCGAATGAGTCCTAGACTAATGATTTTTTTCAAAAAATTTAAAAAATTAAATTGTATTTTATACTTTTTATGTTTTCTGATATGTATCTGGAATGAAAATTCAGATTTTGAATGATTTTTAATGAAATAATATGAAAAATTGTAAGCTAAATGAGTTGTCACTAATGCAAAATTTGAAACACTAGAATGTAAATTAACCAATGCAAATCCTAATGAAATGTTAATGCAAGCCAAATCTAGGATGAAAATACACTCTAAATCAGAGAAGAAGGTATTCTACATGTAGGTTTACCAAAATGAAAGGAAGAATTTTTTTGTCTTTCCTCCTTAGGGTTTAGGACCTAGAAGGAAAATTTACACTCACTTTCACTCAAGAACAAACCCTTGAGATCTCTTTGCAAAGGAGAAAGAGATCTTGCAAGAAGGTTGTCCTAGGATATGAATGTGGTCTAATAAGGGGTTCACCACCAAGTTTAGACTTGGAAAAGATAAGTAAATGTGATATGCAATATAAAACCCTAATTGAATGTAAACTAACACTAAATGACCTAGAAAACTGAGTGAAACAACACAAGAAACTACAAAATATAATGTGTGCACTTGGAAATCTAGAGGAGGCTAAATAGAGGTTTGAATCAATAGAAAATATAGTTTTACTAATAATTGGGACTCATTTTCCAAGTTGGGTGAATCAGTCTAGTTTCTGGAAAACTATGCAGGAATAGCTTTCAGAAAAAAGGGTATCCAAATATACAAAATACTAAAAATTGACTGGAACTAGGACTCATTCGCCAGAAAAGGTGAATCAGTCCAGTTGGGATTTTCTATAACTTCAAAAGTTGATCTTGCTCCTCTTTGTCTTCTTAGTCCTTCCTAATTGGTTTCTAGATCTAAAACTGCAGTTTTCCACCTATAGGTCTTCTCCAATGTTCTCCAAGACTTGATGGCAACTTTGAAAACTTTGGACTCTTGACAACTTTTATCCAATCTTGCTCCTTAGGAAATCTGCAACCTAAACCTGCAAATCACACACAAAGGAGAGGGGGAAATGTTGTTGGGTTTGTGGATAGGGGTTTGCCTTGTTCAAACCCCTTGTTCATAATTAAACATTGAAATGAAAGAAAATAAGAATAAAGAATGATGAATGAACAAATGATGATGTTGTAACTCACCAAACTCTTCAATGAAGTGTTGCAAATATGCTTGAAATGGATACAATGGATGTGGTTCTTGAATATTAAAAGAATGATGTTAATCTTTAATTGAACACGTGCTTGAATCATAAACCCTACATGACAATCGTCAACACAATAACAAACACGACATATGAAATCCTTGACATGATGATTGATGCTTGAATGTTGCCTTAAAATGCTTGATAATTTTCCCTTGAATGCACTTGAATGCTCTTGAATTCTCTTGTGAAATCAAATTTCTATTAGGAATTCTCTCACAAAAGTCTTAGATGAAAATGAGTGAAAGAACCTTGTATTTATACTCAATTATGCAAGAATTCCTGAAATTACAACACTACAATCCGACATTAGATCTAGGAGAATAAAATCCCAATAGAATTTTGAATTAAATTTGATTTTGGGCCACACAAGACTCATTTTCCCAAGATGGTGAATGGGTCCCATCTAGCATAATGTATGGGACCAAAAATCAAAAGTGCTTAGAAATGTGTGAAAACTGGTTAGGGGCCAAAAGATCTAGGAAGGACCCATTCGCTTAAGGTGGTGAATGATTCCTAGATCCCTAAATCTAGGCCACACAAGGTAGAAACACCTAAATTATGATAGGTTAATGATTGGTGTCAAGATTATCCTAAAAAATATGCAATAAATGAGGCTTGTGGATGCAAAATAGGGCCAGTTCAAGCATAAGAAAGCCTAATTATTAATAAGAAGCCTAGAGAAGTGTGAAAGTGTGTTACAAAACTTTACAACACTCCAAATAAGGAAATATTAAGATTAATTTTGATTAAAAGGTGGTTTATTATGTTGATAAAACATTTAAAAAGTGAAAAAGTGTGTTACAATGCTTCAAAACACTTTAGCAAGGTACCACTATATCCATTAGTTCACAATGGCCCAAGACCTAATGTGAATGCGTCAATCACATTACAACACTAAATCAAGGTAACATTAAGCCTAAGCTAGTAAGGAGAGCCCAAAACAATGTGAAAATGTCTTGACAACATTTTCTAACACTACATGTTCTATAGGCTCGGGCAAAAGAAATCTAAGGAAAATTTTCCATGGGAATACAAAGGGTTAAAGACACTATGATGGACGGTGAAAATTTCATTTTCAAAGGGAAACTTTAGGCATTTATGTACAATCAAAGGGACTGCATTCATGGAGTGAAGCCATGGATAGCCTACCTTCAAATGAAATTGGTCTGACTACAAGATGATGGAGAATGAGATATCTAATATTTTCGGCCCTATTTGTAAAGGGAGGGTGATCGATCTGATTGTAAGGCAAGCAAAACCATTATGCATCTTGATCCATAATTTTGATTTATCGTATATACTTGATAGAGTTCATGTAGAAGTAATAATTTTTTGGTTATCACATTCTCTCCATAGACGGGATCTATTAATATCCCATTAGTGGGCTTTTCATAGATTCAGTTAGCTATGTAAAGAGGACTATCAAGTGCATGCTTAAGTATATCTTTAGAGGAGAAAGAAATGTCAAGAGTTTGTTTAGGTCAGCCCTTGCAAGGAATGACATCTATTACTCCTACCACATCATCCATAAGATCGGTATCTATAGGATCATGTTGAACAATATCATTGTTATCATAATCCATATCAACATTCATCACATCATTCTTTTTAGTTTTGCTAGATTTGAAAAATGAAAGGTTATGATTAGGCATAGGGTTGGTAAATACTTGCAAGTTTTGGCTAGGGGGAGCAACAAACTCATTTCCTTGATCAATAACACCTCCAATGGAAAGCCAATCAACATCAATGTGGTCTTTCATGAGATGTTTAAGATGCTTACAATGTTTTGTATTGTCTCCATTTTGTTGGTGATAATGAAAATAAGAATTTTATCTAATGTTCATAGGTAGAGGCTTATTAGGATCAGGTGTTTTAACAAGAGGCATGGTACAATCATTTGTTGTTCTAAGAGTTGTGTCATTGTATTGTGAATGGTATTGGGTAAGTGAGTGAATTGTATTTTTGAGTCTCCATAGCTAAAGGGTATTACGAATCTAACAATAGCTACTTTGTTGTTAGAATTTTGAGTTTTTTGTTGAGGGGGATTGAATTGGAGGAATCATTTATTCTTCTTTCTACAAGGTTGATAACTTTTTTGGTTTGTGGTCTCAGACTTCTCAATATGACTAGAAGTGGATTTTGTATCTCAATTACTAACCGAATTTTGATAATCATAGAGGGTAGTACAAAAGTGCATGCAAGATGGGAATTTCATCATGGTAAGCTTATCTTGTATCTTACATTGCAATTTTTCTATGAACATATTTTGAAGGTGAGGGTCAATGACCTTGAAATTGATTTGGGAACAAAGCGATTGATAGTGTGAAATAAAGTCAGTAATATTTTGTTCTTTTTGCTTACATCTCAACAAATTGGCCAAGGTCTTTTTAGAGGTCATGTGCACTTAAAAATGGTTTATAATTTCCTCAACAATTTCATTGAATGAATGAATTGAGTTGTTTAGTAATGAAGATGACCATTCCTAGGCATTATCTTTTAAGGATCTAGAGAAAATCTTAGCCAAGATTTTATCATCAAGTGAAAATTCACTACACAAGGTAGTATAGGCAAGAACATGGATAGAAGGATATCCCTTCAGCCCATATTTATCAAATCTAGGCACCTCTATATCTTGTGGCATCGATGTTCGTAATATATCCAAGGACAAGGGACTACTTTTGACATAATATGTAGGTGGACCATTTTTATTTTAGTTAACATGGTGGAATCTTTCTTTTGAAGGGATGAAATAATTTGAAAAAGTTCATTTATGAGAGGTTCATTTCTTGTATTGTGAAATGGAGCTAAAAAATGTGAAGGTGTATGTGTTCAAGGGACAAGTGAATGGAATTCTTATAGGTGGTAAGGTTGTAGGATATATGACATGTAATGCCACAAAGGTAGTAGGTATGCTAGTGGAAATACCCAAGCAATCACATTACTAGTTAGTTGCATTGTTTTTGTGACTTGAGGGTTGGTATAGGTAGGAATAGAGGCAATTGTTGTGTGAGGAGGAGTTTGAATTCCTCCTTGGATTGTGACAACTTTCATAGAAATACTAGTGGTTGATGTGAGGTGTTTTCCAAATATTTGAACTATGTTATGCACAAGGTCAAGTCCATATTCACTTTCAAGGATGTAGTGAATCTTATCTATAGTAGGGATTGCGGTGGTTGAAATGTTGTCATTTTGCACTTGATGTTGTAGGTTTGATAAGTCTTCATGAATTTGGATATATTTTCTTATGGAACTTTATCAACCCTTGTTTCAACATGCATCACAATACTTGAAGGCAAGGAATTGTTAAGGGTATGGTCCATACCTATTGTACTAGTGTCAATACTAGGAGTGAAAGAGCTAAAAAACCCAAGATCTATGAAAATTATGTTATTGTGGTATGACATGAGTCTCAAACTTCATCTCACTATAGTATTAGCAATAGGACATCAACTACTCATGCAAGGGCTACTAAATGCAAGATGAATGAAAATGAAATTTAAGCTAAGAATAATGAAATGAATAGATAACAGAAACTCTATAAACTAAAACAAAAAGGTATCTATAGAAAACAAGATCACCAAAAATCAAGCTCTATGGCATGATAGCACTGTCAATTTTTTGTCTCCATCCTCTATCTTAGATGTCTTTGAACATCACTACCACCATACTCTTTTAATCCACAAACCAATCCTTCTAATTTGAAATTCACTATCATTAGAATTTTGTACCTCTTTTATGCTCTTCCTTTTACATATCACTGCAACCTTATACAAAGGAACACGCATGTCTTGGATTACATGCATTTCATGATAACAATTTCTTATAGCTTCACCCTAAGTAGCTTTAAAGATAGAAACCATGGAATTTTAATGAAGATATTGGATTTGGAACCACTCTATTATACTCATATTGTCCTTGTAGTTGTATGTTATCTATTTATCATAAATGATTGTCCACTTTTTATGTCCAACCTCTGATATATTTCCTTGAAAACATGTAAAAGTTGATCAACACCATGCATAGTTAAGCAAAAAAAATCCAAGAATCCACTCACAGGTTAGACAATAATACCCAAGATTCTCTTCGAAGATCATGTACACAAATATTAACTCTTATGCTTGTTGAAGACTCAGTTTAGTTAACACTTAGAGAAACCAAGAGCCACCCCTTTTGCTAAAGCCTCAATTACAATCTTCGTCTTTTGGAATGAGATTATCACTTTCTATTATTCTAAAATGCTTATCCTTTGTGATTTTTTTGGCTGTGCATATTCTCAATATCCTACCTTCTTCCCATTTTCCACTGTAGATGTAGATTACTGTCTTTCAGAAACCTTTTTTTTATGGACAAGTAACTTATGATTGTGCCTTTATGCATCTTATTACAGTCCTTGTGACTATCTTCTTTACGATTGTAGGAATTCTTGTTAGGCTCTTTCTTCAATGGTTGACACTTTTCTTGTAAATTATTTGTTGCATGGACTGTCACTTGAGCCTCTTATTTGACACTTTTATATTGTTTCCTTATATGAAAGACACACTAAAACCTTTCTACATTCTTCATTCATTGTCATGATTTGATAGATGTTCATGTTTTTTTATTAAGCTTCCTCCATATCTCACATAGTTCACTACTCTATAATTTTTCCTCTTTACTATCATAGACCTTCCCATTCTTCATAAGTAAGATCTTTTAGTGGATCTAAAAAGTTGATAGTGTTTGAAAGAAAAATGATGCCCAACTTGAAAGTATCTTCAAAAGTGTTAACTACACTACCTTGCAGAAATTCTTATGTAATTTCTCAATAATAACTATTAGCATTGATGAGAGCCATTTATGTCCCATTTTATACTTCATTTAAACCTTTTTCATATGCCTTCAATCCCATTCCCATATTCCATTTCCATATCTTATCATAACATTTTACCATTTTTCTCTGCAAATGATTAAAATATGAAAAATAATTGTTGATTATCTTTACTAATAAGTGTTTTCATTTTAATCCTTGGATAATATATCTTGTAGCATGTGGATTTCCTATTAGAGTTCTCGTCACCTTCTTCACAGGAATATGACTCATGATTATTGTTGTAGTTTCATTTTCTACATAATTCGCTTCGTTTTCACTTGTTTATTCCTCCAACCACATGCCACAGGCTAAGACAACTCATTCACCAACTATACAACACTAGATTTCCTCTCTACATCATTAAATCCAAAGGCTATGGTTATATTGTTATATTTTTATGATGGTAGGAAAGTGTGATTATTATATTGTTGGGAAATAAGATAGTAAACAACATCATTATTATATTTTTAAGGAATCGATTCATTCTATTAAGGAAAGATTAGCCATGAGGCCACACAAATATTTCCTTAACTAGTCGATTTAGCTCCACTATTGATTTGTAAACTGCATGCATTATTTTGTTTGTGCATTTGAACTATATAAACACCCATATGTAATATCAACTGAGTAAAGAAAGCCAAAAGGGAATAAAATATATTCAATATTATTACCAAAAGAAACACTTTGAATTCTCTTTCATAAGTTCTATAAGCTTAATCTGCATCAACTGATTGGGAGGAAGGGTACCCACTCTTCAACCGCTAATGGACTGTAAATATTTTATTTTTTGTAGAGTATGCATTTGTGTGTTTTGATTTCAATTAGTTACATTTTGCATTATTGTATTTTTGTGTTTGATATGTATTAATGAATTTTGTATATTAATTATCTACATTTATTTGCATGTTGTCGAATTAATTGATATGGTTTTCATGATTGATATTTGTTGATTAAATTTCTGTTTCATAATTTACTATCATGATTTCTGCATAGTTCCTATCTCATGAATAGAATAAATAGCTTTTGTTTCCAGGAAGTGACAATTCTTGTCACCAAAATTATTTTGATTTTTTGTGTTTATATTCATAGGTTGCATTTATAACCACTCATCTCATGGCTCTCAGTCCTTGTGTAGATTGCCACGATACCTTTCACAAGCTTACAATCCATGGATTGACATTTCACACAAAGTTAAGTCTAGTTTATTCTTTTCCTTAGGTTTGGCTTATCAATAATCCTCCTATTCCTCATCATATTTACTATAGCTTGAAGTATTCAAATTCCATTGATGAAATATCTTTAGGGCCAAATAAGAACAAAAAACACTAGCACCATATCTAATTAAACATGCAAAATGATGGATGCTAAAGCATTTATCTAAATCAACAACTATAGAAGTTAGCATGCACAATCCATTTGTATCAAGTGTTGATGAACAACTCCAATTGACAACAATAAAATAATTGCAAGCCTTCTAGGTTCTTGACTAGACTATCTTAAGAACTTTTATCCTTGTCCTTTAACATTTCATTTGGCATCTTTCATTGAAGGCCAGTCATCTTTGTTCTAAGACAATGTTCACAATAAATTGCATCCTCCAAATCATATATTAGTCACTAGATTTCCCCTCAACCTTGGACTATTTATTCTCCTTCATACATTTTTGTACAGTGAATGCCTTGATTTTAGTCACACTGCCAAAAAAAAATTGCAGTGCTCAATCATTGAAACTTCATCACATTCATAAATGACTGTCCTTGTTGCTCATAGGACTATTATTGTGCTTCATGGATAACCCCTAGTTATTCAAAACATTTTTTTCTCATTTGTGTGCCTTGAGGTGTATACCTTTTGATTGTTCTTTCTAATAAATTGTGCCTTCATTACAAAGATGCTATCACCTTCCTTACTTGCACCAACCTACAGTTTTGTCCATTGAACTATTTTTAATATGATCTAATTTTTTAAAAATAAAAATAGTTTTTAGTACACCCTTGGCCTTCATAAAAAATTCCATGATAACTTTAAACTTTTACCACCAATTTTTGTTTGATCAACCTCTATGATGCTATACAATAAAAATATTACTCACCATTATATTCAAGTTATGATAATTGGGAAGGTGAACCATTATCATTTTCGCTTTTTTGACCTTCATGTAACTACCTATTTAGTGTTTATTTTTGTATATTTCAACTGTATACCCTTGAACACTATCCCTCTTGCATAGAAAATTCCACCTTAAGACTTTGACAAGGGTTTTCATACAAAACTTTGATAGAGGTTTTTAAGCACCTTATCATTTTTTCCACTTTTCCTACTGTTCTCTATAACTTCAGATCCAACCATAGAGTCCCATGACTATACAAAACTAATTATGTAGAAACCCCTCTAACCTAGCCAATTTTTAAAAAAAACACATATCTTAGGGAACAACCATTAATTATTAGGATTGAAGAAACCAAAACTATGAATGCTACACTAGTATTCTTTCATACCAAAATGTAACATGGCCATCATGTCTTCATTCAAAAGTAAAAATGATATGTTTCATGTCACAATGCAGTAGATGTAAAGAAGAATCATAGTAAAGATATTCTATGGAAATGACCAACATATTGCACATAATTTCAAAAAAATTGAAAACATAAACAATCAATCTTATATGTATGCATGGAAGTCTATAGGGTTTCTCAAGTTTCTCCTTTTGTGAACCTATATATTGTTTAAAATATTCATATAATAATACGCTAAAAAAAATCTAACACTTCTTTCTCCTTTGATAGATTATAAAAACCCTCAATTGTTTGATAGAACAAGTAAGGTGTAGAGTACATACCACATAAAATGTGGGGAAGGAGTGTATGAATTCTTAAACTCTATTCTCTTTTTGAAATTTTCCATACATTTTGCTCGGTCCTGCAATGTGGATGAGAGTTATATGAGCCCCCCAAAATTCTCCAACATCTCTCATGAAATGCACCTGAAAACATTAGGTCTCTTCAATGTGCCATAAAGGTTTTGTTGTTTCCTTCATGCAATACCACTTCAATGCTAGAAAATCAAAGCCCTAACAACTCCTTTCTACATGGCTCAAGAGACATAAGGAGCTAGACATCTATATTTGATATAATCAAATTTTCTTTTGGTTGCTAACCCTAGTTGAGTTAGTGTTTGGTTCTAGATCATCTCACTTATTCCTTAACTATAAAGGGAAAAATTATAATTATTCTAAGGGTTCTTCAAAATTCTCCCAAATTTTCTTTGGCAAATCTTTTAGTTCTTTCATTTTGCAACTATAAAATTAACTTTTATACCTCTATGTTAATGAAATTGACTATTTTTACTATTGCCAAATTTCCACCCTAGCTCAGATTGGTAGAGATGATTAAATTTTATTCATTTTAAGGTGAAAATATTTGAGTTCATTAAACCATTGCATGTATTGGATTTTTTGAAAGAAAAGGTTCAATTTTAAATGTGCAATGTGTTTTCAAGAAAATAGAGCATTTGGTTTGCCATTCAATGATTGCAACATTAAGGAGAGTGCATATGATATAAAGAACATTTATTTATTTCATTTTGTATTGATTTATCCATATTACAACATTCCATACATTTTTCAAAATGTGATATACAAAATTGAACAATATTGCAAAAGTGTTGCTTTCATATTCATTATAAAGTAAAGAGAGAGAAAGTGTCCCACACAATCCTTGGGAGTATCTGGAACAAAATATCATTGGGAATGGACTATAGAACTGAAGATGAAGGATAGAAAAGAAACATATAAGAAAATATATATCCATCATTTCTTGGTTTCAGTCTTTGGTTGATCTTGTTGCAGCTGCCCCATACTTGTTCCCGATCTTGAGTGAAGTTGCATCATGTTGAGGAAAAGTTGTTAGAGCTCTGGATATGAACATCACTATGTTCTCTATCAATAGAAATGTAGTGCATTTCCCATAATGCATTGAATCAGTTGAATAAACATCAAAAGTATGCAAGAGAGCTTGAAAATGAAATATCAGAGGAAACATTGAGCTTTATTGTGTTTTTTATCTAACATGTTTAGTCACTATGCAAGTATAGGAGAAATCATGTTGTTGATTCATTACTAGAGACATAATACCATGTGGTGTCAAAATGGGCTCCCATAAGGGTTGAGATTAGCATGTTTCCCCTTAACATTCAAGAGGGGCATTGAGAAAGGAAACACATTCATAATTTCCCAAAAGGAAATATGCATCTAAAGGAGTACATCATAAGTGTTGTAAGAGCCCAAGAAATTGATCATTTAGGATAATCAATTCTAGGAATGCAATGAGTTGAAAACCATAAATAATAGATTGATCACATATATTATCACAAGGATTGCATCATCATGAAGTGTGATAGTGAGCAAGCATACATAATCAATTTCCTATTGGTTTTCATGAATGTTCAATTTCCATTGATTTAATCTTGAGTTCAACAAAAATTTGATTTTAAGGCTACGTTGCAGTTGTGTCATGGAAACTCCCATTTTTCACCCATAATCAACCATGTTTGGAGAACTTTTATTTAGGATTGTGTTGTAGATGACTATTAAGAACCTTTATTTTCTATCAATTTTTGTGAATGTTGAATTTCCATCGATTAATGTCGAGTTTGATGAAAACCTGATTTTAAGGCTACGTTGCAGTTTTGTCACATGAACTCCCATTTTTCACAAAAATATCACAATCAAAACAACAATTAAAATAGTTTGAGCAACCTCAATCCATCATGGGAAGTTTGACATGTTCCAATATCTTTTGTGCTTTACAAGTTAAGATTTATATCAACTGTAGCTACCTAAGGGAAGATAAAAAAGCATGAAGAGTGCAAAAAAGACTTTGGTTTTGTCAAGTAATGGAAGTACAAAATAGATGCAAATGAACTATTGAAGACATACCATGAAATTAAAAGGGCCATTAGTGGTTGTTGGTGCAATGCATTCTGAAGGAGACAATGTTTACACATGGAACAACATTATGGATATAAAATGGAGCACAAAATTCAGGTTTTGTTTCAACATTATGATGCCATAGCCATGAAGGAAAAGCTTCATTGTACTGGTTTATGCTCATAGAATGACAGGGGAGTGGTAAAAAATTAAAATTTTGAGTACATTTCCTAAATGCAAAATAATTTCAACCTACAACATCAAAGCTTCGAAGTGTCTGAAAATGGAAGGCAATAAACAACATTATCTTTCTTCATATTCATAAATGGAGAAAACCCAGTTGAGCTCTCATGGTTGTGGCCAGAAAGAGGCATTCTTCTTCACAAAACACAAAACCCACTTGGGGTTTGCTTAAAAATACAAATGCAAGAGAAAAAAATGAGAGTTTGATCTTATACAAATGATAGAAACAACTTAGAAAATGAAAGCAATGAAGTGAATGGTCATGACCATGAAGGGTTTGGAAACCTAGAAAACAATAAAAAAAAAAGACATGGAAGTTATACATCTCACCGGTCTTATTCATTTTTCTATCATGGGTCAAGCCCAAAAACTTTTGAAGTTTCTAGTAAATCATCTTTAGGTTATAAGATCTGCTTTCACTTTTCTTCCTAACCCTTTCCCTTGAAAGTATTTTAGATTAAGTGGTTTGCTAGAGGGAACCAACCCACTCTGGAGATTCACTCTAATTTATAGATTACCCACAATCTGAGAGTGTTTCCATGTTGCAACAGGATAGGAAAGTATAACTTGGCTAAGGGTGCAATCCGAATTGCCAACAATTTTTGGCACACCTAGTGGGTCTCTAAAAACTTGTTTTTAGAGTTGTTTTTCAAATTATAAGCTGATTTTTGGTATATGCAACATCATTTTTTAGCCTTTAATGGAGGTTTTAAAATATACCTGGTGACTCTATTCATTGGTTTTGCAAGTAGACCTAAGTGCTAGTATGATACAAAATCATCAATTCACTCCATTTTTCATCTTTTACATGAGAAAAAATGTCAATTTTTCATAGCCAATATGAATAGCATCAACCATATCATGAAAATCCTATTTATCCATCTCCATATTAGCCATATTAGCATAATCATATTGCTTGTTTCAATTCCATGGCTTTTCAAAACCAACATGCGCAATGTAATTACCACCCACCCACCCTTTCCCAATATCCATCTCAACCTTCATATGCTCAAAAGAAGCTCAAAAATAGTGAGAAGGAGATCACAAGTCTAAAGGGTGAGTTTCTTAACTTCATGCTTGATTTCACAAAGGAGGTGGAGGAGATTAAGAGGTAGCATGAATACAATCAGTAGCGGGAAGAGATGGCTTATTAGGCCTACCTTTATGAGCAAGAATTGGAGGCACAAAGACATGAAGCCCAAGCAACTCCTATAGTTCCAAATCAGCTTGTTCAAGAGGAGGTTCGTAAGTATCAATTTCCAAGCTTTAGGCAAAGTGAACCTCTTTATACTTCTAGAGTTGAGATTCCTAGTTTTAGGCAGGGTAAAGATTTTAACTCCTTAATCCAACCTCTTAATCTTGAAATACCAAGTTTCTGAAGGCTCCATCCCTTGCGAGTTGAGGAAAATGATCATATCTAGCCTAGCATAGTTGTCGAACAACTCCTTAAGCAGTTTTCTTCCTTGCAAGAAACCTAAGAAGCTCCCCAAGTTTCCTCATCTGATGAACCTAAGGAGGAACCCTTTGATCCTAATGTTGCATTCCTTTGGGAGAAGATTATAAAAGTAGATATGTCACATCTAATTATATAGCAAGAGGTTTCTGCTCCAAATGAGTCTTTGCTTGTTTTGACTAACAAGCTTACTGGTTTTATTGAAGATGATGAAAATGTTTTAGCAACTATCTCAAACAATCAACCAGTACAATAGGATATCAACACTTATTTTGAGGTATCGAGCTGACACATCGATGAGGAAGATCTAGAACAACAAGAAGATGCTCAACAATATGAGAGGTTGTTGGTTGAAGACAATCCATCTGATAATCAGACCTTGGGGCAGCAAGAGGAGTGCAAGTGATCCGATTAAGGAATTTGAGAATATTGGTGAATGCTACCATGAGCTAATACATGATGGTAGCCCTGAGTCAGATAATCTAGAGCTAGAGGAGGATATGTTTCAATCTAAAATTGAGTTATTTTGCTTGTGTTTAGAAGATATTCCAACATCTTTAGATGAGGGTTACCTTGAATAGCAAAAGAAAGATGTGGAGGTGGTTGTTTTCTTAGACGATCCATTGGTTATGGAGGAGCCTAGCCAACAACACGATTTTGGTTGTTTGGAGGTTCCCTTCTACTACAAATAGGAGCTTGAAGATGTTGCTTCAATTGAATTTTTGTTGGAGGAGGCCATCTTGTGGTTTGAGCACTTACCTTCCTTTATTGAGGACTTGAAGAGCATGATTTGGAGCATATTTCCTTGAGTAACAATGTAGATTTTGAGTTGAAGCTAGCTATTTCAAAGAGCATTCCAAGAGTTGACAGTTTTGATGAACTATTGGTTTCTCTAATAGAGGAGCATGGTCCATTGACCATGGAGGAGGAATTAGCATGGAAAAATATTATGCAAGGTAAGGATGATACTGTTAATTCTAATCACTTGATATTTTTTCCCTCCAACCCAAAGCCTTCAAGGGGATTTCCTATTAGGCATCTATCTCGGTTGAAAATCAACAAGAAGGAACAACCTCATAGAAGCATTTATTCGGGGCATCAAATAAGGTATCAAGTTAAACACAATCATTTTACTTTTTCACTTGATCACCATTGGTTCACAAGGCAAGAAAGTTGGGTAAGTGATTGCATTTTCCTTCTTAGAGAGATTTTGCAACAAATTGTTCGATATTTGATTTTTCTCCACATATTTCAGTTAACTCACAAGCATGCAAATCACCTTCAGTTGATTAGGAGTATTTTGGCTGCCAATAAGGGTATGTGCAGGATCATCATGGAAAGAACAAGCCCTGAAGTGGCAATGCAAATTCAGAAAATCAAAGTTAGACAACTTGATGTAAAGATGTGAATAAGTTATCTATATTATTTCAAAAATATGTAAGAATATAATCTATAGAAAATTGAATATAGTTTCTAAACTACTAGGTTAAATATTTTTAAAAAATAAAAAATCTATTTGGTGAAAATTTGAAATTTCAATGCAGTAGTACTTAAATTTGAGGGAAAAAGAAGAAGTAGGTGTCTGTCTAACCACCCTAACCACAATAAAATGATAATATTTTTTATAAGATTTTAGATATAAGTAGAGGACTCATGTCCCAATGTGATGAATATTTTTTTGTAATTTTTTTCAAGTAAATAATTAATTATGAATTTTTTATTACAACTTTAAAAAAATATAAAACCTTGCATGTTTGACCACCTTAACTTGGTCAAAACTTCATGAAATTCATTTTTTTTAAATCCTATAGTATGCGAAGCATAGAATGTGACACATGTTTCAGATTCAAAAAATGTGATACCGTTTGAAAGGTGTAGATGTTTTTCAATCAACCTATCAATCATGACTTTAGTTGTAAGTCAAATAGAAAATGAATAATAATTATTTATTAAATTCAAAGTAAAGCATAATTTATATTGGTGAAAAGTTGATAATCTCCTTTAAAAACCCTTTTCGTTGCATCAATTTTGGGTAAAAAGAAGTCGTCAGCCACATAGGCTATCATATCACTTACATATCACCACTTTTTGATCCATCATGATCCTACACACACCCATAAGTGCTTGGAGCACATTTCATTTCAATTATTTTCTTTCCCTAAGTGCTGCTACACATTTCTTTCTGGACACCAAGGCCTTTAAGTTTGTTTTCAGTTTGGTTTGGTTTTGTTTTCTGTTATTGTTTGAAGTGTTGCAAGTTTCAGTTTCATGAGTTTCTGAGTTTGAAAAGGGCGAATTTGACTCTGCACCAAATGGACTTGTTTAAGGCAACTTCTCTAATGCTTAGAAGGCAAGCAATCAGTAGAAATCAGCAAGAATGTTGCCAAATTTTCACCACAACTCAAATTGGCAGAGCTGATTAACTTTGATTCATTTTAAGGTGAAAATATTTATGTTCATTAAACCATTGCATGTATTGGAGTTTTTGAAAGAAAAGGTCCAGTTTTAAATGTGCAATGTGTTTTCAAGAAACGAGAGCATTTAATTTGCCATTCAATGATTGTAGCATTAAGGAGATTGCATATCATATAAAGAACATTATTTTATTACATTCTATATTGATTTATCCATCTTACAACATTGCATACATTTTGCAAAAAGTGATATACAAAATTGAACAATATTGCAAAAGTGTTTCTTTCATATTCATTGGAAAGTAAAGAGAGAACAAGTCTCCCACACAAGTTGTGGGAGTAGCTAAAAAAACATATCATGGGGAATGGACTATAGAATTGAAGATGAAGGATAGAAAAGAAGCATATAACAAAATATATATCCATCATTGCATGGTTTTAGTCTTCAGTTGATCTTGTTACAACTACCCCATACTTGCTCCTAATCTTGAGTGAACCTACATCATGTTGAGAAAAAGTTTTAGAGCTCCAGATATGAACATCACTATGTGCTCTATCAACAAAAATAAAGTGCATTGCCCATAATGCATTGAATCAGTTGAATAAACATCAAAAGTATGCAAGAGAGCTTGAAAATGAAATATCACAAGAAACATTGAGATTTATTGTGTTTTTTATCTAACATGTTTGTTCATGGTGCAGGTATAGGATAAATCATGTTGTTGATTCATTACTGGAGACATAATAATATGTGGTGTCAAAATGGGCTCCCACAAGGGTTGAGCTCAGCATGCTGCCCCTTAACATTCAAGAGGGGGATTGAGAAAGGAAACACATTCATAATTTCCCAAAAGAAAATATGCATCTAAAGGAGTACATCACAAGTGTTGTAAGATCCCAAGCAATTGATCATTTAGGACAATCAATTCTAGGAATGCAATGAGTTGAAAATCATAAATGATCAATTTCCCACATATATTATCACAAAGAGTGCATCATCATGCAATGTAATAGTGAACACACATACATAATAAGTTCACAATCAAAACAATAATTAAAATAGTTTGAGCAGCCTCAAGACATCATGACAAGTTTCACATGTTACAAGATCTTTTGTGCCAAGTTATGGGTTAATATTTATATGAACTGTAGCTACCCAAGGGAAGATAAAAATGCATGAAGAGTGCAAAAAAGACTTTGGTTCTATCAAGTAATGGAAGTACAAAATAGATGCAAATGACCTATTGAAGTCATAACATGAAATGAAAAGGGTCATTAGTGACTGTTGGTGCAATGCATTCTGAAGGAAACAATTTTTACACATGGAAAAACATTATGGATGTAAAATGGAGCACATAATTTAGGTTTTGTTTTAGCATTATGATGCTAGAGTACATTTCCTAAATGCAAAAGAATTTCAACCTACAACACCAAAGCTTTGAAGTGCCTAAAAATGCTTGGAAACAAACCACATTATCTTTTTGCATATTAATAAATGGACAAAACCTAGTTGAGCTCTCATGACCATGACTTGAGAGAGGCATTCTTCTTCACAAAACACAAAACCCACTTGGGGTTTTCTTTGAAATACAAATGTAGAAGAAAACAATGAGGGTTCGAGCTTATACAAATGATAGAAACAACTCAGAAAATGAAAACAATGAAGTGAATGGTCGTGACCATGAAGGGTTTGGAAACCTAGAAAAAAATAAACAGAAAATACATGAAATTTCTACATCTCACAAGTCTTATTCATTTTTCTATCATGGGTCGAGCCCAAAACCAAATTATCTTTTGCATAAAAAATGAAAATACAGAGAGAGAGGTCATGGACTTGATCAAATATACACAAATTTTCATCTACAAAAAACAAAAGAACTCCATTATTTTGTTGAAGAAGCTCAAATCAAGCTTATTTAAGAGGGAAATGCACAAGATTAAGAAACAATGGAACTTACCCAAGTTCTATTTGGAGAAAACCCATCAAAAGTCCATGTGCCATGTCTTTCATAAACTCAATTCAAGCTTTCCATTGTGGCTCGAAGTGGAGGAAACATCAACAGAAAAACAAGGCAAAAAAAATGAGTTAGAAATCTACAGAGGCCATGGCCTAGAGACCCTAAAACCCTTCAAAATGGAGTCGAAATGTCCTAGAACGAAGAAGAAGAAAATTACCATCAAGTTCATGAAGGAAATCAACACCAAATCAACATAACAGTGCATGAAATGCTTAATCTTCAAGCTCAAACCCTAGTTCCCATGGTGGCCAAGTGTAAAGCTCTTTTCTTTCCAAAATGCCAAGTGAAAATGATGTGAAGAATTAGGGATTAGTTTTGGTTTTGTGTTGGGGTTTCCCAATGCCCTAATTCAAATTTGGGTTTTTTGTCACATTCAATTAAAAAATCCAAATGCCAAACTAATATGTCGACCTTGCCCTTGCATTTTGTGCCAACTTTAGGAGTTTAGACTTTGATTTAATTTACGTCCCTATCAAAAAAATCAAGTTGATGCCTTGTGATGCATATTTTTTACCTTAGTCTTGAATGCCTTATTCCTGCTTGAACCTTTGAATAGGCATATGTGATAGGTGCTTAATTTTTTTTTATGATTTTTTATAGAAAAATAAAATATAATTGGAGCCTTTACATATTATTTTGTTTTTGCAAAGTACCAAATTGCAAAAATCGGAATAATTGGAGTCAAAATTACAAAAAATTAGAATAATAGGGAGCTTTCTATTTTGGAAATTAGAAATTGCACAAATGATGCAAAACATCATTAAGGTAATATTTTTATAAATTACCTCTTCTCTCTTTGTATATATTGTGTAAACCTTCATTACCTTCATTCTTGAGTGTTATTTTGTTATTTCCCACATATATATGCAATTCTATTTAAGCTTGTAATTATTGTTCTATGATTTTTCCTTTTCTTTCAACATATGATCAAACCCCTAACCTTCAAATTACCTCTAGACTTTAATAGAATATATAATTGTGTGAGTGTTTTGGCCCCTTTCATTGATATATTATGTTTTTTGGAGTAGGAAGAAATATATCTTGGTGTATCACCTCCCATTCCCTTTTTATGCAATCCTTCTCTCCCTTTTCCCTTGTGATTTGATTAGAGTAGGGAAATGATAGGATTCTATGTGATAGATTGGTCCAACACATCTACACCTAGATCAAAAGAGAAATTTGACCTTCTCCAAAGACTTGACCTCATCTTGCAAGGTCATATACCTTGAGGTTATTTCCATTGTGTCATTAGAATGTTGAGCCTATGTTCAACAAAGTGCAATTTAATATGAGAAGTACCTCATCAAGCCTTCTTTCCAAGATTCATATTTTAGTGACTTAATCCCTATCACTTAAGGGTTGGGGGTGTTAGTGTAAATTTTTTCTTTTCCAGCCAATTATATTTTATCTAGTTCCTACACCTTGTATTCATTTTCACACTAGCTTAAGTTCACAAAATGGTTTAGTTGTCTAATCTCATAGACACTTGACACGTGCCCTCACACTTGTCCCAAGTATTTTACATGTGTCATATCTCTTGGAGGTCTAGTCAATATTTTTATTTTACCTTCTTACTTCCTCATCTTATATATACAAGGAGAGTTCACTATATATTTATACATTTTATGATAGTTCATTGGCTAATCTATTATGCATAATTAATTTTGTGAAATTTATAAATTTTCAGTTCAATATTTGTTTCTCCAATAGAATGAGAATGAGAAAGTTGTAAGAATATACCCATTTTTATCTACCCTAAAGGGTGAAATACATAATGATGATATTTGTTGCTTATATCCATGGCTCGGGAAGGTCATATTTATTGAATCCATTTTGAAAGCTAAATTTTTTTCCCCCTACTTAAGAAAGGCCTTCATGTTCTGGTGATCTCTATATTTTATTATTTTAGAAAACTTGATTATTTACATTTCAAATCCCATATAAAGAGCCATAAGTTCCCTAGAAGTATTGCATAAAATGTCACTAACATAAATAGTTCTATGTTTCTATTTAATCTAGTAAACTCATTTAAACACATGAGATTATAGTCACTGATGGATTTCATGAAAGGATAAAAACCTATTATCTTAATAATATTTTGAATAGTTGCATTTATCTATCATTTTCATAAGAATATGATTTAGATATGAGTCTATCTCCTCCCATAACATTGGTTCCTCTTAGAAAACTATAAATCATGATGCTAGGCCATAAAATAGAGTCAAGATTGATGTAGAGAGAATTATTTTTATCAATACAAACGAAACTATCATGAATATTAATAATAATCTCCCCCTCCATAAAGATATTTATGTTAGAATTATTATTTAAGTACTTATCATTTAATTATCTTATGACATGTCAATCCTCAAGAGGAAGACCAATGGTTAAATATTAACAGATAATATTGGATTAATTAAAAATGATTACTTTAATGCTAGAAGGAAGGGTTCCCTCTTTAACCAATAAGATTAGTTAGTAATTACGCCACCCATATTTTCAAGTAAATCAATTACCTGGTTACATTTTTTATGTAAATAGAGGATTTTAATGTTTTGGAAGGATTTTGAGAGTATTTAGCATTATTCATAATATAATTATAAGACAAAATTCCAATGATATTTAAGTTACATATATATATAAAAAATTGAGTGCCTATCAACCTCGACATTATTTATTTCAAGATTCTTAGCCAATGCTATAAGTAAGAGTGCAATAAAAACTTTTTTCATATTGTTTGACTAAATGTATAATTTTTTCACAAACACAACTAGCTCACCTTTAGAAAAGCTATTAATATTTAATTTGATCCATCCTATATTAGGGAGATTCTAAATAGTAGTCTTTCACCTTTTATGGTTATCAATATTTACATTATCAAGAGGGAAATTAAGATTTATTTTTTTAATTTTATCTCTTAGTTACCAAAGAAGGATATTTAATATTTTGATATATGGAAGACTCAACATTTTCCTAGATGGCTCAAAACAATTTTAACAAAAGCATGTTACAAGGTTGACTATTTATCCTATAATATCATGTCATTCCTTTTCTACCAATTAATCAAATACCAAAGGGCCACCAAAGAGAAAAAATCCTAGGGCCATAACCAATAGGTTTTCAAAATTATGAGGATAGCTTGCCTAAGGTTTCAAGGATTGGGAAATGAAAGAACAATGTTTATTTATTTGTATTCTTTAGCCTTTTTACATAATATGCATTTCTAGGGTAGGGAAAATCCTCTTAGTTTAAGATTGTCAACTATAAGGATTTTACTTTGGAGAGTAGCTCACCATAAGAAGTTGATCATAAGAATAAGGTTGTGGTTCTAGATATAATACAAGATAAACTTAGGGGATGGTAACTCTATGGTTAAATTAAAACTATATTTTACTCAATAATTTATAGTAGGGTTATTTGACCATAATATTTTATTCTTTCTAAGAAACAAATTGAAGAGGAAAAATATGAATTTACAAATCAAGTATTTATTTTGGGACTCAATTTACTATTGTCCTTTTTGCTTGAGTGCATTTTATTTGTGTGCCTATGAAATGTGGTCCCTTATCAATAACTGATCTAATAAATCCCACAAGGGTCATCATGCTAGAATTGTGCTCTTGGTTGTGATCCCCTGTCATGTCTTTAGACTATTCCCAATTCCCATGAAACCCTCGATAAAGGGTTCCCAAGTCCTATTCAAGCCTCAATGATAGGAAAAAAAGAACCATGATGCACAAGGAGAAATAATTTATTTTTTGTGTGAATTTTGAAGGTGATAGGATATGTCCTTATGGTAGCCAAAGTCTTGTAAGATGAATTTTTGTAGAAATTTTTGAAGTATCAAGATATATCTTGAGAAAATGTGTTAGTTTGCATAACCCAGTGTAGGCCACTTTTTTGCTACATCCTAAAGTTGGTCATTGTACTGCAATAAGAAATTTTATGGAGATCTGATGGTTGAGGGGATATCGCTAAAGTTGTAAAGATGTGAAAATATATCCACATCACAAAAACATTACTACCTTTCTTCAAAAGCAACAACTAAAATATCATAATCCTAGTAAAAGGAAAAATCCCACATCCAAACAGGTGTTGATTTTCCATAAAAGATGATTTTGACATTTGAATGGGGTTCAAATTTTCACAAAAGGTAAGAACATATGGAAGAAAAATTTGCATGCATATTTTCCACTCTCTCCACCTACGAATAGTAATGGCATAGTCATCTAGCTACAAAAATTGATTGTAGATTATCTTCATTGATCTAAAGTGTTTATTTTGGGTGCAATTCAACTTGGACCATGCATTTTAAACTATGAATAACTTGAAGATTAGGCATAATTCCCTGTTACTGATAATGCAAATTTTGATAATGCAAATTTTGAGTCATATTTCAAGGCTGGTTGTTGTGTGGTCTCTAGATGCCAAGTTGCAAGGAATCCATCAATGCTAAGTCTAGTTTGCTAAAGGATTATAGACTTGTGAAATAGAAGAAAACTAGTATTGTAATATGTTTTATTTTGTAGAATATGTCAATGGAATTAAGTATGTATTCAAGAAGATTTATTAGTCATAGTTATAGATTTTCCTTTGTCACATTTGTTGGCATGAACATAATGCTCAGTTAGATGAATTTAATAGCATTCTAAACATATTAGAATTCTTGTAAAGATATTTCTAACTTTATGTATGGATATACAACAGTGTTTGGGATTACTAAGTATTCTCTATTGCAAGAGATCATGATCATTATTGTATGTAAATGCATTAATACATCTTCTTCTTTTCCTTTTAGTTCTCTTCTCAGTCTGTTGTGATTCTATTGCACAAAAGAAAAACATTGACCTAGAACCATTTACAAATCTCACATCCATAAAACAAAGAATAAACCAATAGTGTAGGAGTAGGAATATTTTTTCACATCTATAACATCGTAATATAACTAGGGGTCTATCTTTAGTAATTTGAGAACAAAGTCATTTCATGTAGGTTAAGATTACATAACTTTATCAGGTATATAAGGGTTATATATAACTAGTTTTTCTTGGCTTATGATTGCATAACCATATAAATTCTAAGACTATCAACAAACTTAAGGCATAAAATTTTAGATAGTGATAAATCGATTAAATATTACATCTACACCAATCACGTCTATCTGTTAATTTTAAAGTTAAGTGCCTCTAATTGTTTGTTCTATGTCAACATTCATTTCAATACTCTATTCTAACTAAAGAATTTAAATTAATTATAGAGTTACCAATTATATTTATTTCAATAACCAAAATTATATACACAATTCAATTTAATTTATTTGCAGTACTTTATTGAACTAAGAAAAATTCCACATTGACATCACAAAATCTCATACCATAATCATCTAAATTTAAATAAAAGCTAAGACATAACAAACATCTATTTTTTTGAAAGTTGAAACTATAAAACAACTCTTCCAAAAATAATTTGATTCCATTTATTAAAAACAAATTATTATATGTATCTTAGTCAAGTATGTATTCAAGAAGATTTCTTAGTCATAGTTACAAATTTTCCTTTGTCACATTTGTTGGCATGAACGTAATGCTCAGTTAGATGAATGTAATAACATTCTAAAAACATTAGAATACTTGTAAAGATCTTTCTAACTATTAGGAGTAGGAATATTTTTTCACACCTATAACATCGTAATATAACTAGGGATCTATCTTTGGTAATTTGAGAACAAAGTCATTTCATGTAGGTTAAGATTGCATAACTTTATTAGGTATATAAGGGTTGTATATAACTAATTTTCCTTGGCTTATGATTGCATAACCATATAAATTCTAAGACTATCAACAAACTTAAGGCATAAAATTTTACATAGTGATAAATCAATTAAATATTACATCTACACCAACCAAGTCTATCTGTTAATTTTGAAGTTAAGTGTTTTTAATTGTTTGTTTTATGTCAACATTCATTTCAATACTCTATCCTAACTAAAGAATTTAAATGAATTGTATAGTTATCAATTATATTTATTTCAATAATCAAAATTATATACACAATTCAATTTAATTTATTTGCAATGCTTTATTGAACTAAGAGAAATTCTATATTAACATCACAAAATCTCATATCATAAATCATCTAAATTTAAATAAAAACAAAGACATAACAAACATCTATTTTAAAAAAAGTTGCTATAAAACAGCTCTTCTACATTCAGACCGTTGGAGATTTGAACGAAACAATTTTAAATTCTAGTTAGTTGGTAGGATGAGCGTCCAGGTAGATGCCAGCTAAGTTAACCGTTGGAGGAGCATCCAAAAACAGGGTAGTAAATTATGGCAAGCAATTTGATCTTGGAAAGTTTGATCCCTGTGATTTGTATGACGCGCTGCACCAGCCAAAAGTTGAGGTGAATGCATAGATTTATTTTGGACTAGGGTTAGAACAAGATGCATATTTTTTAAGCCAAATATTGTCTCAAGGTTTTTTTGGCGCTCTGTGATTGGGGTTTCTGCTAGGTCTGGAGATTGTCAGAGGCTTTGTGAGTATTTACGAGGCAGGAGAACACTAGAAATCGATGTTTGTCTGAGATGCTCAGAGGCTCCGTGGGCATTACGAGACAGGAGTAGTCGATATCTGTCTCTCCTGCATGCAGAGGAGACGTGGACGTGTTGCATCCTCCACGTGTTGCAGAGGAGAACGTGTTTACAGTGGCAGTTGTTTTGGTTCTTCTATTTGTGGATTCATACCGGGCTACCCACATAATTTATCCTGGTGGAAGAACAGCAGCATATTACGAAAGGAGGAAGCAAAATTATCAGGGCCATTCAATGAATTTCAATGTTATGGAATATGGAGCAGTTGGTGATGGTTCACGAGATGATAACCTTGTAAGTAATTATCATGAAGTTCTAAATTTTTTTTTAACTTATCACCATGGAAGACTTTACTATTAAATCGTTCTTTGGCTTTGCAGGCCTTCTTCAAAACATGGAAAGCAGCATGCAGAGCACCTTATAATGCAATGGTAATGGTGCCAAGCAGATATAAATTTTTAACGAGTCCCATCACATTTTCAGGCCCTTGCAAATCTCACATTTCAGTCCATGTAAGAAGAGATACAGTTAATTGGTGTTTTTATGTGCAGTCTTTTGAGATAAAAATGCAGGATAGATTCTCATATGGAATGCTTCACAGATTGCAGGGAAAATAGTGGCTCCAATGGCACCATCTGCATGGAATAGGAAGGATAGGACTCCGTGGATTCAATTCTTAGGCGTCTCGGGCCTCACCATAGATGGTGGAGGCATAATAGATGGCAAAGGCTATATTTGGTGGTCCAAATGTTGTAAAGTGAACGACAATTATGTAAGAGAAATTGTCTTGGTTGAAGTAAACTGGTTTTTAGATTTGCTAAATTGTATATCTTTTTCTGACAACTTTTGGTTTTCCTTGTGTTCATGTGCAGCCTTGCATGCAAGCACCCACGGTTGGATCTCAGCCCAAACAGACTACTAATCTATTGATAGAATGCAATAGTATCATTTTTTTAAAGGAAATTTTGACAAATTAGGTGTTTTTTACAAATGTTTCAGGCAGTTTCTATAGTGAAATGCACAAATGTTGTGGTGTCAAACTTGCAATTTTGGAATAGTCAACAAATGCTCCTTGCATTAATTTACTCCTCAGAAATCCAAGTCATGGGGATAACAATAAGAGCTCCTAAGCAGAGCCCTAACACAGATGGAATTCATCTCCAAGTAGCCAAGAATGTCCAAATAAGTAACGGTGACATTGGGACAGGTTGCAAAGTCTAAAATACATTTTTTTTTTGTGAAATATAGAGAAAAAGTTTGTATAACCTAAGCTTTCGTAGTATATGGTATACAATTTATAACATGAAACATTCTTGATTGTTTCCTGGGTCTCTCTTGACAAGGCCTCCTATACAGTCATAGGCCTGCCTTGATAAGACCTTGAATATATAGTTGTTAGATATCTAAACTATACTAGTTATAAAAAGATATATTACAACCGTCTTAATGAATCGAGAAAGAACTGTATCATTATAACCTGTACTAATTCTGATTACTGTTGAATGTGAAGCAGGGGATGATTGTATCTCCATTTCATCTGGATCCTCCAATGTTGATATTCAAAAGATCACCATGGCATTAGGTATTCAAGGTCTTAATCATGAGAAATTGCATCAGTCGAAGGGATGACTTTAATGTATTTACGCTTTTTTTTTTTCAGCATTGGGAGCCTAGGAAAAGATGGGGAAGAATCAAAAGTGGAAAAAATCGATGTCCATAACATTGTATTTACTGGAACAGATAATGGAACAAGAATCGAGAGTTGGCAGGTTGTTTAACTTAAAACATCAATTACTAGATTAATTTCACCTGTCTCGATACTTGATAATGAAGTTAGTAAAAACTAGTTTCATCAGCGATATTATATTTGCCTATATATCCTAAACGCACATTTCATAGGCCAAAGAGTAAACAAAATCTTAATGTATTTAAACTATTACATGGTATCCACTGAAGTTTGGATGGTCTTTTCTTAATGTGTGCTCATTCTTTTATATATTCAATACCAAATAGGTTAAAGAGAGCTGAGAACGTTTTATGGATATGCAGGGTGGCTCTGGGTATGCAGAGAGATGATGTGTTTTAAGACATAACAGTTCTAAATGTTGAAAACCCCATAGTTATAGATCAGTATTATTGTGATTCCCCTTCACCTTGTGGAAATCAGGTGAAGTTGATATTATCTATACTATTTAAGTTCAGAATGAATATTTGGTATCTTTTTTAAGGTTTGAATTAATATGATATAATTTCATACAGAATTCTGCAGTGCAAATAGAAGATGTGACTTTCAAAAACATTAAAGGCACGTCATCAATGTCCAAGGCTGTAAGTTTAATGTGAAGCAGGGCTGTGCCCTGCAGAGGAATTGTGATGAGAGATATTGATATAAAATCAATCATGACTTCCCACACAAAGTCAGAGTGCATTAATGCTTTTGGCTTTGCTTCTGGAGATATCTGTCCAGCTAACTGCCTTAGCAGGTATTGATTGAATTTCAAGTCAGGCTGCTACTTGTATGCTGAACTCCCATATCATCTTCTGGCACAACATTGGACGCTGAACAGTTGGCTGCCCTGAAATCTCTTGGAGTCTCTACAGTGAAGGATCTCTGCTCACCCACGCAACAGAAAATCAAGGTCTGTGACAATGCAAAATTATTCTTTCTTAACAGATTCTACTTAACAGGTTACATTTCAAGAGTGCAAATTTAAGAATCTATTTGTACTGAATTTGATCTAATTAATGTGCAAGCATAAAAATATGTTGTTTGTTTATATTCTCTCTGCTGATATTTGTTTTGTTTAGCAATATATAGCAATATGTTAAGAAAATTGTAACATGTAAAATATGCAGGCTCTTCAATGGGGCCTGCTTTTCAGTCATGTGAGATTTGCAACTTTCTTGTTTATAGTATGATTGGTTTACAAAAAATGCTTGATCGCTAGCAAATTATCATTTTTTTTGGTTACATTGACTTAAATGATATATTAAAGATCCTATATCTTTAGAAAGAGTTCTGCCAATAGTTGGTGTGGCCATGAACTCATCTAGTGGACAAGTTTTAATTTTCTGTACTAGTAGTTGCACACTATTTTAAAAGTAGAGTGCTTCTCAGCCATTTGGTATCTGCATCTGTCTTTCTTATAACATAATTGATTTGCAGAAAATGCTTGATTACTCATTATCAAGAAAATTTTGGTGATATTTTTCTTTCGCTAAAATACCTTGGGATAAGGGACCCATGACCCCAAAAATGGTTAGTGAGATGCCAATCTTAGGATGGTTTTAACTAAACATCCTTGAAAATGAAAAATACAAACGTAGTTCAAAGAGTCATCCTGCTCATCAAACAAGCATCCTGCTGAAAACAATTTAATCACTTAAAAAAATGCCTTCTATTCACTCTTTGGCATAGCTAAGTAGAAATAACCAGAGTGCAGAAAGAAGTACCAGAACCATAACTACTCAAAATATATTCAATCTAACCAAAACACATTCTACTTTAGAATAGGTCCTGCACCAATGATGTCAAACCACCTTACTGTTTTTGGACATATGCTCACCTAAAAGACTACCTTTATCTATCTTAGGATTCTGTGAGCATATGAAAGGTCTAATTAATTGTAATAATTGCCAAAATTCAGGTGGACTCGCACAATGTAGGCTCATCACTCTCAAAATGGTGTGCCCTTGAGATTTTGCTAGCAATAGGTTCTCGCAGTTGAAACTCTTGTAGCTGTTTAGGCACAAGTTATATGACAAGAGCTGGTGCGTCTGATCTGAACCAGGGCTTCTAATAATTATTAAAATAAATATATTCATCTTTGTCTTTGAAAGAGCATTGGTCCAAATTTTTGCATTCATCTTTGACCAGGAATAACTTATCAAACATATTCCACGACACACAAGACATATATAATTGACATGAAATACCGTCAAAGTGGGAAAAATGCGATCTTTCCAAAAACTATAATGCTCTCAATATTAACTGTGGCAAATGATATGATTTTAAAGTTCATAATGAGAATTTAGTTTCCACTCTTCCGATTATAAACTAGTGATTGTCTTGTGCTCTCTACCTCTGGTGCTTGAGAATTCTGCACCATTAAGGACATTTTAAACCTATCTGATTCTTGTCTGATTCTTGTAAGCATTTAGTACCTCCTTCCATTGTCCCTGGTGTTGCCATCAAATTGTTAAACTATTTAACTCTAAGTAGCTATAAGCATCAACATGACATGCAATACATCTTCATCTTTTAATAAGGTTGGTTATTCATAAATCTCTTTCTTCATTGTCATTACCCCCTGTTATAATCAATATGTCTAGATGTTCCATGATCAAATCAAAATGTATGCTCCTATCAAGATGTAATCCAGCTGTTGATAAACATAATCCATGATCCTGCCAAAAACATCGTATGGAGATTTGTCAATTCATCTATAGTTTGGATTTAAATGGTACAATAAAACCATATGGGACTCCATTCCAATTCAACTGATTATCCAAGCACCAAACAAAGATGTATTAACCTTATGTTGAATTATTGGCCCTGCTCTCCATATTACAAGTCCATGGGAGTTTGCACCCAAATGTGCTGAATATTTAAGATTCCAAAGTTGTATCATCCACTTCACTGTCTCCACATCCTTCCCTGCTCTCCATATTACAAGTCCATGGGAGTTTGCACCCAAATGTGCTGAATATTTAAGATTCCAAAGTTGTATCATCCACTTCACTGTCTCCACATCCTTCTTTACTCTCCCTGCTTTGGGAATAAGCTTGCTGCAGATTGAATTTAAGAGTATTAATCAAAGTTTCACCTCATTTTGCCTGATATTGTCATGCATTTACTTCCAAACTCAATTGCTTCATCTTCTCTTCTAGTTTTGCATATTTCTTATTTATGTTTGCCATCTCTATATCCTTTTCCTTAAGCTTTTTAGATGCTGCTTCCTGAACACATGTCAAGATATGCATCTGAAGCCTTTGTCTCTTCTCCTTCACAAATTCCCTGAATCCCCCCTCTACACGAAGAGCCAAAAAGAAAAAATACATAAAGCAACATTGGGAACAACAATTAGTCAAGATATGCATCTGAAGCCTCTGTGTCTTCTCCTTCACAACTTCCCTGAATCCCTCCCCCTACACGAAGAGCCAAAAAGAAAAAATACATAAAGCAACATTGGGAACAACAATTAGAAAAGGAAAGGAGATAAATTAAGGAACTGATGAATTATAATTTCCACTAGAACAGACATGCAAAGCGACAATCTAAGCAAAACAAGAATCTTAATCTTAATCATATTGTATGAAGATTCTTCATTTTGGGTATCCTTGTTCACTTTGGATGGCTCCTCCCCAGGCCACTGCCAACATCTCTACCCTTTTTTGATATTCCCTTCAACAACCCAACTTGAAGAAATCTATCTACTCGACCAGAGGTGGGATGGGAGCGCACATTAAAAACTACAATAGCAAATTGTTTTCAGTTGTGGAAACAATTTTAAAATCTTTGCTCAAAAGCCTTAAAGCAGATGACCCTTTGAATTGACACCCTTTGAATAGACAGTTCAGAGGAAGAAGATCCTTCCTTGCCAATTGAAAAGTTGGCAGTTTTAAGGGTACTGAAAGCATCCAGTAGCTTAGCTCAATGACCACTGAGTGTTTTTAAGACTGCAATTGTAGTGAATAAAATAAGGTGAAATAATTAAAGAACATAGGTTGAGATTCATCATTTTGGGTGTCCTTGTTGGAGTTTCATGCACCATTTTTGCTGCTATCGTAGGTGGTTCCAGAGACAAAGGCTATGACTGGAGATGCCAGGAATGTCCTCTGCAATGCCATGAAGGACTACAATGCTGATATGCTAGTGTTGGGGCGTCGTGGAAATGGAACTATTAAGAGGTACTATTGCAAGCCAGTTTTCTAGATTTACTGTTCACTCTGCATAGTAGTTGTACTTGTCATTTGCTATGTCAATTGTCTATTCAATTTCTACTAAGATGTACCTGTCATTTTCTATTTCAATTGTCTATTTGATTTCTACTAAGATAAAAATCCATGAGTTATTATGAGTTTGGTTAATAATTTGAATCTCATAATTTACAGGTTACTTTTTGGCAGTGTGAGTGAACATTGTGTTCGGCATGCACAGTGCCCTGTTGTTGTTGTTGTTGTCAAGAACCAAAAAAGCAGAGCTCAGTGGTATTACTATATTTGAATTTATCTTCTAGCTTGTAGGTGTTCAAATTGGGAGTTTATGAGACTCCACTTGCAGAAGCCTAGAAGATGATTCTTTTTCCATTTACCTTGTATACTGTTCAAACTGAACCTAAATACCATAACACCCTCTAGATTAGAACCTATGACTCCTCTATGGACTACACAAGGCTTCACCATTAGGGCCACTCAGGCTTTACAGTTACAGTATAATGATTATCAAATTCAGAGTAAGGAAACACTTTAGGCAATGATTCATCTAAGACAGAAATGACAAGGATGGATACTGCCATATCTAGCAATATCAATCCCTGCCTAGAGATCTTATGTGCGAGAAGTTAAACTTCATCTTTTCATTGGAGAATGTATTCATCATTTCCATAGAACCAAAATTTTAACGCAACTTAATTAGGGGGATTTGAGCTTAGATTTGTAGAACATGGGGAATGAATTTAATGTGTTTATGGTAGAACTGATTATGAAATTCAACAATGTTATACAACAACGAAATTACATAGAGTTTGAGAGATGTGAGCAATTCTAACAGTGTAAACTCTCAAAAGTGAAAGTACCCCTTGCTGTTGCATTTTAGCCCTTAGTTTTCTAACTTGGTCTTGACTCTTGCTAATGCAATAAAAATTCTCCTTTTTGAGAGATTATGAATCATGATTTCTAGTGTGTTTTTGGTCATGGACTTGTCATTTTGAGTTGACTCTTCCTTTTCCTTTTTGTGCTAATTTATATTGTGTTGTAGCATATAAGTTCATGTAGGAGATGAAATAGAGGAGAGCTTTGAGCTAGTTAACCATGAGGTGAGTGTTAGCAAACTGTTGGTGCATGACTATGTTGCCAGTTCAGGTTTGGATATATATATAAAGAAAGAATGGAGGAAAAATCTGAGCTAGCTAACTGTGAGGTAAGTGTTGGTAAACTGTTGGTGCACAACTATGTTACCAGTTCAGGTTTGGATGCGTATATATATAATATATATAATTTTCACAAAATGAATTGATAATGCAATGTCACTTGTCAGAAAATAATTGGGATTGGGATTGAGTTAGCAAACCAAAAGTATCAACGGAATTCATTATTCAATTACTTAGGATTTAATCAGACAAATATCAAGAGAAAAATGCTGCTTTTCTGTCTAGCGCAGCCCAAAACAGCTTTTGTTTTTCTCTTTCTAAAACCAATGCAGGGGGGATCTGGTGTAAGCAGCCCCCAGCTGGATTGAAGGGCAGCACCTCTTGAGGTGTCTGGAGGCAGCACACAGGGCATGTTCCTTGTCATGATTTAGCTCCAAATTCTTCAAAAAATGCACTTTTAGGGTTATCTAATGTGGGTTAGCTTTTTTTTCAACTTATTCTATGTTTTTAATTTAAAATCTGCTTTTTTCAAATTCCCTGGTTTTTGAGGGTACTCCCTAGTTCACCCAGGTCCTTCCTACCTATGCCTTGGGAGCATCCTTGGTCCTGACTATTTGGCCCCAGTGCATCTCAGATGTACCCAGGCCAATGGCTAGGCACATGACATGCCCTGCCTGAACCTGAATTGATTCTGGCTCAGGATCCAAACCAGGACCAAAACTGTTTGGGCTCAGTAAGGATGCATGCAGGCCCTTGTATCACAAGCCCTATGTAATATAACCTACAAGATCATATCAAAGCTCATAGCCAGCAGGTTAAAAAAAATTCTGTCAAAGAGGATCTCCGTCAACCATCACTTTTGTGCCAAACCAACAAAAGGTCAACATACCTGCAGGGCAAGAGCTCATCCATTCAACAAAACAGCAAAAAAGCTAAGAAACTGTCAAACTGGACAAGCCAAAGTTTTTCTTTTGACAGGTAACTGGGAGATGATACTGAAAACAATAAGCATGGTTTCAAAGATGATATTGTAGAGTGAACTGGCAGTTGTATCACCACTCTTATACTCAAAAGTCTCAATCAATGGTTTAAATCAACAAGATAACTCAAGGAAGGAAACCCACTCAGCTGTTCATAATTTTGCAGTTACATAGTAGATAGTGACTGATTGAATCTGTGATAGAGTAGTAAAGATGCATTGGTATTTCAAGAAGAGAGAACTTTATGTACTTCCAGGTTGTGCTAAAAGAAATCAAAATAATCAGTTTTCAATTATTTTTTGAACCACCAATAAAGTTGAAGATCAGTTATTATCTGTCTGAATTAAATTCCACACCAATACAACCACAATTGCAAGGTAGATCTCAACCTTAACACTTCCGACAATCATGATGACAACTAGAAATCAAACGTACAACAAGTTATAATAGCCAATCAAAACCATTAGGTAACTGCAATTCTATGTCCCAGCATCGCCTACCTCCACTCCAATTGTTGCACAAATCATTGTCATCTTCACCTCCAGGATTAAAAAGAACTAGCAGCCTGGGGTTACAGAAGAAACCACGCGCCTTGTCTATGCTTCCACTTTCTGCCAGCCTGGGGTTACAGAAGAAACCACGTGCCTTGTCTATGCTTCCACTTTCTGCATACATGCTACAAGTGGAGTAAGCTAGGAGGTGGCATTTCCATGGTTGCCTTAAAAATGTGGTTGCAAGATAGTTTCACGTGCAAATGCACCTTCAATTAGAAAAAAGGAAGTCTGGAAAAGGTTGTTTGGTCCTCAGAGATCATCTGCCTTCAAGCATGCAAGTGCATACAGTGGTAATGGGCACTAACTACATGTGAAGGTTTAAAAATAAGAGAAGGGGACAAAGCTTGCTAAACATGAATATGACAAAAGCCTCAAAGCATAAGTCATGAGTGTCAAATCAAGGATAGTTAAGTAACATCTAAACAAATGACTTCTTGTAAGAGAGTGGCAATCCCTATAAGAAAGTATACTATACTTGCTTTGCCACCAAGGACACTAGAATGTACATGGACCTCTAGCATAGGGTAGAAGATAGTCATATGTTTTGGATTCTGGGTCAATCTAAGTGGGGTTTTTTGGCATGGTACGATTTTTTGACTGTGTGAACCCAGGAGGAATTTTGCCGAACCCAAACATGCACAAAGAAAATCTGCATGAAAAACACAAATTTTTTATTTATTTGGTTTTTCTAAATCGTTTTTGGATCTAGATGCAACATGCAGGTGTAGACAAGGCAGAGTCGGGTGGGCTGTTTTTTTTCTTTCTTTAGTCTTAATTCCCATGTCGTCTAAACAGCCAAGAGGGAACTGGATATAGTGTCTTCTGTCAGCGTTGAAGAAGGGCACGAGACAGAGCAGAATGTCATTTCCTATTTTTTGTAAATGAGGACAAGCACACAAAAGAAACGACGAGGACAAAGCTGCTTAGAATGACATGTGATGGTATAATTGCCGTGGCTCACCCTTTCTCATATTCTCTACAGCCATAATTTTGGGACTTTTCCATGATTACATTTTGCAGTGTGCACGAGTCAAGACTAAAAACAATGGAATGACGTTCAAGTCCAACGACGGAGTTCCATCCATCATGTCCCTCCGTTTGGATGTGTGTGTTTCTACTGCCCATCGGTGGTGTTTGCCCGTCTCAGCTCAAATAAGGTACGCTTTATTTATGCTCATATTTAATAACCTACGCATATTTTTAGTCTTAAATTTGTGGAATACTTGCATTAAACAGTAACTTTTAGCATCTGAAATCTGTAACCTACGCATATTTTTAGTCTTTAATTTGTGGAATACTTGCATTAAACAGTAACTTTTAGCATCTGAAATCTGTCTGATACTGATCAGACGAAAGAATGAAACAGGAAATCGTAAAATGTTGTATTCTGTACTTTCTACTTCTCTCCCAAGTGATCTCTAGTCGGAAAAGAATTATAGCTTCGATTTTGTTTTTTTACATGGCGATGATGTATTTGAAGTTTACAGTTGAAAGAAATTTAAGTGCACTACATTATTTATTTTAGAAGTTAGTAGATCGGTTAGAAAATAAATCTTTATTGTGAAGTAGAAAGAGTATTTTATGAAATCATTCAAATGTTTTTAATGGAAGATTTAATATCATTTATAAATCTTTAAGGAAGATAGAGTTACTTAATCATCTTCTTTATAGTCAATTTAATTGAATTTATTATTAATTTAAAATTTTATTTTTATTTGCTTGCAAATACTAAGTAGTTAGGTAAAATTGTTTCACGATTAGAGGGGGATGAGGGAGGTAGGGGGAGGGAGAGGGTGGAAGCGGAGGGGTGGGGGAGTGGGGATGAGGGTGGGTAAAATTGTTTCACAATTAGAGGGGGGGAGAGGGGGAGAAGGGAGAGAGGGAGGAAGGGGAGTGGGGATGAGGGTGAGAGGGAGGAAGGGGGATGGGGAGTGAGTGAGTGAGGGAGAGGGAGGAAGGGGACGGGAGGGATAGGGGAGTGGGGATGAGCGTGGGTAAGGAGAGGGAGAGGGTGAGGGTGAGTGAGGGAAGATAAGGAGAGGGGGAGGGGTGGACGAAGGGGGATGGGGAGTG
>CM021100.1:881132208-881221729 GCA_007115665.2 Sequoiadendron giganteum | reverse complement strand
ATAGACTTTGTATGCAAAAGCCAAAGTTAGAAGTTGGAGAATAAATGCATGATAAATGCATGTGAATGCAAACTTGAGTTAGTTAATTAAATAAAGATATTTAATTAATAAATATAGATCATGCATATGAGTTGGAACTAGTTAATCGACTAGTTGTGACGGAGAGTTCTCTCATAGAGATAACTCGAGTCAGACGATAAGTGTATGTAAGAGATAACTGAATGTTAGAGGAATGTGACGTAATTAATTAAATAATGAATTAAATGTTAATTTAATTCAACATTCGAAATATGAGACTTTTAATTAAATAATTAAAGTAATTTATTTAATTTGGCTATTCAAAAGGATAAAATGAATAATTAAATAATAAATATTTAATTATAGATGAAAAGGGGTTAAAGGAATAATTAAATAAAGATATTTAATTATAGTTGGAAAAGTATGATAAAGGGGAATTAAATAATAAATTATTTAATTGATAGATAAAGGGGAAAGAATTAATTAGTTCGCAACATAATTAAATAAATATGATTTATTTAATTAATTAAGTTGAATAAAGGATGATTACGAATTAATTAATTAATTAAAAAAGGTATTTAATTAATAGAGGAAATATGTGTTAGAAAGGCAATTAAATAAGTAACATTATTTAATCAAGACGACGGACTATGGAAAATTATGTTGAAATGTGTACTCGTAGGCCTAGACCAATTTTCGGTATCTACAGTTTGCCCCTCTTTGATACAATGTTGGTACAACGTTGTGTCAAAGAAAATATGCCCCGATTGTGCCCCTATATGAAACAAGTTAGGGTATACCCCAGTGAAAGGGAGAATGATGAGGAGGTAGTGGTATGCCCCCTCAAGAGGATAGGTCGGTTTGAAGAACATGAGTGTGCTCTCGAAATGGATAGATAATGGTGGCGAAGATGCAGAAAAGAAGAAATGTTAGCATGGATGATTTCAGAATGTTAGTAAGAAATAATTAATGTTGGTTAATTTGAGAAAAAGACATAATCTTCGATATATTGCCAAATACGCTATACTTGCTTGTTATCATCATTGGGCGGACATGACACAAATGGATGGTACACACTATGATATGAGATAGACCATAGTGTACAAAATCATCCATCTACAAAAAATAGATAGTCGTAGACAAGGAGTGTCTTAACTCAGAATAAGGACAAGATACCCCAGTCATTTGGTCAAGACAAACCACAGACAGCAAACAAATACAAGACGGGTCATGAGACGTCATTGTTCCTCTAAATCTTTGATAGGACATCCTTGAGGAAACTAGTAACATGATTCAAAAAGCCAAAGTTTAAAAGACAATTGACAGACAACAACCAAAGAAAAAGAATCCTGAGACGTCATTGCTTCTCTAAATCCTTCAAGGGACATCCTTGAGAAAGCTAGTAACAGGATCTTGCACAAATCGATAAAAAGATAAAACAAAATAAGATATAAAGTCATAAAGCCAAATAAATGTATTCACCAAAACTTGATCTTGTGGGATTGTTTGATGTTGATGTTTGACATAGCGTAATGTGAGAGAATGACACATACTGCCTAAGACGTTGATTCTAGTTTCGACTTGGTGACTTCTATATAAGGCATGAAAAAGCCTGGTTTCAGTAAGACACGTGCCGTATCCCCAGTCGGGAATAAGACTTGCGAGATGGAATGGATCATATGACGGAATGGATGTTTAGATGTCAATCGTTCCAAATGATGGATAGGACAACCATTTATTATGAGTGATGGTGAAAAAGTTTGATTAGAATGATGGTAGATGGAAGAGCGAGCTTGACTACACATGGCGCCTGTTTGTCAGGTTTTCACCATGGTACGTATCCATAGCGCCACTGAAGTGGTTTTCACTAGTGGACGGATGTATTTCTCTTTACTGTTTTGATTTTCTCAATTTATTTATTTATTTATTTTTATTTTTATTTTTTTTGTATTTTTCCAGATTAAGACACGGATTCTCAGAAGCTAAGCATAGAACCTCTTTAGATGCAGACTGTTGATAGGTGACAAAAGCGGATCTCCTTCAGGAGTAGATAGTTGGTACACTCTTGACCCAAAGGCTTCTGTGACAATGTACGGCCCTAACCAGTTAGGCTCAAACTTTCCTGGTTTCTCTCGTTCAGCTTGGTTCTTTGGATTCTCCATTAATACCAAGTCACCAATGTCAAAATATCTATTGAGAACCTTTTTATTGTAGCTCTGACGAAGACGATTCTGATATGCTTGCAAATGATCTAATGCTTTCTATCTTCGTTCATCCAGTAATTCAAGCTCTTGTAGCCTAGAGACACGGTATTCTTCATCGTCAACATGACCCTTCAAAGATACCCTTAAAGAAGGTATTTCGACCTCTATAGGTAAGATAGCTTTGGACCCGAATATGAGGGAAAATGGAGTGGCACCGATGGGAGTGCGGATGCTTGTGCGGTAAGCCCATAAGGCAAGATTAAGCTGTAGGTGCCAGTCACGACCAATGTCATTGACAGTCTTTTTAAGGATTCTAACAATGGTTCTATTAGATGCCTCAGCTTGGCCATTACCTTGTGGGTAATACGGGGTGGAAAAATGATGCTTGATGTGGAATTCTTCACATAAATGGCATACTTCTTGGTTCTTGAATGGGCAGCCATTATCTGTGATTATGGATTGTGGTACACCATACCGACAAATGATATAGTTCAGAATAAACTTAGATATTTGGGTGCCAGTGATGTAGGTCATGGGAATGGCTTCAATCCACTTGGTGAAGTATTCGGTAGCGGTAATGATGAATTTGTGGCCGTTGGATGATGGTGGGTGTATCTTACCTATGAGGTCGAGTCCCCATTGGGCGAAAGGCCATGGTGAAGTAATCGGTCAAAGCTCCTATGCTGGTGCTCTTATCAAGTCTCCATGTATTTGACATTGTCTACACGTCTTCACAAAGACGTATGAGTCTTTCTCCATAGTAGGCCAATAGTAACCTAGTCTCATAATCTTATGGGCTAAGGTTGGACCACTCGAATGGGATCCACATATACCCTCATGCACTGCTCACAAAGTTGTTTGTGCTTCTTCAGTGTTCAGACATCTCATTAGGGCATTGTCTAATGTGTTTCTATATAGGGTTTCTCCGATGATGGTGTACTTGGTGGACTTACGAATGAAGGTTCGACGTTGGTTATTGGACAAGTCTTGAGGTAAGGTTTGATTTGTTAGATAGTCGAATATTTCTTTATACCAAGGAGATGTAGGACCAACAATGGTACACACCATCATAGTATCAGGGATATCGTAAGTAGGGACCAACAACTGTTCAACCAGAAACTCGAACTTAGGCACATTACTCAGAATATCCAACAAGGAACCCACGGTTGCCATAGTATCTGCAGCTCTATTCTGAATGTGTGGTATTTGTTGAAAAGTTATATCCTTGAAATATTGTTTGAAACTATCAGCCATTCTCTTGTAAGGGGCAAGCTTCTCATCCTTAGTTTTGTACTCATCATTTACCTATCGGATTACCAGTTGAGAGTCACCAAAGACATGTAGGCTCTTAATGTTCCATTGTGCTGCCATTTTCAAGCCTGTCACTAAGGCTTCGTATTCTACTACATTTTTTGTACAAGGGAAAGCAATCCTGAATGATTTGGGAATGGTATCACCTTGAGGTGTGACAAATAAGACACCAGCTCCTGAACCATGATTTGTATGTGACCCATCAAAGTATAGTTTCCAGTCAGTTTTAATGTCAATGCTGAATAGAAATTCATCTAGAAAATCTGCCACTAAGGGATGATCTGCTTTTATAGGTGCATCAGCTAACTGATCTGCAATCACCTGTCCTATTATAGCCCTCCTCTCGACATACTCAATGTCATACTCACTAAGTATCATGACCCATTTAGCCAATCAGCCTGTTAAAGCTGCCTTACTTAGAAGGTATTTGAGAGGATCAATTTTTGCAATTAACACTATTTGTCTATTGAGCATGTAGTGTCGAAGTTTTTGGGTAGCAAAAACTACCACAAGACAGGCACGTTCTATGTTGCTGTAATTCAATTCATAGCCCACTAAGGTACGACTAATGTAATAGACTGCTCTCTCATGACCTTGATCATCTTTTTGTACGAGAAGAGCCCCTAATGCTAACTGAGTTACTGAAATATATAAGATCAAAGGCTTTCCTTTTGTAGGTGGCATTAAGACTGGTGGAGTTAGCAAATAGTCCTTGATTTGTTAGAATGCTTCCTGGCATTTAAGCGTCCACACAAATGGTACTCCCTTCTTGAGTAGATGTTGAAATGGATGAATCTTATCTGCCAGTTGTACTATGAATCGCCTAATTGACTGTAGTCTACCCTGTAGAGTTCTGAGTTGTCCTATGCTGACTGGAGGAGGCATTTCTATGATAGCTCTTACCTTCTCTAGATCTACTTCAATGCCTCTTCGAGAGATGATATACCCTAACAGTTTCCCCGATTTGACTCCAAAGACACACTTCTTCGGATTCAACCTGACATTGTAGTTCTCTAGCCATTGGAATATCTTATTTAAAACCTTTAAGTGAGCTTCTCTTGTTTCTAATTTTGCTATAATGTCATCGACGTAATCTTCCATGAGAATGTGTACAAAGTCATGGAAAATTGTAGTCATTGTGCGTTGATAAGTAGCTCCTACATTCTTAAGCCCAAAAGGCATAACGTTCCAACATTATGTGCCCCATGGACACGTGAAAGCTGTCTTATGTTGGTCTTTAGTTGCTATTTTAATCTGGTTGTATCTCGAAAAACCATCCATGAGGGATAGCATTTCATACCCCGCTGTAAGATCCACTATCATATCTATATTCGGCAAAGGGAAGTCATCCTTAGGACACGCCTTGTTGATGTCTCTAAAGTCTGTGCAAATTCAAATGCCCCCAGTTGGTTTAGTCACAGGTACAAGATTCGATATCCAATCTGCATAGTCTATTTTTCTTATGAATCCTACATCCAAGAGTTTCTTTAGTTCTGTCTTGACCAATAGAGCAATCTGCGGGTGCATTTTTCTTAACTTTTGTTTGATTGGTTTGATGCCTGGCTGCAATGGTAAATGGTGCAATATTAGATCTGGATCCAGCCCAGGCATGTTAGCATATGACCATGCAAAGTTTTCTTGTCTCTTTTGGAAGAAGTCCTTAAACTCAGGTTTTTCTGTCTCTATTGAAGAAGCTACAAAATATACCATCTTTGGATTCTCTTTTGTACCTATGTTGACTGCAACTGATTCTTCTACTAGCATCGGTGACTTTTCCTGTTCAATGGGGAGAATATTTAAACCTCTATCCTTGGGTGCCTCAGGGAGGTTTTCGCCCTTGGATACGTCCTTTATTTTGACCTTTTCCTCGTCCAAAGGTGCCTTTCGATTTTCACCTAGGGACTCATCATTGTTCTTTTCATTGTCTTTTTTCTTTTTATCCTCATTTTTGCGACTAGAGGTGTAAATAGACTCCCCAAAATATGCTTTATCGTCCAAGTCTATGGTAAAACCAGCTTTATGATCCCCTCTTGGTATGCCTTCTCGAAGTCCCATGAACTCAGCAATTGCTTCGTCATTCTCAAATGTGTCTAAGATAGGTGTACCTTGTTGATCCCAATCTATAAGTTGGGGATATATGAGGGGCATGTCATCATCGGAGTTTTTAAAGGTAGCCGCTTACAGGGTGAATAGTGAATGGTTGACATGGTCGCAGAAGTTCTGGACTAACTCTTGCTGGGTCTTTTCCTTACGGGTAGGTAAACATTGATGTGGGACCATTGCCTGGGATAGGTCGTTAGAAGATGGTGGTTCAGGTGCCAGAGATGCACGATCAAGTTTTTCCCAATAATAGATCTTATGCCATTCTTCTTTGGATAAATGTTTCTTAGGACAAGGACTAGATGGTTTGGGTATAGGTTTCATAGTTAGGTCCAATTCTCCAAATAGTGCATCTATGTTCATGGTGCTAGTAGATGAAAGGGAATCCCATTCACCATCGCTTGAGTAAGGGGATTCATCAAAGATTGGAGGGTTGTCATAAAATGGGGGAGGTGGATCATGAGATGTCTCGGTGTCTACGTAAGCACTCACTTCCTCTTGAAATAGTGACGAAGTACTAGGAAACCCAATTCTAAGCGGTTGACACCCTAGCCCTAAGTATTTCGGTCGTGGGTGGACAGTAATTGGTTCCGTCCTTCCATTTTGATGTAGCCCTAACCCACTGTGCCCGTCATAGCCTTCCTTTTGCATTATCTTAAAGCCTTTTCCATATTGGTTCTTAGCTATTTGAATAGATGGGGAGGGGTATTCATGTTCTTCTTGATACAACCAAGAATCACCTTGGTCCACAATTTCCTCGCTTAGCTCTCCCCATTTGATCAATGTCGTTGTAGGGGGAACATTGAATATGACTATTGACTGTATTCTATCTGCCATAGGTAGGCCATATGCCTTAGGTGGAATCAGTTGATTGACATAGTATGATGCCTTTATATGATACTCGCCAAAGCCCTTGTCTTGGATTTCAAGTTTAGGAGTAGTTGATGGAGGTGTGAATGATTTGGACTTAGTGAGATGTGATGAGTCAATGTATTGGGATGAATTGGATGATGAAACTTCTTGATTAACTGGTACTTGGCATTGTGGAATTTCCTTTAGGCTTGTACAATACTAAAATGGATTTGGATCACCATTAATAGTGATCTCGGTGCCATTATGTGGAAATTTGAGACATTGGTGATACATTGAAGGTACAACTTTCATTGCGTGTATCCAAGGTCTACCTAACAACAAATTGTACGGAAGAGTGAGATCCAAGACTTGGAAGCTGGTGTTCATGATTGCTGGACCAATTCTAATAGGGAGTGTGACCTCTCCTTTGGATGATCTTTCCTCATCATCATAAGCCTTGATGACTATACTCTTAGAGGTATCTACACAATCTTCTGAGAATCCTAATGCTTTAACCAATTTTAGGGTACACAGGTTCAAACCTGCTCCTCCATCTACCAAGACTTGTCTGACTTTGGTTTCATGAACTAAGACTTCAAGATGTAATGGGTCATTATGATCAGATTTTTCTGTCAAGTAATCCTATTGGGAAAATGTAGCATGGTGTGAATTGGTTAAATATACCACCATCTCTTCGAAATGATTGACATCTAAATCAGTAGGGACAGTTGTGTTCTGCAAAGCTTTATCAAGAATGGCTCGATGCTCAGGTGATAAGGTCAATAGTTCCAAGATAGATATTTGTGCAGGGGTTTTACTCAATTGATCAAGAAGGTTGTACTTGAACTTGGAAGCTTGTGTAGATGGCTCAGAAGGACTTGGAATAGTGATCTTGGTTCTGTGTGTGTTGACGCTACATTCTGGAGGCTTCTTAATGGTGAAGGTATCGACATGCTCATCTACAGTGCAGAGGCTATTTATAATCTTTCCTTTTCCATAGTCAAAATTGGTGTTTGCGTAATTGGTTGATGGATCGGTCTTAGTTCCCGAACCGGAGGCTTTTCCTTTTTTGTGGTCATGTAATGGGTCCTTGAAGACCTTATGATCACTGTTCTTGGTGTTTTTCTGTCCACTGACCTCTATGGTTTCGTTCTCCACAAAGTCTTGGATAATGCCCTTGAGTTGGTGACAACTTTGTAGGCTGTTTCCTTTTATTTGATGATATTCACAATGGGCTTTGTCATCCCACCAGGAAGGTTTAAATTGTCCAGGATCATATTCTCTTGGTTCCTATAGTTTGATGAGATTGTGTTTAATCCATTCTTTGTAAATAACCTTGATCAGTTGTCCTAGAGGAGTAAATTCACGTGTTGGAAATCTTCTTTGAGGTCGTTGTTGCTGTGAATTTTGGAGATAGTTAGCTGTTTGATCTAGATTATCCATTGTGTCTTGATTTTGGTTGTATCCTCTCAGTGTGATAACTGGCCTTGTATATATGTTTTTAGCATCGACAATGCCATCATTTGTAACATTCTTGTTTCTGGACCAGAATTGTCTTCTATCATTTGGCGCGTTTTGATTTTGGACAATAGGATTCCTACCTGGTACCTTTATTTCACCTTTGTCAATAAGGCCTTTCTCAAGAATGATGCCTTTTTGTACCAAGTCTAGGAATGAGGTACAACAATGTACTCTTAAATCACTCTGCAGTTTTGGATTGATGTTCTCTAGGAATATCGTGACCTTTTGTTTCTCTGGTATCTCAACTAGACATCTGCTAGCTAGACTTCTCCACCTCTGAAAGAAAGTGGTGAAAGTTTCTCCATCTTCTTGTATCGTGTGGCACAAGGTTGCTATTGTTATCTCATTGTCTATGTTGAAGGCGAAATGTTCGACAAACTTTTCAGCTAATTCTCCCCAAGAGCGTATACCATATGGTAGTTTAGAAAACCATTCCAGTCCTATCCCAACAAGGGTTCATGGAAATAGTCTCATCAAATATGTGGGGTCATACGATATGTCCATGCATGTTGTTGAGAACTCCCTAATATGTTCTAGAGGATTCTTTTTCCCATTATACTTAGGAAAAATCAGTATAATGTATCCATGGGGAAAAGGTGTCATGTAAAGCACTTTGTCAAATGGACATGGACATAAGTCTTGTGCTGAGATAGTTCGTTTTCCTAACATAGACATATTATCCATTTATTGTTGGAGAGTTTGCATTTGATTCTGAAGGACATCGACTTGTGTCAAGGACATGGTGTTGGCGTTGTTCGGATCAATGTAGATGTTCTGATATGCCTTGTTTTGTGATGGGTTGTGATTTGGTGAAGGAATATATCCCGTTTGAATAGTCCGTTGTGGGATAAGAATATATCCTGTGTGAATTGTTTGACTTGGGATAGGGATATTCATACCCACCTTGGATCTCTTACCAATCGTGTTGGTGCCAAAGGGGTTGGATGAAGTTGCTCCCGTCGTAAATTGTAAACCTTGTGTTATGTTGAAAGGGGTTGTGTTTACAATTGACAATGTCTAAGTTGGTATGCCAGTTGGTATTGCTGCGGTGATTTGGTGCATAGAACCACTTGATGTCACTGTTTGCATTGGTTGGGTAGATGTCATTTTCAATGTATGAACGTCAAATCCTGGTGGTAGTGTGGCACCTTCTACTAGCAATTTTGCTAGATAGTGTTGGGGATCATTTTCCAAGCACTCATCCATGAAGGATGCAAATTCAGGATCTTGGATTGCAGACTCTATGTCTTCAACAAAGACTCGTCCATTGGCGTCTCTAGTGACAAATTTATCAAGCAATGGTTTGTGTGGTTTGTTCTTCCTAGGTGGTTGAGTGCTGAAAGGATTGATAATCTCATTGGGGTCTGCCATTTCTTTGTGCCTCTTTTGAGACCTTGTTTCGACCATAAAAAAGTTGCTCAAAATGGGGTAATACAGACTATGCCTAAGAACTGATATGACCTAATTCTATGTTTTTGGATTTTTTTGGACAATAAGGATGTTGCTAAAATGATTTCTAGAAAGACGTATACTGAGATGACGTATGGTAAGACAGACAATATGTAAGACCTCGTGTAGACTATGATTCTAAAATGGGTATAACCTACCTCCTATGGAGTAAATGCATGCAAGGATTTGTTTTGACCAAGGAACCTGATTGTAGAACAAATGACAATTGACAAAGTGAACTTTCCAAACTAGACTTGTTGAGCTGAAAAGATTCACTAGATAAGACTAAGGTGACTAGGTTCGATGAGTGTGACAAATCGGGACATGAATTTATCCAAAGATAAGGAAACTTATCTATGTTGTGATATGCAATTTCCTAGGGAGTATCTAGATGCATGCAACTTAGGATGACAATGACGAAGACATGGATTGTAACTAAGATTTCCAAGGAAGTATCTATATGCATGTGACTTTGGATGACTATGATGAAGATGTGGATTGTAACTAAGACGTATATAACCACCTAATGGATGCAAGATTTTTGAGCAAAATTTTGACAGTTTCTATTCTAACTTAGTTTGTAGTTTTGATTGTTCTCTGTTAATAAGCAGATGCGGTTCACCTAACAGTTGTGGTCCAAGATTTGATAGTTGCAGTGTTTATGACAGTTGCAGTCTTTCCTATGATAGTTGCGGTTCAGTATTTGATAGTTGCGATCTTTCCTAGGACAGTTGCGGTTTACCAATTCACATGCGTTTTTCCTATTCTAGACTCTAAAACTAGTTATCCTGACAGACACTTGCGGTTCGGACTTTGACAGATGTGGTTTGCATGGACACATGTGACTCAGGATGTGATAGATGCACTTTGAAACTTCGAGATTGTGAAAATCATGACAGATAGATGCGATTATTCCCCTAACAGATGTGACTCTCTAATACAGATGCGGCGATTAAACTGACAAATGCGACTCTGTTACTGAATTTTTTTTCCGAAAGTTGTTTGATTGACTTTGTTTGTTTGATCAAGATTTTGGAAAATACAGCAAACAGCAAACACAACATTCAAAGTATTTTCAGTTTTGTGATGAATGGACTGTTGAGACTCGAAAAACATTTACACCCTAGGTTTTTAGGAAAGTACTTGTTGAATTCTTACTTGGATTTCTCTAGCTATGCATATTTACAGTGGATGATTAGTAGCTTGACCCCACTGGCTCCCCTCCATGGCACTCACTTATACGGGGCAGTCAGGCTACAGTACCCATGAATCTCCCATGGCATACTTTTCATCTCTACACGTAAACCGTAAGATTGTAAGACGGCTTCACAAGTCCAAGCTGCTGCACCAACAAGTAGATAGGATTTTGTTAACTCTACAACAAGGCTTTTAATTTAGGCATTCCATTCATGGGACACTAACCAACATCGGCGAGAGTCCATTTCTGTCCATCTCGTCGGATTAGTGCGCGTGATTCTTGGGGTTTCCCCAAGAATCCACTTTTATATACCGGTTGGAAGTCGCTTGGCTTTAGCGTGCTATCGGTCTGAGTCGTCTTGAGGTGAGTACTTTTTCCCACCAAGACAGGCCCAAGTTCTAGAGTCAGCAACCATTTCTCTTACACCCAGGATCGCATGACTACGCAAGGGGAGAGGATACTTCGGTGTACTGAATCGTAAGGGTTTACAGATATGTGCAAAGCACTAAACAAAGAAGACAGTGGTTCTTTTTATTCCAAATGACAATTTTCTATCTATCAAACATAAAATTCATTTTAATCCCACACGATGATTATCTATCTACCAAACAAAAGCTTATTTAAATAAATTAACACAAAGGCATTAGGTCCTGCATGCAATTTATCAGTAGTTCATAGTCTTCAGCTTTCATCCTGCAGAATAATTGCCTTCAAAGCTTCGTCCTACAAACACTATGTTATTCTTTTAGAATTTATTTAGCTCCAAGTTGTTTTTTTCCACTTGATCCAATGTGTGCTTTGAAGCATTTTTTTTTTTTCTGCACATGCACAAACCGAATAAAGCCAAAACCCTAATAGCTAGTCAAAACAAATCTGATTTTTGGAAATATTTTTGATAGTAAAAATAAAACTATAGAGAATAGACCCATACTTAAATTTAAAGAGCTTTCCAAAAATGTAAATAAATCTGAAAGATTGTTTGTCTTGCACCTAAAATTAATTTTTTATGAAAAAATCATTAAAAAATTATTAAAAATCTAAAACAGATCCAAAAAATCTGATTTTTTCACTGAAGGTTCTTGACATAATTTCAAATCTGTGTAAAAAATTTTGTGAATAGATCTGCAACCTTTTGTGAGATTCAAGCAAATATCTGTGAAACCATAATTTTCAAAGATCTATTGTTTGAATAAAAACAATTTATCCAAATTTAAAACCTAAAGAATAGAACCCTATTAAAATTTAAATATCTTTCCAGAAATTTAAACATATCCAAAAAATTTGACAAATTTCTCTCAAAATTGATATTTTATGAAAACTAACAAAAAAATTATAAAAAATTCAAAACATCACCAAAAAATCTGAATTTTTTTGTGAAAGCTCTTGAGAATGTCTTCTACTTGCAACAAATTTTCGTGAAAACATATGTAGCCTTGTAAAAGTTATGGTTGGGTTCACCAAATGTAACTCAGATTTTTCGGATTTGTGGAAGATGCTAACTGCTGCACAAGATTAAACATCAATTCTAATCTAAATAAAACAACAAGGAATGATAAGTAAGCATGATTAATCTAAACTAATAAAAACATAGAATGATCTCACCGAATATGCAAATACTTCGTCGATTTATCTCAATTGCCCTTCTCCATCTTGCTGTATTGTTATTCTTGCCCTCAGATTTCTGTGTTTGAATGCAAGCATAACTTCGTTGAGTGTCTCAGCAAAATATCGAAGATTGTTTCTCTTCTCAAAAGTGTATAATGATTTCGGGAGGAGGAATAACGATAATGACAGGCCATTTTATAGATTTTGTGTTTTCAAATGATCGGCTCAGATTGAAAGAGAGATCGATGGATGAGATTGATGAATGCCATGTGATGAGTTATGTGATAGATAGAATGTGAGTTAGAACGTGAGTTCAACTGCAGGTAAAGACTAATTTTAGAACATGAGTTAGAACATGAGTTCCAATCTTCATCTTCAAAAAATAAAAGAAATAGACTTTGTATGCAAAAGCCAAAGTTAGAAGTTGGAGAATAAATGCATGATAAATGCATGTGAATGCAAACTTGAGTTAGTTAATTAAATAAAGATATTTAATTAATAAATATAGATCATGCATATGAGTTGGAACTAGTTAATCGACTAGTTGTGACGGAGAGTTCTCTCATAGAGATAACTCGAGTCAGACGATAAGTGCATGTAAGAGATAACTGAATGTTAGAGGAATGTGACATAATTAATTAAATAATGAATTAAATGTTAATTTAATTCAACATTCAAAATATGAGACTTTTAATTAAATAAATAAAGTAATTTATTTAATTTGGCTGTTGAAAAGGATAAAATGAATAATTAAATAATAAATATTTAATTATAGATGAAAAGGGGTTAAATGAATAATTAAATAAAGATATTTAATTATAGTTGGAAAAGTATGATAAAGGGGAATTAAATAATAAATTATTTAATTGATAGATAAAGGGGAAAGAATTAATTAGTTCGCAACATAATTAAATAAATATGATTTATTTAATTAATTAAGTTGAATAAAGGATGATTATGAATTAATTAATTAATTAAAAAGGGTATTTAATTAGTAGAGGAAATATGTGTTAGAAAGGCAATTAAATAAGTAACATTATTTAATCAAGACGACGGACTATAGAAAATTATGTTGAAATGTGTACTCGCAGGCCTAGACCAATTTTCGATATCTACAAGACTATCTTTTACTCCAACCCCATCTCTCACACTCCTTATCTCTTAGGTCTCTCCATCAAAATATCCCTCCCACCCCCTCTCTCTCAGGTCTCTCCCTCCCATCCTTACTAGATAACTCTCTTTCTCTAAAAATACTTTCTCTCTCTCAGGTCTCTCTCTTAGGTGTCTCCCATTCTCTCTCTCTTAGGTCTCTCTCTCAGGTCTCTCCCTTAAAATATATCTCCACCCCCTCTCCCTCTCTCAGGTCTATCCCCCCACCCTAACTAGATAGCTCTATCTCTCCCTCTCAAGTGTCTCTCTCTCAGGTCTCACTCCCTCCCACCCTACCTAGATTACTCTCTCACTCCAACGCCCTCTCTTACACTCCCTCTCTATTAGGTATCTCCCTAAAAATATCTCTTCCAACCCCTCTTCCTCTCTTAGGTCTCTCCCTCCCATCCTTACTAGATAACTCTCTCTAACAATACTCTCTCTTTATATCTCTTTCTCTCTCTCTCTCTATCTCTCTCTAGTCTCACTCCCTCCCACCCTACCTAGAAAAATCTCTCTCCAACCCCCTCTCTCACACTCCCTCTCTCTTAGGTCTTTATCTATCTCTCTCTCTCTCACTCCAACTCCCTCTCTCAAGTATTTATCTTTCTCACTCCCTCTCATCTCTCTATCTCTTAGTTATATTTCTCATGTCTCTCCCCCACCATAATTAGATAACTCTCTCTCCCTCTCAAGTCTCTCTCTTGGGTCTCACACCTTCCCACCCTACCTAGGAAACTCTCTCACTCCAACCCCCACTCTCACTCTCCCTCTCTCTTAGGTCTCTCCCTCAAAATATCCCTCCCAACCCCTCTCGCTCTCGTAGGTCTCTCCCTCCAACCCTAACTAGATAACTCTCTCTCCCTCTCAATTCTCTCTCTCTAATGTCTCACTCCCTCCACCTACCTATAATACTCTCCCTCAATCCAACCCCCTCTCTTAGAATCCCTCTCACTTAGGTCTCTCCCTCAAAATATCCCTCCCACCCCCTCTCCCTCTCTTAGGTCTCTCCCTCACATCCTAACTAGATAAATATTTCTCCAATAGTATTATATCTCTTAATTCTTACTCCCTCCCACCCTATCAAGAAAAATCTCACTCCAACCCCCTCTCTCACACTCTATCTCTCACTCCCTCTCGATTCTCTCTCTCTCATTCCAACTCCCTCTCTCAGGTCTTTATATTTCTCTCTCAGGTATCTCTCTCTTATGTCTCTCTCTTAGGTGTCTCCCACTCCCTTTCTCTTAGGTCTCTCTCAAGTCTCTCCCTCCTAACCTAACTAGATAAATCTCTCTCTCCCTCTCAAGTCTCTCTACCATGGGTCTCACTCCATCCAACCCTACCTAGACTACTCTCTCTCACTCCAACCCCCTCTCTCACACTCACTATCTCTTAAGTGTCTCCCTCAAAATATCTGTCCAAAAAAATCTCCCTCTCTCAAGTCTCTCCCCTCACCCTAACTAGATAACTCTTTCTATCCCTCTTAAGTCTCTCTCTCTCTCTCTCAGGTCTCACTCCCTCCAACCCTACCTAGACTAATCTCTCACTCACTCCAACCCCCTCTCTCACACTCCCTCTCTTAGGTCTCTCCCTCAAAATATCCATCCTATCCCCTCTCCCTCTCTTAGGTCTCTCCCTCCCATTCTAACTAGATAACTCTCTTTCCTTGATGTAGTAGTCTCCCTCTCTTAGGTCTCTCTTCATCCCAACCTTCCTAGAAAAATATCTCACTCCAACTCCATTTCTCACACTCCCTCTCTCTCTCCCTCTCAAGTCTTTCTATATTTCTATATCTCACTCCAACTCCCCCTCTTAGGTCTTTATATTTCTCTCTCCCTCTCATCTCTCTATCAGGTATCTCTCAGGCGTCTCCCACTCCCCCTTTCTCAAGTATCTCACTCAAAATATCCCTCCCAACCCCTCTCCCTCTCTTAGGTCTCCCCCACACCCTATCTAGAGAACTCTCTCTTCCCCTCTCAAGTCTATATTAAGTCTCACTCCCTCCCACCCTACCTAGAAAACTCTCTCTCAGTTCAAACCCCTCTCTAACACTCCCTCTCTCTCTCACTCCAACTTCCTCTCTTACATCTTTTTATTTCTCTCTCTCCTCATCTCTCTCTCAGGTATATCTCTCTCAAGTCTCTCTATCATGTTTCTCCCACTCCCTCTCTCTTGAGTATATCTTTTTGGACTTAAGGGAACACTAAGAGGGGGGGTGAATCAGTGTTCTACAAATCTGAACTTTAATAATCTAATATTTAAACCATGTCAACATTAAACCTAAGGAAAGATGCAAACACACAAAGTAATCATACACAAAACCATAACAAAAGGATTTTTATGTTGAAAACCTGTTAGGGAAAAAACCATGATGAAGGTCAATCCACAATTTGAGTACTTAAATATATGTTTTGCAAAAAGGAATTCACTTGAATTCAGGCTCACTGCTCAAAATAGAAAGGCTCATTGCCTTATAAAATTTTTAGATTAAGACTATCTAAAAGTTTGAACTGAAGTATTAGCATCTAATTGTGCTAGGTTATAGTTCTAGTCAAGCTCATAGATTGGATTCTGGACCTTTTGTCTTATTCTGCACTTTGCTCTGCTCTGCTCTTCTCTTCTCTTCACATCACAAATCCATGTACAAATGATTTCACATAACTATCCTTCTGAATTTCATATCACACACAAGAGTACTTCGCATCTCACACTATCTTCAGAGATTTTGACTCCTAGAGGAATTCCTTCTTCCCTAGAATTTCCTGAAATTCCTCTATCCTCTTGGATTTCTAGACTCTTTTGGGTTGTCATATCATTGCATTTATGCTTCACATATGGGCTTTGCGGATTGTGTTTAATGAAGTCTAGGGTGGTTTTTAATCTATGAGTTCATCTTGTTTGCCTTGATTGAATTTGGAAGAGCTTGATCTTGAGTGCTTCGCTTGGTTGGCGTTTGGACCTGCGAATTTACGAGCTTGGTGGTGACTTTCTTGGCATCATTGTTATTGTTTCTTGCTAGCACATCAAAGCTTATTACTAGTCATTGCTACTAACTAGTTCACTTCACCAATGGTATGTACTCATTTCTCTGCTTTCGGTTGATGAATGTGAATGATTCTTGGGCATGTTGGGTATGCTTTGGATTTGGATTTTAGTATTGTGTGGGTTTGTAATTAAGTTAGGGTTTTTCCCTTTGTTTTTCGACGTCCCCTCTAAAATCAATGTAGCTATCCTTCCTCATTTTCTAATTTGATTATGCCATGCTTGGGTGGTTTTCTTTACCTCCCCTCGAATTTGGTCTTGTGCATGATTCGTTTTTGCCTAGAGTCTCAATCTTGGATTCCATTTCCTTCGATGGAGTTGATGATTTTGGGAGAGTCTGAGTGTTTAGTTTCCATTCACATGTAATGGTTCCTTGACTTGGAGATTCTAAAATATCAACCATGGTTTAGTAGGGCAAGAGCATGAACCAAACCTATAGTCGCGTGTTCATCATGAAACCCTAGGTCTCGATCTCAAATTCATTACCAACACTATTAGATCACCCTAGAGGAGTTAGAAAGTTAGATTTATCGATGAACAACCTAAAGTGAATGCAGTCCGAACTTGATTTCCCCAAATTTGTGATCATTAGATCAATTTGGGTGAAATCCAAATGAGGTCAAAGATTTCAGGATTTCGGGGATTTCCGCTACCTTGGGATTTCCCTAGATTTCCTTCAATCCATCATTTCCGCGAAAAGATTTGTAGAACATGAAAATTCAGCTGACTTCATCAAAATTTGTTACCCTAGGAAATCACCGAAATTCCGTTGCTCCTTCATTTTCCCAACATGCACCCAATTTTGTTAATTTTGCAGAATTTTGTCCCCGACAGAATTCCCTGAAGATCTATTAGGAATAAAGAAAAAAGGGAATGCATGAGTTAATTGCTAATGATTTTGCATTGCATGGTTAATTTAGATAATTTAAGGATGTGTGCAAAGGTTTCATGAGTTTTGGATGATGATTGAGTAGATTTTGGATGCTTGTTGGGCTTCCCTCATCAAATTTCGCTTGACCCAGAATTCCCCAAAATTCCCTTCTAGCCTGAATTCCGCGAAGGGGTGAAAATCTCAAACTTTGAAGAAGGAGTGCTTAATGATACTCTTAGGAATTCTAATGGCTATTTTTATTTCTTTTGATGATGAATATATTATTTTTAATGGACTAACATGTATTCCTATGCTATAGTGGATATTAATTGTGGTCCTTTTGAATGCAAGTTGAGTCAAGTAAAGCAGTTGTTCGTAAGACCAAGAATAAACAGGTAGATCTTGGTGCAGATAGATCTTCCATCTCAGAAGAAGAAAGGATCAAGATGGATATCAAGAGCAAAGTCCCAAAGAGAAAACTAACCTCTACTTGGTCGGAAATCATTGATACCAATGTAGGCAAGTGGGAGTATGAAGAGATTAAGGCAAGAATGGCAGTGCAGGATCCTCCATTGTTAGCTAGGAGATTGGTGGAGTCAGGATTGGCTCATGTAGCTAGGTTTCCTCCCATAGTTTAGTGCTATGAATTGGTTTCAGAGTGTGCTAGACATTATGACAGAGGTACATAGAGGGTGATTGGTCCACAAGGTAGAGTGTTGGCTAACTTCTCCCCTCCTTCGATGGCACAAACCTTTGATATGCCTAACATACCCCATGTGGTAGGCCTAGATCTGGATGTGGCCAGGAAATATTATGAGGAGGATACCATCAATGCATTGCAGATCATTAGATATTGGAATGAGAATCCTAAGCCCCATATTTATAAGTTACCAAAGCAGCTATTCAGGGAAATTTTTAAGGCAAATTACTATGATGCAATCACACTCCTCAACAGAGTGGTGGACCTGGAAAGTGTTGGTGTCTTTGAGAGTTGGATGTTTTATGCTATATTGAGGATGGAGCAAAAAACTTATTATCACTGGGAAGGCATCATTAGTGCAATGATACATGAGCAATTCTGTAATGTGTTGCAAACAAGGAGCTTCACCATGACCTCTTACTTCATCTATGCACTTGCAATATTCCACCCCTATTAACGACTAAGTACAAGAGTTTTCTTTAGATAGGATGTAATTTATGAAGTTTTTCCACAATTGCACTTGGGCAGCTCAAACTATAGGAGAGTGAATGATGCATTCACTATTGTACATCACTAGACTACTCCAAGGTGTAGAGCATGTTAGAATCTCAAATGTTGCAAAGGATTTGATAAAGAGATTTGAGGCCTGGTTCATACAGTTCCCCACTTTCTCCTACATCAACATAGATGGTTGCCAAAGGGCTCCTTATAGGTTACCTAGGTATTCAATAGATAACCTCATACTCCTGGAGGTCACTAGGAAGATATGTGACTTTGATGCCATTGTAAAGAAGGATAAACACAAGACATGATTTGGTAATGACTTCCCTCTCAAGGTAGGTGGTCATGAGGCATGTCCTTCCATCATTTCAGCCCATTATTCTGAGGAAGAAATGAGTGCTTTGGGCTTGTCATTCCATTCCAAAAGGTCTAGATTTGACCTGATCGGTGAAGCACAAAAGAGGGCTAGTAGAGATTTCAGCCACAAGGATGATATTGAAGATTATTGGGCCAATTGCAAAGATGAATTTGAGGTCAAGAAGAAGAATTTATCATGGCTAATAGTTAACTTGGTTAGATTGTACAATTTCAAGGCTATCCTTGATCAAGTTGATGATGATGGGGATGTAATCCAACACCATTACTATGAGCCCATCAAGGAAAAATCAGTGGGAGAGATTGATTGGTTGGAAGAAGAAAAAAATGATTTGGAACAAATCATAGCTCCAGTCCTCAAATACACTAAGTTGTGGATCAAGCACAAAATTTGGGAGCTGGACAGTAAGGGCATGCAATACACTTATGACCTGATGGAAGATTTAGAATCTCACTCTACCTCTGAGGAAGCTGAACAAGATTCCAAAGCCAAGGATAAGGAAGATTCTCCCTTAAAGATCGATATTAAGGGTACCCAAGTAGAGGCAGAGGTGCAAAAAAGGAGGAAGCCAATTGCAAAGAAGAGGAAGAATGTGCCCAAAAATGCTAAGTCTATTGTACAGGAGGAATCGGAAGAGGAAGGTGAGAAGGATAGTACCCCTATGCCTAAGAGGAGAATATTTTTCAAGACTTCAAAGAAGAAGAATGAGCCTTCTCAAGAGGAAGAAGATATAGGCCCTCAGGTGGTACAGGTGGAGAGCTCTAGAGAAAATACACAAGTCTATACAAGAATATCAAGGACTCCTTCTCCTAAGGGTAGTGTATTGCAGGCTAATGTTACTGTAAATGCTCTTGTGATGGAACTACAAAAAGATGCCTCTCCTCTTCACGAGTCACAAGATGTGCAATATGAGCCCAAGGATATAGAGGTTGGTGATCACCCAAATGAGGAAGCAGAAGAATTTCATGATGGAGACCTCTATATGGAGGAGGCAGAGATTGGAAATACTTTGCACTCCTCCTTAGTGTCTTATGTTGATTCATCAATTAGAGATGAAGAGAAAATACCTACAGAAAAATCAAAGGTGCATGAAAGGACTCCCTCTCCCTTTCAATTTATGGCAGAGACATTAGATCAAGAAGAGAATCAGAAGAAGCGGATGAAGAGGAAAACAAAGGTGAGGAGGTCCCTCCAGAGCATAATGTAGATATTGAGCCCCCTCTAGATTAGGCTAAAAAGAAAAAACAAAGTGAGAAGAAACTCGATGCTTCTAACTCAGGTTGGCTTAATGAAAGATTAAAAAGTAAAAAAGTGATTCTGGATGACACTCCTCCAAATTGGGATGAGTTACTAGCCAACATAGGCAAAGGAAAGGTAAAGAAGAAGGCTAGGGTGATTTATAAGATCACCAGGGATGAAGCAAATAATAGACTAATTCACATTGCTACCCCTACAGCTGACAAAGACAAAAGGGAGATGACCCCTCAAGATTACACTGTTCAAACTTTGAACTTGGGACCCACTAGTAAGGATCAAGTAAAGCAAGAATTCCAAGAGTCTTCATAGGCTATTTTGAGAAGGTTAGACAAGGAAACTACAAAGAAGGAAAGGTTGCAAAGGAAATTGAATGATGTATGCCATTATGTGCAACACTTAATGAAGACTCTATAGGAGGTAGGAAGTGAAGGAACAACTTTTGAGGGTCTATTACCTAAAGGGGTATTCATTGAGCTTGAGAAGAAGATGGAATCCACCTAGGGAACTCATGAATGTCTACAAGGAATAAGACAACAAGGAGATAAAATCATTAAGGACATTTTGTCCACTTGTGGTGATGCACATAGTTCCTTTGATTGCTTGAAGAATATAATGGGGCAAGATAAAACTGACACATACCTCCTCCTACAAAAGCTGAAAGTGATCATGGATTATACAGAGGAAAATTTGGTGAGTGATGGGATCCTACCTTATTCAAAGGTCTTAGAACCATGGGAATGGCATGAATCAAGAAAAATCTTTTGAAGAAGATGCATAAACAAGGACAGTAGGTAGGGAACACATTGAAGTATATCTCTAGCAGGTGCATCCCAATTTTTGAAATTATGACGGGAAGAAATAATTTTACACCAAAGCATCTGAGATTTAAGGAATTGAAGAAGTGGTAGCATGAGATTTATGCTCCAGTAGATGATGGTCCAATCATAGTTCATCATATAGATGATACTTCCACCTATAATGTTGTCATTGAAAACTATTAGGATCTCAAGGTGGAGTAGGATGAGGTCGTAAGGAAATCAAGGGAAGAGATTAAGTCCCTTGATAGAAGGTTTAAAATATTAAATGTTCCACCTTTGGCCGATATGGAGGGAGTTTTCCTTAAGGTGCAAGATAAAATAGGTCAAGGAAAAGATAAAGGGTCAGCCAATGAGTGAATGCTTCAAAATTTGTGCTTTTCGTTATTTCTTCTCCAACCTTCAAATGCATTGGGCCAAGTTATATGGAGATTCCAAGCCAACTTGGAAAGGAGCCTCAATCATTTAATGAAATTTCATATTTTAGTTTAGGGGTGTTTTTTCTTTCTTTGGTAAACCTATTTTGTGGCTGACCTTCCTTGTAACCCTAATTGGGATGGCATCCTCTATAAGTATGGAATTTGGCCTCATTTGTGGAGTTAGTTAGAGGATTGGACTTAGGAGAAAGCAAACTGATCAAATAGAAGCTAAGCTTAGGTGTTAGTTTTATTTCATAGCAAGTGTTGTAATATAGAATACTGGAATTATTGTTACTATTCAATGAACTCAATACAATTGAAGACATTGTGCTTTTGTGACCTCTCTTGGATTGATTTATCTTGCATGGTTCTTATTATTCTATCTTTCTAAGTTTCTTTTAAAATATTGAATGAATGTTAGATTTAGATTTAAATGATTTAGTGATATTTGTGGTTAGATGATTGGCATGTTGTAGTGATTCCTAGTCCATACTTTTAGTAACTTATTGATTGTGGGTTGTTGTGCAAAGTGAGCTTCGATCTTATATTTCGTGTTCAGTTCAATTGTGGGTATTTATTCATTTCAATTGCAAATAAGGGTTGGTTTGAATGGATGTTCTTGATCTAAAAATATTTAATTCCTTAGAAGATTGCACAATTTATGTAAGATTGCAGGATAAATCTGGGTTGAGAAGAAATTAGTTTTGAGGGATTGGTTCATTTCAAGTATCTTGTCATTGGTATTGTTGATCTCAAGAGTAAATTTTAACATTAGGATTTCTGAAACCCTTGTCTTTTGCTATTTCTTTGAATTTGAGTTAGGGTTAGGAATTTCAAGTATCAACATATTGCAAAATCTGATAAGTTTGGAGACCTAGTATTTGTTTGTAAGGTCTCTTTGTGATTATTAACAATTTCACATTATCTCTGAGTTGTTTCATTGCATTTGTCCAGACCTAAAATTAGAGACCTTGGGGTTATCTCTTGAGGCCTGCTGATAGACATTTACCTTTTAAGAGAGATAGGATATCATATTATGTCTGAGTTGTTGTGTAGAAAATACCATCAACACTCCCCACTGGAAAGTCTCCTTTGTACTGGTTAATGCATGCAATCATGATGTAATGTAAGAGAAGTTGGAATGAAATTTCTCCAGTACTGAACTATACCTAAGAAACTTACGACTTCTATAACTATACTTGGCTTAGGCCATTTTACAATAACTTCGACCTTCACAGGGTCTACTTTCAATTGAACACCACCTATGACATAGCCTAATTACACTAAGGATGTCTTAGCGAATTCACATTTACACATCTTTACAAAAAAAAATTCTTTTGTCAAAACATCAAAAACTTTCTTTACATGAATTACATGCTCTTCCCAAGTTTCACTGAATACAAATATATCATCTAGATAGACTATGACAAACTCATCAATGAAAGGACAAAAAACATCACTCATGACATGCATGAAAGTAGCTGGTGCATTATAAACCCCAAAGGGCATGACCAACCACTCGTACAACCCTTGTTTGGTTTTCAATTTTGTCTTCCAAATGTCATCTTCTGCAATCCTTATTTGATGATAGCCACTACACATGTCTAACTTAGTGAAATAAACATGTTTCAATTTATCAATTAATTCATCAATGTGGGGAAGAGGATACCTATTCTTTACCATTATCTTGTTTAGAGCTCGATAGTCGATGCAATTTCTCCATGACCAATCCTTCTTTGGCACCAACACAATCAGTGAGCCACAAGCAGATGTACTTGGATGAATAACTTCTTTTTCGACCAACTCTTGAAATTTCCTCTTAATCTATTCATTCTACATAATAGATAAATGATACATGTCAATGTTTTGAAGATGCACATCTTGCTACAAATGGATTTCATGCTTAATTTCTCTCTTCGATGGCAATCCCTTTGGTTCCTTGAAAAGGTCATCATAGGTAGATACAATTTTGACCAGCTCAGTTTTATGTTTTGGATCACAACCCTTAAATGCCTCAGATACATCATCCTCTTTGGCTTTTACAAGCATTAGTGCAAAGTTCTTACTAGCATTGACCAACCTTTTCATTTGACCAGTATTGACTTGTGCAAGATTAGTCTTGATTTTGTGTGCCCATACAATGTACTCTTTACCATCCTTAAAGAGATGATACTTATTCTCCCCCTTATAAAATATTTATTTTCTATCATACAAATAAGGACTCGCTAAAACAAGCCCACAAATATCCAAAGGGACTATGTCTACCTCTACCTCATCAACATAATTTGCATGATAGAAAATCATAGTTTACATTATTTCATTACTTGAAATTGAGCATCATTACAAACCTATCCAAGTAGATAAGGCTTTAGATGAGGTGTTGTAGCTAGATTAAGTTTCTTCATAACCTCTTCAGATATTAAGTTGAATTGAGAACTCGTATCAAATAATATGTCAATCTTAGTGTGCTTAGTTACAACTCGAATGTGAAATAGTTCATTTTGTTGTTTATTAGCTTTAGGAGGAGATGATACTTTACTTGTACTTGCATTAAGAACATTTTCATTAGAAGAGGGAATAATACTTTTCCATTTACGTTGGATCCTGATAGCAAAAATTTGTGTTTCATCTCCGGAGTTAGATCCAAGATCTTGTGTAACCACCACAATAGTCTTTTGTTTATCTTTGTTGCCTCCATATGTTTTCAGCCTCAAATCAGGATGAAGCTTCCAACATCTTGAATCATCATGCCCCTCCTTCTTGCAATGTGAGCATGTGGGATTAGCACCCTCCTTCTTCATCGTAGTTGTCTTCTTCCATTTGCCTTTGTCTTTTTCTTTACCCTTAAGCTTACCCTCAGGCTTAGATGGTTTCTTTGAGAAATTATCACTAAAAGTGTTCTTACCCCTTGACTCTAAGTGAGTGGCTTGGACAAAACTTCATCTATATTATTAGGAATCAACATTAGAATAGTATGTCTTAGGTAAGAATGCAAACCACCTATGTACTCAATAAGTGCATCCTGAGTATACAATGGGACATTCAAAGCAATAGCTCATTTTCTAAACTCATGGGTGTAATCTTGGATAGACTGGCCCTTATCTTGCCTAAGGTTTGCCAATTCATTTTCAATTGTTGCATATAACCCAAAGGGTAAAATTGCTTTTTAAGGGAAATAAAAAATTCCATCCAAGTCATACCTACATTACCATGGAAAGAAATTTATGCCCAAGTCCTACTCTCCCACCAAGTGAGAGTTGTACCTCCCAAACAAAGAGTAGCTAACTAGATCATATAAGCATCTTTTACTAGGCCTTGAATCCTGCAATACACTTCTACCTGTTAGATCCAATAATCTAACTTTTTAGCATTAAAATCCCCACAATACTTAGGTAACTCAAATTTTACAACCAATTTAATAACAGGTTTAGATGTGCTCTTAAAAGGATTAGCAGAAGGAGAAGGGGAAGATGGAGGAGATGGAGTTTTTGGAACTTTTCCTTCTTTATCCTTCTGATCTTCTTTCTTTTATCACTTCAAAGAATCTCCCTTTTCGCACTTCTTCTTTTCCGCATAAAGCTCTTCCATCATAGCCTTCATGTCAAGAAAGGCTCGTTGAAAAGACTTATCATCAAGCTTAGGCTCAATACTTTCCCAGCTTCAGTTTCTTCCATCTTTGGAAAACTTCTTCATCTTCCGATCTCAAGATTGTATTCTTCAAGTGTGCCTTCACCTCATTGGATCTTTGATCTCGTTAACATTCACCTCTGCAAACACTAGTCACAAAAAAGCTTTCATACCAATTGATCTAAAGTTAGGATCTAGGACTATTGCACATGAATAATAACTTATTACAACGATTTAATTAATGATTTTAAAAACATAATTGAAATGATTAAATTAACACAACCATATTAAAGTGAATAAATTAACAAAATAGAGAAAAGAGAGAGAAGACAAAACACAAGTTGATAACGGAGTTCGCCAAGATGGCTACGTCTTCGGGTCCCTCTCCAACAAAGTGACCGATCCTTGATTATTCTCCAGAAAAATATTACAAGGCTGCAACTTTGGTAGAGTCTCCTCACATATTCCTAATAATGAGATTAAAAATATCTCTTCTCCTTCAAGTACAAGAAATTTGGCATAAATCCTCTCACTACACAGATTAGAACAACTCACTATCACATAGGAAGTTGTCTCCACTTTCCTCACTACCTCTCACAAACCCATACCCCCCTTTTTATACACAATTTTTTTCCAATTTGGCCTAAAACCAAATGATTTTATAAATATTCTATATCTCCCATTTATAATATTACATCTTTAATAATCCCCTTAAAATATTCTCCAAATCTCCTAAAAATCTCAATAATCTTTAAATATATTATTTTAGGGGTTAAATTTTTAAATATAGGGAAATTCAACTTTTTAAAGTTTTAAATAAAACCCGCTCCCAAAATATATTATTATGAAGCCGCTGGCCTAGTGGTTTTAAGGGAGGGGCGGGGGGGTTGGGGGGGGGGGTGGCGTTCCTAATAAGGAGGTTAGAGGGTCAAATCCCATTTGATTCCCCTTTTATTAGGTATGACGTCTTTTATAAATGATAAAAATAAAATATAGCTTAAAGTTTGGCGTGTGGTGTATTGGTGCAATGCTTATTTTGTAAGTGAGACGTTACGGGTTCAAATCCCACCAACAATTTTAGTCAACCACTTCTAGGAACAGTGCCACATGGCATAATTTCATTTGTCGACCATGACACATGTCAAGTTATGATTAGCTATTGAAATCCATGTGGAGCCCAATCACTGTTTAGTCAACATTCTTGTCATCTACCTCGTGTCACACTCTGATTTTTCCACGTCATCATGTTTGTTGACTATGTTGTCCTATCACCATGTTGACCTCATGCTGATGTCAGCATGGTCAACCCATTTTGAGTGAAAATCTGACTTGGCATAACTTCCACATACGAACTCCATTTTCAATGAAACTAATGGTGTTGGAATCGTGACGATGATATCTTCATGAATGATGCTGAATTTAACCAATTTGGAGATGATTTTTTTTTCCTTTGTACCTGATTTGACTCGAACTTTGACTGAGAATAACTTGAACCTATTACCTCCTTTTGGCTCTATTCAAGTTGCATTGGGTTCATTTTTCCAAGTACTTCGATCTAGTACCTCTTTCTAGAGAATTTGAATTACTTCAATTTTTCATGAAATATCCACCTGGATCAGATTCCTTTTAGCCTTTCACTAAAAATCAAGTGTTTGCCTTCCCAAATTTTAGGTGTCATCTTTTATGTTTGATTTGATAGAAATTGATTGTGTTTAAATATGAAAACCTCAATATTTTTTGTCTCATTCATAAGTATATGTATACAATTCAATTAGATTTCATAGGTCATACATTGTGCAGATGATTTGTTTGATCATTCTAATTGTGAAAAACATTGTATTTCCTTCAAGAATGGTTAAATTTATCAATTTTTTGTGTGAATCAATTATGTGGTTTAATTTTTTGAATTAAGTTGTGCAAATAGAAATATTCAAAGGTCTTTGTGAATTAGATTGCATATTCATTATCATTTAGGTGCATCACATCTTACTAGCTTCATTTTTACCATTCATCTTAATCTTTTTATCCCTTTTCCTACATAAGTTGTTAGTTTCATATAAAAAAATCAAAAGGGGAACCAACCCATAATCAAGAGATTTGTTTTCATTATGAGCAACCCACAAGATCGAAAGTGTTTCCATGTTACATAGGATTTTTTAACCTTCTAGCTCTATAATTGGGTGCAATCCTACGTGTTAAAATAAGTATCTCTCACTCCCTTTCTCTTAGGTCTATCCCTCAAATATTGCTCCCAACCCCTCTCCATCTCTTAGGTCTCCCCCCACCCTAACTAGATAACTCTCTCTCTTAGGTCTCACTCCCTACCACCCTACCTAGAAAACTCTCTCTCACTCCAACTCCCTCTCTCACACTCCCTCACTCTCTCTCCCTCTTAAGTCTTTCTCTCTTTCTCACTCCAACGCCCTCTCTTAGGTCTTTGTCTTTCTCTCTCCATCTCATCTCCCTCTCTTAGGTCTCTCCCACTTATGGTTGAGGGATTAATGTATAGTGTAGAGGGTAGAGGGTAGAGGTATTTGGAGTGTTTTTTACTTTGTTATCATAAATTTTTTAAGTATTTTCTTGTTTAGAGGAACTAGGTTCACCTATTTGAGGGAACATAGGCTCAAATTTTGTTTTAGTATGTAGGTAACTGAACATCTCAAGAGGTGGTATTATGGGACATGTTGATTGTTTCATTGATGGATAAAAGGATGCATTAGATTCAAGGTTGTTAAGACAATCGTTTCATAACTTATTCATGTTGTCATCATCTTCTCCAATGATGTCAATATTAGCTCTCAAAGTTGCACCCCTACTAAGTTGTAGAACATAGCACTCTGGAAAAACATGGAAACACTCCAAGGGCTTGTGGGTTACCCATAGGTTGGAGTGAATCTCCAAAGAAAGATGGCTCTTTTCAATGGTACTCACCTAAACTATTGATTTGTTGAGGAAAAAAGGGAATGATAACATGCAAATGAAAACTAAAATCCTATGGTGATGCACCAAATGGTAATCCAAGCTTGTATAGCTTCCTAACACACACAGTTTCAACCAACAACAAAGCTACCTTGCACAACTCAATACTTATATATTGTTGCATAAATATTTCATAAGAAATCTATAATACTTATAGTCCTAGAAGGATGATAAAATATCTTCACAACTTAAAATCTATTTGCATCACCAACATATCTTATAACCTGTAACATACATATTTCCTTTGCCTAAAGGTGTTACCAATGAGACACATCAACAAGGAATAAGTTACTCATATGCAAATGCATCAATCATCCAAACATACTCAATGAAGTAAAAACTGAGAAGGCAATATTTGCTTTACTTTATTGATCTAAAAAGGTGAAACACTTCCTTACATGCATGTAAAAGAGTTACTATGCACTATCTTTTCTCCAAAGGACTCAAAAGAAGTCACAGAGTAGAAAAATAACAAGTAAGAATTGAGTACAAATGAGTCAAAAAGGTGACTATAAAAATCTCCCAAGCAGTTGCACCAAAATAGGAGCTAGAAGATTCCTCGATTGTATGCCTGCAAAAAATCCAAAAATATAGGTCTCAAACTCCCTCCAAAAAGAGTCTAAAGTGAAGAAAAAGTCAACACATGACCTTGTCCACCATAAATGACCCTAAATCTACTCCAAACTAAGTCAAACAAGCCTATATTCTCTCCACTTGTTTGAAAATATCTTCCAACTTTCCTATATGCTTTCATAATCATAAGTTTTCAACCATATATCCCTTTGAGTAAATCTTAAAAGCACGGTCTCTTTATCTTGCATTACATATAACATTTCATTAAGGTGACTTATAATAACATCACCTAGATAAATGTTTTACATTTCAAATTAGTGAAAAATAAAAGAAAAGGGATCGAGAATTTTTGAAAGGCATATATAAAAGAGAATGTTTGATTGACTTGTTCATTTGATTCAGAAAAATATAAAAGAAATGAAGACATACAATACACAGGGCATTAGTTGTGGAGAAAATAAAATGAAACAAAGGAAAAATTCCTTTTTTCTTGTTGACTGAACTAGGGTTTGAAAACCCTAAAGAGAAAATCTAATGCCCCGCCATGCAACCCTAGAGGAAGTTTAATTCATAATAAAAGCATACTAAATATTTTTTATTTTTTTAAAGTGAATTACACATACATGTTCATCTAAAATTGACAACATCCCCTAAGGCTACGTAACCAAGATTACTAATATCCCCACTAATATACATCATTATATTTCTTGCATTAAACAACACAAGTAATACACATTCATTCAACATAAAGAAATACCAAGATAAGAAGATACATCCATAACCTATATCCATTACAAGAATAACTTATTACAACACTCATTCCTAGAATGAGTCAAAATACATAAGTGTTACAATTACAGAATTCCACCTCATAAACATAAGAGGGATAAAATAACTTATACAATCTGAAATATTACAATGCATGAATGAAACACAAGAACTGCGAGCCGTCCATCTGGATGTCTCACCACCAAGTATTGAAGATAAATGGGGACCCAATGGTTTTGGTGCATGTTCCACCCAACCAAGTGGTACCCGAAGGCCCACCCCCCATGCTAGGAGATAGTAGCAATGTAACATGGACAAATAATCTACTACCACTAACCAAAGGAAGACTCATACTGACATATACTAACATAATCAAATAAATGCTCAACACTAGTACAACATTCACATCACTGACATAGATCACATTGCTTCCAAACATAAAATAGATCAAGTATGTTCAAAGAACCATACACATATAACAATAAACAATAGTTGTCCTAGATAGAGTGTCATCGCATAGTAGTCATGAGATCTCCTCTGGGCCTCCTTCATAGGCTCCGACTTTGGTAATCCTGGTGACCTCAACCAAATCTTGGCCCTCATTGTCACTCATGTAGAATCAAATACCTTTCGTATAGACAAGATAGATGACCTTGCCATTCCAAGCCTTCCCACTCATCCCAATTCTAAACGAGCCCTTGTGTCTATGAGTGAGGTAAAATTATCTTTATTAGTGAGAAGTACCACCTAATCTTCTAAGTACATTAATTTACTTATCACTTGATTAAATCACTTCTAAAGGTTACCCAGTTTACCTCTTTGGGCTATGGCGCCTAACAAAATCCACTCTTCTAATGGACAACACACAACCAAACCAATCACCAAGGGAATAACAAGTACATACAATCTAGGCATCATAACCACTCCAACACAAGGAGGAAAAAAATAAAAGAACTCACTCCAAACATCTTGGAGACAACACACACATAGTCCGCTCCTTTCACAGGAGGTACAAAACATCCCCGTTCGTGAAAACTGGGTAAATACTAAAAAGATACCATGCACTACCCAAGGGAAAAACAACTAATTGACATAAAGATTCAATAACCCTCATCCTCTAAGATCTTCTAGAAGACTTGCAAATTTCGACTAACACATAATCCCATATCCCAAAATACATCATGACAACATAGCTACAAAAGCATTCAAGTCATTAATTCAAATCTAGTATTTGGATTTCCTAAATCCATCCTCAATCAATAAGTAACATTGACAAAATCAAAGGCACGATAACAGAGTTAACTCAAATAATCTTATACCCTTTTTCCATTTTGATAATAGGAAATCTTAAACTATTTAAACTCACATCCCTATGCGAATAATGAGGAAAATAAATCAAAAAGACAATCACGAGCATATTACTATTTTTTGATATACTAAATCCATATCTCTTCCATATTCCATTCTCAATAAATAAATTGCTCAAATAGAAAATAAATAAATTAAAGTAATTAATTGCCTCTTCATAATAATTAATTCCTAAATTTACTTTTAATACAACATAAAACTATTGCAAACAATCTTTTCAATTTTCTATCCAAAACCTATACCACGCATTCTAATTTTATCTTTTAAAATCCCTATTCACAATAATATAAAACTTTTTCCCTTTCAAAATAATTGAAATAATTAAACAAGTGTCTTCAATCTACAAATATAAGAAATACTAATTTAAACAATTTAAATCAAATTCATTGTTTACTTGTAAAACCAACATCAGTTCATTACTAACTGAATTTCTTTTGTTTTTCCAACTAACTCATATAATGTATTCAATTTATTTAAAATACCTTTTTCCCTTATCAATCTAAATTATCCATACTAATTTGTTCCAATTTAAACCTCCAATAATACTAGATTGTATATAATAAAATAAAATAAAATATTAAATATATAATTAATATATATATGCTTATACCATCTATACATTAAATATATATATTTAATATATTTAATCACATGTATAAATTTAAATCTATCCCCTATCTTTTTTTTTAAATATTATATTATTTTATTCCAAATAAAATAGACCTTTATCAACCAATTACTAAAATATGGATATATATATATATATATATAATATCGATATATATATATATATATATTAAAAATAATCTTTAAAAACCAAAGAAACCAGAGATTGAAATGCGGACCAGCGGATGGGAAGTACAGATGGAATGCAGAGGGTTACTATCTTTTTTTTATTATTATTTTTATTGTTAAGAACAATGCACTGTGGGGCATCGATTGTACTATGTACAGTCCGGCCAAACCCCAAGAGCAGCCGGAGGGGGCAACGCTCCCTATGGGGCAGTGCATCCCACAAAATGGTGGGCGCACTGCCTCATAGGCAGCACTCCACCCAAGATCTAGTGTGGGTGATGGGGAATACAACCACCCACACCAACCACAGTACACAACAAAAATTTACTTTGCATAAAAAAATTTCATAGCTTAAAATTAAAAAAATCCGAAATAAAATAAGGAAAAGTTTCAAAGACTTTTCAATGCATTGTTTGAAATTCGCTTCTCAGACATGTCGTACGTTGTACAGACAACATTTTTTTTCCAATAAGAAAAATAACACAGATCTATAACAATTAAATAGATATATATATTTATATGTGATGTATATATATATATATATATATATTTATCAGAATATATATATATATATATATATTATATATAAATATATTTATATTTACACATAAATAAATTACTGGTAAAATTGAAAAAATAAAATAAAACCAGTAACAGGCAATTAATTAAATTTTTCCAGAATGTCTTTCAAAATTTCAAAAGGTGCAAATTTAATTTCCTTCAACCTATTCCTTCAAATTTTCAAATAATTAAGCAAAAGAAAATTGAATAGATCTTAATTTTATTTAATTTTCAATAGAGGTTTTCTACGAGGGTTTGAGTTTTCGAAGAACAGATCTGAATATTCTCAGAGGGTAAAATCTTCATACTAAAACCTAAATTTTTGAAACACAAAAAAATGTTTAATTTCAACAATGAATCTACGAATTTTTTTTACTGAATAAAGTCCTACAGTAAATTTAACAAATTTTCCCCAAATTTGGATTAATTTAAATTTAGATTCGATTAACAAATCCTAATTCAATATAGATTCTTACACCATTAAATTGAATTGAACGAACAAGAACAAAACCTGGAATCTGAAGCTACAAAAGAAGATGAATTTTTTTGATGCAAGCTTTCTCCAAGAATTTCCCCAAACGTGCAACAAATCCAATCCAAAACCAAAAACTGTTTCAAACCCTTCTTTGTGCAAATTTTCCAAAATTCCTTCACTGCTCTGAAAAATGAATCCTCCTCCAAAAACTTCTCTCCCCAAATTGAAAACATGCATTCTACATAAATCAAAAATATCTAATACAACCCTAATTCAAATTGCATGCATGCATAGTTGAGAATTAGATATTTATTTCATTTTCTATTTTCAAAAACCCAAATTGAATTTAAAATAGAATTTCAATTTCCTTTCAATTTCTAAATGTAATTTGCAAATATCTTTAAATTTCTTTTGATTTGATTTAATTTAATCCAATAAACTTAATTAATTAATTTTAATTATTTAATAACTATATTCAACCCTTTTGAGATTAAAATTTAATTAATTAAATAAATTAATATTTAACTAAATTAAATTCTATTAATAACTTTAAATATAACTTCTAAGCATAACTTTAATTTAATATAACATAATCACTACTTTTTCCAATGCAATTATTCTAAACATTAATTTAATAAGCAAGCACCTTTCAAATCAAATAACATTAAAATAAGGTAAATCATGCCTCAAGAACCAAAACTGACGACACACTAAGGTTAGGGCGTAGACTTGACACATGTTACCTAGCTACTATCTCCCTTCAACTTAACCGTTGGATCGACACGCTCAGACCTGTGAAACCAGGTGGAGTCGGTGCCATGTACCTGCAATCCTGAAAACATAGTAACCAACAACATATAATATAAATAGCATAAAATACACACCATGAGGAGGAAATCATAGAATCGCAGGGCACTCGCAAGCGAGTGATGCGATCCCATCCCCTTCACCAATACACTCATCAAAACTGACACTTCCACAATACATCAAATATTCTCAAATGTAATTACATGTTATATCAACTAACATCTTTACACCAATTATAGCATGCAAACTAAAGCATCAAATAACTCAAATCACATCACATAATATAGTCTATCGCTCAATGAATAGTAACCAAATAGACACACAAGGTAAAGTATCTAAATATCCAAAGCATAAATCAACGCAAATCATGGAAACACTGCCCAATCTAGAAAGCAAAATGGAGGGGTGTTACAAAAAATTTGTGAGCAAAGACTTACTCCACTTCATTTTTCATTTCACTTCTCTGTTGAGGGGGCCATCATGGATTTACTTGGAAATCTCAATGGTGCAATTTGGAGTTTCATACACAAATCTCCTGCAAAATATAACTAGGCTGAGCTCTAGTAAGCCATTTCCTGTAGAACTTGCAATATTTTATGATTACATGTGAATCAAAATGCTATTATGAGCTCCATTTTTATGGAGAAAGTAATCGAATTTTTTTTTATTTTCTCCTTTGTATCAACTTATATTTCTTTTTGAAATTCTGGAAAGACCATTTTGTTTCCTCTATTTTTTTTACTCTCGGGCCTCCATTTTTTGCTATCGATTCTAAAAAACATGGGAACCCTTATTATCCTTGTGATGCCATGTAATATTGGATAGTACTATCATAATCACCATGCTATGATAAGATTTTTCAAGATTAGAATATGAATTAGATTTCGGTCAACTATTCCACAAGAAAAATGTGGCCCTATGAAGAAAAAAAATGGTTTTCAAAATGATTGAATTCCATTGCATTTTGCAGGCATAACTCAAAGAATCTTCACATATTTTACATTCCTTCATGAATACTATCCTTTATATTCAACATTTCATATGTCTATAACATTTTACTTTCATAATTTGACCTATCCATTCTTTGTTTAGATCCTCCAACTGCTCTTCGAAACTAACAACTCCCTGTAGACTGCCCCTATGTAGGTTGCATAAAGCATACAAAAGCACTTGAGTTGAACTTTGTTAAGGAAATAAAATCACTAAATTCATCACTAATTCTACAAACCATACAAGCCTAAGACTATCATGATAGTGTAACAAGTATTATATGGAAAATGACAAAACACCATTCACCACTACTCAACCTGGAAACTGTAGAATCACCCTTTATATAGGATTTTCACCTTTCTATAAATTTTCTTTCAATGGATGAATATATATTTAAAAAATTATTCTCCATTTTGAATGCCACAGTGGCATTTGATCCTACAACCTTTCTTTTACTGAATTGCATATGCTCTATCAGGTCACAATTTATAGCTATTCTTACATAATGTCTCCTCATGACTCTTGATTACATACTTTTGAAGAAAAAATGCCATGATTTTGGATTTCTTTGTTCAATTATTAGATTGATATCCTTTCATACTATTATTCATGTTCCTTTCTGATGCAAATTTTATTACTTGATAGTCTATAACCTGATCTATCATACTCATTCCTTGAAACATGATTATATAATGCATACCATTATTTGTATTCACTATCATTTCTCTTATTTTAATCTCACTAAGAAAATACATGTCATTTATTAGAGTGACCTAAAGGCTCACTATCTTGAGTAATGTGTACTTGCTTAGTTGAACCAAAGTGAGATGAATTTACCTTCTTATCCCTCTCTAAAAAACAAAGGGTTAGCATGTTGGGCTCAACCCTTGTGGGATCCCATTTTTCTCCACATGCTGCAATATTTAACAAATAAATCTTGCAATATGATATTCAACTTGTACCCACATAGTGAACAAACATGTTAGATAAAAATAGTGCATATGATAGATGTTTATGATAGCCTTTATGCTTTCCTAGACATCTGTGGTATGCAAACTATTTTGATGCTTATGAGGATTAGACTATATGTTTAGGGATGTTTGCATATGTATTGATCAGTCATCCTTCATTTCTCTAACAAAACTCCTCTCACACATGCAGGAAACCTAGGAGCACTAGGGAGTACAACAAATGGAGGTTGGATAAGTAGGAGGAGCTGAAGATGATGTAGGACAAGACAATTGGGATTCGTCATTCAGGCAATTATGGGTCCCCTATCTCTATATATGCATTTATTTCATTATGTATCTATAAATGTATAGTTTTTTCCAATATTTTCATTGAAATAGTTAGTCCCATGGCTTGTGTGGGACACCATACATTTATATTATCAATAAAGACTATATTTTGCAAAAAAAAAATCATTCTCTTCTGTTTTATATGCATCTAAATAATGTAATAACGCAGTCTAGTTGATAAATTCTTTATGCACATGAATATGACATAGTAGAGTAAAGTGTACCTTCTTTTCACTTGTAAAACATAAATAACTCTACCTGTTTGAGCTAGTAGCTAAAATAGGTAAAAAATTTGGCAACATTTCCTATATGTTTTTCTGCTAAACATCTTGACCAATTTCTTGAAGCTATCCATTGGGCATGGAGTCAATAGAAACCTGATAAGACTTGGAAAATAGTCGTGTACATTGTTGTAACTCGTTAGACTAGTGCATGATACCTTAAAAAATTATTCCAAATATCAAAAATTTCAGGACAAACCTACTTAACGATGCAAAACAACACTTAGGGGAATTGAAAACTTAACCAAAGCCTACTCTAACCTACCCTAACAAGAAAAGAAGTTGGTCAAACAAACCTATTAACTGGTTGAGTGAAATAACTTCCTTTCTTAATAGACTTACAATCATTTACATGTTTATGAGCAGCTAAGAAGAGGTAGAGAAATGAAAAACATTCAACTGGTTGCTACCATACCTCTTTGAAAATGAAAATTCCTCCACTTACCTCCTCATCTTGGTTAAGAAAACTGTTGTTTTGAAATGGATAGATAAGCTGAATTATTTTATCTTCAACCACATCTTTATGCTTGGTTGCAAGAAAACCTTGTGGAACTTTAGTGACCTCCAATCTTGCTAGGTGCCTAATAGGACAACCTCTTGAAATGACAAAGGTTGAACTGCCCCTACTGGCTTTTTGTTCATGGATAGTTGCTACATATTCTTGTTTATTCAAAAGATTTAAATCCTCTGATTGATCATGAATCATGAGTTCCTCACTTTCTTGTTGCTTCTTAAGAATCTCCTCCTTGTCAACAAAACAAGGAATTTGGTCAAACAAGTAGACCACATATTCCTCCTCATTACTATTCACTTGTTTTACACACTGCTATCCAAACTGATCATACTCATTGTAACATAGGAAAACTGTTGGAAAGAAACTTGTTAAAGCATATAAATGTTAGAGAATTAATTAAATAATTCATGGTTATTTAATTAATAGATGAGAAAGGACTTTAGAAAGTAATTAAATAATTAATATTATTTAATCATGACTATGAAAATACGAATTATGAAGAAATTCAAGTCGCGGGCTTAGACCAAATTTCATTGTCTACATTTCCCCCTCTTTCATACAATGTCATTTCGGTGTTGTGTCAAATAAAATCAATCAAAACATGCCCCAGTCGTGCCCCAGTGTAAAATAGGTGAAGGTATGCCCCCTTGAGAAAATTGACAAATTTAGAAAAATTCCCAAAAATTAGAAAATAGTCCCGATAAGTCAATTTGATAGCCAAAAACATAATGGAGTTGACAGAAATAAATTTGAAGGTGTTACGTTTGTGTACGGGTTGATTGAATTTGGCTGTATTCATATGATTTGCATATGTTCTATATGATGATGTTAATTTATGAATGATTATGCAATTTATTTCTATATGATTATACAGTTTGCTAGATGATGTATATAAATGTTATGGGTTATGATGTTTACTCATGATGTTTTATTTCATATGTTGATGATGCATGCACAATATTTATAAATGTTATGAATGTACTCTAGGTTTATGAAAATGAGATGCAATGTGATGGTACTATTTATAATTTCATATGGATGGATGCATAATTTATACATATTTACGATTGGTAAATGGATGTATGTCATGATTATCTAAATGTGATGGATATGCCTATTTTTTTGTACTTGTTTAAAATGAAACACAACTATATGATGTACTATATAGACATATGAAAATTTTTACATAATGGTTGTAGAATGTATGCATATGCAAATTATCTAATTTTTTTGTGTGTCACAGGACTCCGTCATTATGCAGGATAGAAGAAAAGTTAGTGTAGATAACTCAAAATGTTAGTATTGAAAAATGGCTACTGGAAGAACGTATAATCTTCGATATTTTTCCATATATACTAATATTTGCATTAAATCATCATTGGGAGGGACATGACACAAATGGATAGTACACACCATGATATGAGATAGACCATAGTGTACAAAGGCATCCACTTGCAAAAATAGACAGTCGCAGACAATGGGTGTTTTAACTCATACTAAGGGAAAAATTGCCCCGATCTTTTTGTCCAGACAAACCCCAGACAAAAAACAAATAAAAGATGGGTCATGAGACATCATTGCTCCTCTAAATCCTTCATGGTACATCCTTGAGGAAACTAGTAACATGACTCAAAATCCAAGGTTAAAAGACAGTTGATAGACAACAATCACAAAAAAAGAGTCCTGAGACATCCTTGAGAAAGATACTAATCGGAATCGATTACAAATCCATAAAAAGATAAGACAAAATAAGTGATAAAGTCAAAAAGCCAATAAAATTATTTTCCAAAATTTGATCGTATGTGATTGTTTGATTATTTGACATAGCCTAATATTGGGGATGACCCATACTATATCAGAAATTGAGTCTAGTTTCGACTTTGTGACTATCTGTATAAGGCATGACAAAGCTTGGTTTCAGAAAGACACATGTCATACAAGAAGTTGAACCTGATTTCATTGATGCGAAAAGCTACATAAGGCTATGATAACTAATAATTTTTGTTGTCAAGAAAGACATATTTTTTATAAGACATAAATTGATTTTTCTAACAATGTGTTTAATTTTGACTTGATGACGATTTTGACCTGTTATCTTGTTGATGTGTGACTTGTCTTAATGTTTTGATTGTTATGAGTGTGTGTGTGTTGACAATGTATGACTTATGTTGACTTGACATGATGTACCCTAAAGGACTGACCTAGTGCAGCCTCGGGGGCTCATCGATTGATGGCCTTACCTATGTTATACATGTAGAGAACTTGTAGTTTGACTTTACTTTGACTGAAAAAACTAATTGAAAAATATGTACTTAGCTTGATGATACGACATGTGTTCAATAGTGAGTATGATAAACCCTAATGGACTGACCAAGTGCAGCCTCAGGGGGCTCATCAATTGATGGCCTTGCCTACATTATACACGTAGAGACCTCATAGTTTGACATATACAAAGACTGAGTCATGATTTTATGTGTGTGATACGTGACCAACCTAGAAAGACATACCTAATGCCTTGGGGTCACATCGATAGATGGCCTTGCCTACGTCCAATTGCAAAGGCAACGTAGTTTGACTATGTCCATGAATGACTTGACACAACTGACTCTAACTCTATTTTTTGGGATTTTTGACATGTTTTTGAATTTTTTTCTTTTTGAGGTTTTATGATTTTTTTTTATTTTTTCAAGACATTTTCTAATATTTTTTGAGCTTTTTTAAGGACATTTTTTGACGTTGGGATGTTATGTACAAGGTCTAAATGATGCAGATCAAGGATTTTCCCCTAGTCAAGTATAAGACCTATAGGATGGAGTGGGGATATAGAGTGGACTTGATGTCAATCTTTCCAAGTAATGGATAAGAGAACCATTTATTATGGGTGATAGTGGAGTAGTCTGATTGGAATGATGGTAGACAAAGGAGCGAAGTCAACTACACATGGCACCTGTTTGCTAGGTTTTCACCATGGTACTTATCCATAGCGCCACCAAAGTGGTTTTCACTATTGGAAAAATTATTTCTCTTTACTATTTTATTGAGTTTTCAATATTTTGGTGTTACAAAGACACCTGTTTGCCAATTTTTCATCAAGGTAACTATTTTTTTTTGTTTTTTCTATTTTTTTGTATTTTTCAGATTAAGAAATGGTTCTCAGAAGCTATGCATAGAATCTCTTCAGATGAAGGTTGTTGATTGGTGAAAAAATTGGTTCTCCTTCAGGGGTAGAGAGTTGATAATCTCCTGATCCAAAAGCTTTTGTAACAATGTAAGGCCCTAACCAGTTAGGTTCAAACATACCTAGTTTTTCTCTTTTAGCTTGATTCTTCAGGTTCTCCATTAAGACCAAGTCACCAATGTCAAAGTCTTGATTCAAAACTTTCCTATTATAGTTGTGATGAAGATGGTTTTGATATGCTTGAAGATGATCTAATTCCTTTTGTCTATGTTTGTCTAGGAATTCTAACTCATGCAATCAGGATACATGATACTCTTCATCATAAATATGACCTTTCAATGATATCCTTAGGGAAGGAATTCCAACCTCAATAGGTAAGATAGCTTCAGAACTGAATACCAAAGAGTATGGAGTAGCACTAGTGGGAGTGTGGATGCTTGTGCGATAAGCCCATATGACAAGAATAAGTTGTAAATGTCAGTCATGACCAGCATCGTTGACTGTATTTTTGAGGATTTAGATGATTATTTTATTAGATGCCTCTCCTTGGTCATTACCTTGTGGATAATATGGAGTGGAAAAATGATGTTGGATATGGAATTTTTCACAGAGATGGTAGACTTCTTGGTTTTTGAATGGATGGCCATTATCTGTTATGATGGATTGAGGAACACCATACCAAAAAATTATGTAGTTTAGGATAAACCTGGATATTTGTGTGTTGGTGATGTAGGTCATAGGAATAGCCTCAATCCATTTGGTGAAGTATTTGATGGCGGTTATGATGAACTTATGGTCATTGGAAGATGGAGGGTGTATCTTACCTATGAGTTCAAGTCCCCATTGGGAAAAAGGCCATGGTGAAGTTATTGGATGGAGCTCCTATGCTGGTGTGTGTATCAATTCTTCATGTATCTGACATTGTCAACATTTCTTGACGAAGATATATGAGTCGTTTTCCATTGTAGGCCAATAATAGCCTTATCTCATGATCTTCTTTGCTAAGGAAGGACTGCTAGAATGGGATCCACAGATACCCTCATGTTTCGCACGTAAGGTTTCTTGTGCTTCTTCAACATTGAGACATCTCAATAAGGTATTATCTAAGGAACGTCTATAAAGGGTGTCTCCAATGATGGTGTATTTGGAAAACTTGTGGATGAAGATTCTACATTGCTCATTTGAAAATTCTAAGGGTAGGAATTGGGCATGGAGGAAGTCATATATGTCCTGGTACCATGGGGAATTAGGCCCAACAATCGTACACACCATCACAGAATCTGGGATGTCATAGGTAGGGACCAAAAGTTGTTCTACCAAAAAATCAAATTTAGGCATGTTGCTAGGTATATCCAATAATGAACCAATAGTTGCCATAGCATCTGCAGCCCTGTTCTGAACGTGGTGTATTTGTTGAAAGGTGATGTTATCAAATTATTGCTTAAAATTTTTTGTCATGCACTTATAGGGGGAAAGTTTCTCATCTTTTGTTTCATATTTGTCATTGACTTGCCAGACTACTAGTTGAGAATATCCATAAACATGTAAACTCTTGATCTTCCACTGGGCTACCATTCTTAACCCTGTCACAAGGGATTCATATTCTGCTATGTTGTTGGTTCAAGGGAAAGAAATTATGAATGACTTAGGAATAGTATCGCCTTGAGGTGTAACAAATATTATTACTTCTCTTGGACCATGATTAGAATGTGACTCGTTAACGTACAATTTCCATGTGGTTCTAGTGTCAACTTTGAAGATGAACTCATTTGGAAAATCTCCACTAAAGGATGGTTGGCCCTAATTGGTGTAGCTTCTAACTAATCTAAAATAACCTTCCCGTTTATATCTTTTTGTTCTACATACTGGATGTCATATTCACTAAGTATCATTACCCATTTAGCCAATCAACCTGTTAGTGTTGATTTACTTAGGAGATATTTTAGAGGATCTATCTTGGTGACTAGCATGGTTTGGTTCTTTAGCATATAGTGCCTAAGTTTTTGAGTAGCAAAAACTACTGCAAGATAGGCATGTTCTCTGTTACTATAGTTTAGTTCATATCCCACCAATGTACGACTGAAATAGTATACTGCTCTTTCATGTCCTTCATCATCATTTTGTGCAAGTAAGGCTTCTAATGCTGATTGAGTTGCTGATATATAAAGTATCAAAGGTATGCCATCTGTAGGAAAAATTAGCACAAGAGGTGTAAGTAGATAGTCTTTGATCTTTTGAAAAGCTTCCTGGCATTTGGGTGTCCATGCAAACGGTACCCGTTTCTTGAGAAAATGTTGAAATGGATGTATCTTGTCTGCTAACTATACTATGAAGTGTTTGATATACTATAGTCTCCCTTGTAGTGTTCTTAGCTTCCCAATATTGGATGGTGGTGGCATGTCTATTATAGCCTTTACTTTTGTTGGTTCTACTTCAATGCCTCTTCTAGAAATGATGTACCCTAGAAGTTTTCTTGATTTAACGCCAAAGACACATTTTTTTGGATTTAACCTTACTTTGTAATTTTCTAGTCTTTGGAATATCTTGTCTAAAACTTTCAAATTATCTACTCTTGTTAATGATTTGGCTATTAGATCATCAACATAGTCTTCTATGAGAGTATGTACAAGGTCATGGAAAATAGTCATCATTGCACATTGATATGTAGCTCCAACATTTTTGAGCCCAAAAGGCATAACATTCCAACAATATGTTCCCCATGGACATGTGAAAGTTGTCTTATGTTGGTCCTCAGTTGTGATTTTTATTTGATTATACCTAGAAAAACCATCCATGAGGGATAGCATCTCATACCCTACTATAAGGTCTACTATCATGTCAATGTTTGGCAAAGGGAAGTCATCCTTAGGACATGCCTTGTTGATATCTCTAAAGTTGGTACAAATTCAAATGCCCCTAGTTGGTTTGGCTACTGGCACAAGATTTGAAAAACAACCTATATAGTCTATATATCTAATGAATCTGACAACCAATAGTTTCTTAAGTTCTGCTTTGACTAGTAGAGCAATTTTTGGATCCATATTCCTTAGTTTTTGCTTGATGAGCTCAACACCTGGTTGTAATGGTAGATGATGTAATATAAGGTCTAGATCTAGCCCAGGCATGTCAGCATATTGACAATGCAAATTTTATCTATATTTTTGTAAAGAAGTCTTGAAACTCTGGTTGCTCTGTCTTTGTCAAAGATGTTGTGAAGTATATGACCCGAGGGTTTTCTTCAATGTTTATGTTAATCTTGATAGACTCTTCAACTAACATGGGTGAAGTTTCTTGAAAAAATGGGAGAATGTTCAAACCTCCATCCTTGGGCACCTCAGAGAGGTTTTTTCCCTCGGATGCGTCCTTTATTTTTGCTATAGTCTCATCCAAAGGCGCCTTTCGGTTTTCACCTAGGGACTTGTCATTTTCATTATTTTTCTTTTCTTTTTTCACTTTTGCAACGGGAGGTGTGAACAGACTCCCCAAAATATTCCATGTCATCCAAGTCTATGGTAAAACCATCTTTATGATCACCTCTAGGTATTCCTTCTCAAAGTCCCATGAACTCAACTATTGCTTTGTCATTCTTGAATATGTCTAAGATGGGTGTGCCTTGTTGATCCCGATCAATAAGTTGGGGATATACGAGGGGCATGTCATCATCGAAGTTATCAAATGTGGAGATTGACAAGGTGAGGATAGAGTGGTTGAAATGGTCACAAAATTTTTGGACTAACTCCTTTTTGTTCTTTTTTCTAGGGATAGGTAAACTCTGATGTGGGACTATTGCAAGGGCTAGGTCACCAAAAGATGGTTTGTTAGGTTCCCAAGATGTAGAATCCAGGGTTTCCCAACAATACATCTTAAGCCATTCTTCTTTTGACAAGGAATTTTTAGGATGGGGGCTAGATAGATTTGGTGAGGGTTGTAGCATTTTATCAAGTTCAAAAAATAGCTTGTCTAGGTCCATCATGTTGGTAGAGGAAAGGGAATCCCATTCATATTTGTTTGAGTTAGAGGAGCCATAGTAGAATGGGTCAAATGTTTTGTGGGATATCTTGATGTCTTCAGAAGAACTTACTTCCTCTTGTAATGTTAACAAAGTACTAGGAATACAAATTCTAATTGGTTGGAACCCTATCCCCAGGCCTTTTGTTCTTTGTGAGAAAATGATTGGTTCAGTCCTTCAATTCTTATGTAGCCCTAACCCACCATGTCCTTCATATCCTTTGCTTTGCATTATCATGAAGCCTTTTCCATATTGGTCCTTAGATATTTGAATAGATGGTGGAGGGTTTTCATTGTCTTCATTATATAACCAGGAGGTGACATCTTCTTGGTCCATAGATTCTTTACTTAACTCTCCCCATTTTGTGAATGTCATCATAGGAGGAACATGTATTGTGACAATTGACTATTTCCTTTTTGTTGTAGGTAACTCATATGACTTAGAAGAAATCAATTGACTGACACAATAGGATGCTTTCATATTATATTCTCCACAACCCTTATCTTGGATCTCGACCTTGGGAGTGGATGACGGTGTATGTGATGTAATGGACTTGGTAAGAGTTGATGGATCAACGTATAGGGATAAGGTAGAGGATGAAGCCTCTTGATTAACTGGCACATGTCGTTGTGGTATTTCATGTAGGCTTTTGCAATATTAGAAATTATTTGGATCACCATCAATTGTGATTTTGGTGTCATTGTACAAAAATTTAAGATATTGATAATAAGTGGAAGGTACGGCTTTCATTGTGTGTATCCATGGTCTACCCAACTAAAGATTATAGGGAAGGGTGAGATCTAAGACTTGGAAACTAGTGTCCATAACTGTAGGGCCAATCCTGATAGGGAGTGTGAAAACTCCTTTAGATGAACTTTCCTCATCACCGTATGCCTTAATGACTATACTCTTACTGGTGTCCATGCATGCTTTTGAGAAACCTAATGCCTTAACCAATTTCAATCCTGCTCCTCCATCTACCAAGACTCGTCTGACTTTGGTTTGATGGACTAGAACTTCAAGATGTAATGGATCATTATGATTGGTCTTCTCAGTTAAATAATCATGTTGAGAGAATGTGACATGATGGGAATTGGTTAAATATCCTACCATTTCTTCAAAAAAATTGATATTTAAATTGTTAAGGATTTGTGTGCTTTGTAAGGATTTATCGAGAATGGCTCGATGATCTAGTGATAAGGTCAACAGTTCTAGGATTGATATATGTGTTGGGGTCTTCCCCAATTGATCAAGTAAGTTATACCTAGGCTTGGAAGACTGTAGTTGTGGTTTTGATGAAGGACTTGGAAGGGTAATCTTAGTTCTACATGTATTTACAGCACATTCAGGATGCTTCTTTATAGTAATGGTATGGATATTTTCATCAAGAGCTTGGATATGATTGATGATAGTACCTGGTTTATAGTTTTATTTGGCATTGGTGTAATTGGCTGAGGCATTATTTTTAGTACCCAAACTAGAGGCTTTTCCTTTCATGTGGTCATGTAACGGATCTGTGAAGACCTTGTGATCACTATTTTTGGTATGGTTTTTTCCCATTGACTTCGATGGTTTCGTCTTCAACAAAGTCTTATATGATGGTTTTCAATTGTCGGTATTATTGTAGGTTATGTCCCTTAGTTTGATGGTACTCACAATAGTCGTTGTCATTCCACCATGAAGGTTTAAACTTTCCAAGATAATATTGTTTTGGCTCTAGAGGTTGGATGAGTTTATGTTTAATCAGTTCCTTGTAAACTCTCTCGATTGGTTCCCATAAGGGTGTAAACACACATTTTGGAAATTTCCTCTATGGTCATCGTTGTTGTGAATTTTGGACAAAGATGGTTGCTTGATCAGGATTGGTAGCCATGTCTTGAAAGGGGTTGTAGCCTCTTAGTGTGATGATAGGTCCTTCATGTAGGGTCTTAGCATCAACAATATCATCATTTGTTACATTTTTGTTTCTAGATCAAAAATTGTTTCTATCATTGGGGGCATTTTGATGTTGAATAATTGGATTCCTATCTAGCATCTTAATTTATCCTTTGTCAATAAGACCCTTTTCAAGTATAATGCCCTTTTGTACCAAATCTAGAAAAGAGATACAACAATTTACTCTTAAGTCATTTCTCAATTTCAGATGAATATTTTCAAGGAATATTGTGATTTTTTGTTTTTTTGGTATCTCAACTAGACATCGACTAGCTAAACTTCTCCATCTCTAGAAAAAAGTGGTGAAATTTTTGTCATCTTTTTGTGTTGTATGAAACAAGGTGGCTATTGTGATTTCATTGTCTATGTTGAAGGCAAAGTGTTCTACAAATTTCTCAACTAATTCGCCCCATGATCTTATGTCCTATGAAATTTTAGAGAGCCATTTCAATGCTATCCCAACAAGGGTTCACGAAAAGAGTCTCATAAGGTACGTGGGGTGATACGAGATGCCCATGCATGTTGTAGAAAATTTCCTAATATGTTCTAAAGGATTCCTCTTCCCATTATACTTAGAAAAATTTGGTATAATGTATTTGTGTGGGAAGGGGTTCATGTACAATGCTTTATCAAAGGGGCATGGGCATAAGTCTTGTGTTGTGATAGTTTGTTTGCCTAAAATTGACATACTATCCATTTGCTGTTGGAATTTCATTTGATTTTGCAGAACATCTACCTGTGTCAATGACATGTTGGTTTTGGTATTAGGATCGATGTAAGTGTTCTGAAACACAATATTTTATGACAGATTATGATTTGGTGAGGGTATATATCTTATTTGAATATTCTGATTCGATGTAGGGATATACCCTTTTTGAATGTTCTAATTTGGTATAGGAATATGTCTTGTTTATGTAGCCCCTATGTGTGGAATGGTAGTACTGGTGCTAATATGGGGTATATCTCATGTTGTGTTCATGCCAACTTTGGGTCTTTTACCAATGGTGTTTGTGCCAAAGGGATTTGATGAAGATGCTCCTGTGGTGAATTGTAAACCTTGTTTTATATTGAATGGGGTGGTGTTCACAATTGAGGATGTTTGAGTAGGTATGCCAGTTGGTAGTGTTGCGATAATTTGAGGAATGGAGACACTTGATGTCATGGTTTGTGTTGGTTGATTAGATGTTGTTTTTAAGGTGTGTATGTCAAATCTTGTTGGTAGTGTGGTACCTTCTACTAGCACCTTTGTCAGATATCTTTGAGGATCATTTGCCAAAGACTCATCCATAAAGCATGCAAATTTGGGATCTTGAACGACAACATCTATGTCTTCTACATAAAAAAATTCATGTGTCTCTAGTGACATGTTTTTCAAACAAAGTTTTTTGTGGTCTCTCTGTCCCTGAAGGTTGGTTTCTGAAAGGATTGATGAATTCTTGTGGGTCTTTCATCTCTCTATGTTTCTTCTTAGACCTTGTTTCAACCATGAAAATGTTGCTCAAAAAGGGAAATGAAAAACTATGTCTAGAAAATGATATGTTCTATTTCTATGTTTTTGGGATTTTTTGGATATAAATAATGTCACTAAAATAAAGGATGACATATGCTAGGATGACAATATGTAAAATTTCAAGTAGACTATGATGGTAAATTATTCTACGAGGATACTACCTACCACCTATGGAATAATCCAAAGCTATGAATTAACTTTACCAAGGAACCTGATGTAGGACAAGGACCAGTTGATAAGGTGAATTTTTAAACTAGACTAATGAGCTTGAAGGATTCACAAGTAAGACAAAAGTGACTAGGCATGAACTTGTCCAATAATGTGGAAAGTTGATGTATTCTAAGATGTGCAAATAGCTATTTGGTAACTAAGTTTTGCAACTAAGACGACTATCTCTAAAACTTAAATAACATCTAAACAATGCAAGGTTTCTAAGCAATTTTCCAGTTTTTGTCCAAGGTTGAACATAAGAAGTAGAGGTGAAAATTACAGTTTGTTTTTGGATTGTGATTGCAAATTTGAGATTTTTGTTGACAGATAATTGCGGTTTAGTTTGCAGATGCATTGCTAAAATTGACAGATGTGTTTCAATTTTCAAATGCGGTTATCTAATGAGATCTAGTCTCGATTATTGACAAGAAAATTTGACTTACACAGACAGATGTGGTTTAACCTTTAACAAATGTGACTCTAATGGCAGATGTGACTCACAATTCAAATGTGACTCAGAATATATTGTTAGTGAAAACTAACTTTGTTGACAAACACATACATTTTTCTATTTAACAGATGCGACTCAAGATTAAACACATGTGATTTTCTATCTCTCAGATGTGACTCAAAATTACACTTGCATTGTTCTAATGATATAGGTTTTTTGACTGACTCAGTTTCGTGATCAAATTTTGGAAATTAAAGATGAATGAAAAAAATTATGTTTTAATTTCAATGAATGTGAATATGTTAAAAACTAGAATACATGTACAATTCCCAAGGCTAGCAGTGACAATATTTACTGAGTTCTCACTTGGGTTTACCCAGCTATGTATATTCAAGGAAGATGACTAGTAGCTTGACCCAACTGGCTCCACTCCATGACACACACTTCTTGGGACAGCCAAGCTATAGTACCCATGAATTGTAAAAACATGAGATGGCTTCGCAGGTTCAACCTGCTGCACCAGTAAATAGATAGGGATTTTGGCTTAACTATTAAAAAATTGGCGATTTTAGTATGGACACCCATTCAAAAGGCTACGCGAGAGGCAATATCATCCCAGTCTATAGAGGTTATGCTCTGTAGGTTTTGACGCACCACAAGGGTACTGGGGAATCAATAGTTGGTCTGTAGGATTGCCTATAATACTAAGTTTCCTCAAGCATTAGAATTTCTATACCGATTGGGAATAGCTCGGTGAAAGAGCCCATCACCAATTTGAGTCACGTTCGTTACTCTTAACCACCAACGCAGGCCCAATTTCTAAACTCAATAACCAGTTCTCTTGCACCCAGGATTGCATGAATGTGCAAGGGGAGAGGATACTTTGATATACCGAATCAAGGTTCTAATCTAAACATAGAGGGGCACCAAAAACATTGGTTAATTTTAAACCCAAATAAAAATTTATCTAATCTACCAAGTAAGATATTTTTGAAATTAAAGCCTTCGACATAGGTTATGCATGCAAATTGTTAGTGGTTTTATCCATCTGTCTTCGTCAATGGTTCTACAAGAACACAATTTAAGTAGTTTTTAAATCTGTCTTCATCACTCATCCTATAGAAAATATTTTTTTAATTTTAAGTATTCTAAGCTACGTCCTGCAAACACTATATTATCCTCCTAAAACACACGCTGCAAAGAAAACATTAGCTAAAAAAAATGAAAGGAAAACAACATAAAATCAGAATTTTAAACTCAAAAATCTTACTAGTCAGATGAGTCGTTTAAAGCAACAGATGTGTCATAGTTTTCATCAGACATTTGTGTCGAAGGAAGCCACATATGCATCAAATGTTGTCAGATGCATCTCTGGATTCATCAGTTGCGGTTTGTAATAATAGTTGCGTCATTTTTTCTGTTAGATGTGTCATTTTGTACAATACCTGCAAAAACTATCAAAAAACGTCTACGGATTTACAAAGATGAATGTCTTCATGTCGGGTTCACCAAATTGTAACATAGGAAAACTGCTAGAAATAAACTACTTAAAGCATATAAACATTAATCTAGCCTACATTAAACAAAAAAGTACAAAGCAATATAAAAAAAACAATAAATGAACTGCTCTCACCAAATATTTGTCCACTCCTTCGAATTATCTATGTTGTCCTTCTCCATTTTGCCTTATGTAGTATAATTGCCCTGATATTTTCAATAAGTGTGCAAGTATAGCCATTGCATGTATGTGATTATAGAAAAATATCAAAGATTACGAGTTGCTTCCAAAGTATATAGATTTCGGGAGGAGGAATAATGACAAAAGTCAGTCAATTTATAAAAAGTTGGTTTTCGAACGATCGACTCAGATTCGAAAGAGAGATCAATGATGGAGATTGATGAATGTCATGCAATGTGAGATTTGTGTCAATTAGAACGTGAGTTGGAAAATTCTACATGTCAAAGATTAAATTTAAATAATAATTTAATCTGGTGTTAAGACTGTTCGAGAATATTGAAGAATAGACATTAATATTAAATAAATGATTTAATCTTTAGTTGAAAGTATTCGAAGATTAGAATAATAATGTTTAAATGAAAAGGATAAAGATAGAATAAAGACAATGATCTGTTCGAATGCACACATTAATTAATTAATTTATTAAATATATTTAATTATTTAAAATGTTCATGCATAGGAATCTTAACTAGATAACTAAGTGGTTATGATAGAGAGTCTCTTTGTAGAGACGATCAGATATTTAATCGGAGATAACTGATGGATTCAAATAGATCTCGAGTTGAGTAAGAATGAATACTTAGATAACTTAAACAATTATCTAAATATAGAGAAATGTATTTAAAAATAAAGATTTATGAATTAAATGATTTATTTAATTCAGAATTCGACATTTAAGAAGTAATTAGATAAATAAGATTTATTTAATTGAGTGATGAAAAGGTTTAAATGAATAATTAAATAATTTGAGCATTTATTTATTTATAGTTGAAAACATGATAAAGATAAATTAAATAAGAATTTATTTAATTTAAGAGGGAGGGTAAATTTAATTAATGATGTAATTAAATGAAGAACATTTATTTAATTAATTAGGATAGATTAAAGAAAATGTGAATTAATTAAATAATTAAGATCATTTAATTAATAGATGAATAAATGTTAGAGTGAAGTAATTAAATAATTAATGGTTATTTAATTAATATATGAGAAAGGACTTTAGAAAGTAATTAAATAATTAATATTATTTAATCATGACTATGAAAATATGAATTATGAAGAAATTGATGTCGCGGGCTTAGACCAAATTTCGGTGTCTACACTCATCATCAACTTGTAGCAAGTCTAGCTTTTGTGATTTAATTTCATAAAAGGGGTTGCAAATACTTATTCCTTCATTATTTTCACTTGGAATATTCTCTTCACCCACATAGCCTTCATTTTCTATGCAAATAACATGCCCTCCTTTGAAAAAGGACTGGTGGGAGGACAGAAAGGTTCAACTGATGGAATGAGGTTAACATATTCATTACTTAGATGAAAACGAGGTGTCATGAGATGCTCTTGTGGTACAAGCAACTGATTTGGAACTTCGAATGGTTTTCATCCTTTTCTTTCAAGGCTAGGTTGACATCAAGGTTAGCACAAAACTTCTCCATATCATCCCAAAAATAAAATTCATCATGATCCTCTTGAGGAATGTTAACCTCTTGTACATGCATGATATCTTTAGGCTCCCCTTCAAGGTCCAAGGCTCCATTTTCATACTGATGGTCATTAATCAACAACTCACCACATTGTTTGATGTCTTCCTGTTGTTATGAAACCATTGTTGGTGAGATCAAACTCACACCTTCTTCATCATTATCAATGAAAGAAGGAAATTCACCCATCCAAACTATAGAATGATCTTGTTGACCAGCCTCTCTAACCTTTTCATCCAACTGTCTTCGCTAAACCATTGAAACATTTTCATCATTATTTACCAAAAAAGGAATCTAATTGCTTTGAACATTCAAGGATTCATCTGAAAAAGTGTTTTCTTGTTCAATCCTTTTTTGTTTTAATCTATATTTCTCCATATCTAAATGAACTAAATTTATATTCTAGCCTCTTCCATGATCAATGAGATATTTTCTTCCACTTGTTCAATGGATTTCCATGAAGAAGACCACACAATAGTTTGTCCTTTGTAGAGACAAATAGTATCTGGACAAGATGGTATAGGTTTTTTAATCTCCTCGTATTCTACCTTTTGGATGCTAGAGCATGGTTCCATTTGTATGGATGGTGGAAGAACCTCAATGGGCAGAGTAGGTGGCCCTTTCCAACTTGGAATCTTAGGGGTAGAAGATTGTGTGAAACTTGTAATTTGAAACATTGGAGAAGGCTAGTAGGCTCAACTTGACTTATAGGACGTAATTGTATGAAATTAGGAAGAGGAGAAGGGTTTTGGACCTTAGGCTCTTGAAATTGAGTTATCAATTGCCTTATTTGCTCCTCCTTGTCAATATTCTACTTATTCAAAAATTTATCTTCATACATTCTTTTTATTTCCACCTCCATTTTTTGACGAAAAACTTGATAGGATTGCTCCTCTTGCTACATGTTATACTCATTTTCTCTATCTATCTCCAAAATTTTCCTTTGGAAATCCAAAAACAAACTCTTAATGCAACCCAAATTAGTATCATTTTGGGACTGACTAGGGAGGTTTCTTGTTTGATTTAGAGCATAATGGTTTTCACAAGGTCGACTATAGGAGTGAATAGGCTACAAGGAAGATTGAGCAAGAGTATTTTGATTATAATGAGGAAAAGGATTGTTTGGAGGCCAAAAGACTAAATTTTCATGGTATGGAGGAGGGTAACCATAGTGATATCTAGACATTGTAAGGATAAAACATGAAGTATATGCATAAGACAAAAAATATCATTTAGTTGCAGGTATCTTGGACTACTAAAACCATCTAATATATGATTGGAGTCGCCATGGTATTGTTTTTACTACATTTGAAGGTTGATAATACTAAGAGAAACACCAAATCCTTCAATATTTTGATGGAAGGCTCATCAAACTGTCCCACCGGGCGTGCACAAATTGTTAGATCTCAAAGTTGCACCCCTACTAAGTTGCAAAACTTAGGACTTTGGAGAAACACAAAAACACTCCAAGGTCTTGTGGGTTACCTGTAGGTTGAAGTGAATCTCCAAAGAAAACTGACTTTATTAAATGGTACTCACCTAAAAATATAGGTCTCAAACTCCCTCCAAAAAGTTTCTAAAGTGAAGAAAAAGTCAACACATGATCTTGTCCACCATAAAAGACCTTAAATCTACTCCAAATCGAGTCAAACAAGCCTATATTCTCTCCACTTGTTTGCAAACCTCTTCCAACTTTCCTATATGCTTGCATAATCATAAATTTTCAATCATATCTCCCTTTGAGTAAATCTTATAATAACATGCTCTTTATCTTGCATTACATATAACATTTAAATAAGGTGACTAATAATAAAATAACCTAGATAAATGTTTTACATTTCAAACTACTGAAAAATAAAAGAAAAAGGCTCAAGCATTTTTGAAAGGCAAATAAAAGGGGAAAATTTGATTGACTTGGTCATTTGATTTGAAAAAATATAAAAGAAACCAAGGCATACAATACATGGGGCATTAGCTATGGAGAAAATAAAATCAAACAAAGCCAAAATTCCTTTTTGCTTGTCGACCAACCTAGGGTGTGAAAAGCCTAAAGAGAAAACCCGTGAGCAAAGACTTACTCCAATTCATTTTGCATTGCACTTCTCTATTGAGGGAGCCACCATGGATTTACCTAGAGCTCTCAATGATGGAATCTGGAGTTTCATACATAGATCTTTGTAAAATATAAATAGGTTGAGCTCTCGTAAGCCATTTCTTGTAGAACTTGCAAAAAAAATTATTACCTATGAATGAAAACATTATTACGAGCTTCATTTTTATGTAAAAATTAATGGAAATGTTATTTATTGTCTCCTCTGTATTAACTTATATTTCTATTTGAAATTTTGGAAACACCATTTTGTTTCCTCTATTTTTTTTACTCTTGGGCCTCCATTTTTCATTGTCAATTCTAAAAAACATGGGAACCCTCATTCTCCTTGTGATGCCACATGTAATAGCAACCTGCAATGTCATAACCACCTTGTTGTGATAAGATTGTGCAAGATTAGAATATGAATGAGATTTCAATCAACTTTTCCACAAGAAAAATGTGGCCCTGTGAAGAAAAAATGGTTTGCAAAATGATTCAATGCCATTGCACAGTACAAGCATAACTCAAAGACTCTTCACATCTTTTACATTCCTTCATGAATACTATCCTTTATATTTAGAATTTCCCAGGTCTATAGCATTTTACTTTCATAATATGGCCTGTCCATTCTTTGTTTAGATCCTCCAACTACTCTTTGAAACTAACAACTCCCTATAGACTGCCCCTTTCCGGGTTGCATAAATCATACAAATATCTAAATATCTTCATTTTTTATCCTCCTTTACATCTACACAAAACTCTATCTCTATTTTGATCACCAACTATCATTTTTTCACTTGAGTTGAACTTTGTTAAGGCAAAAAAAGCACTAAATTCATCACTACTTCTACAAACCCTATAAGTCTGAGACTATCATGACAGTGTAACAGGTATTATATGGAAAATGACAAAACACCATTCACCACTACTCAACCTAGCATCTGTAAAATCACCATTTAACAGGACTATCACCTTTCTATAGGTTGTCTTCCAATAGATGAATATATCTTTTAAAACATTAATCTCCATTTTGAATGCCACTGTGGCATTTGATCCTACAACCTTTCTTTTACTAAATTGCATAAGCTCTATCAGATCACAATGTATAGATTTTCTTACTTAACGTCTGTTCATGACTCTTGATTACTTATTGTTGAAGAAAAATTCCATGATTTTGGATTTCTTTGTTCAATTTTTAGATTGCTTTGATTTTAGACTGTTATTCATGTTCCTTTATGATGCAAATTTTATTACTTGATGGTCTATAACCTAATCTATCATACTCATTTCTTGAAACATGATTGTTTAATTAATACCACTATTTGCATTCACTATCATTTCTCTTATTTTAATCTCACTAAGTAAATACATGCCATTTATGATAGTGACCTAAAGGCTCACTATCTTGAGTGATATGTACTTTCTTAGTTGAACTAAAGTAAGATGAATTTACCTTCTTATCCCTCTTTAAAACACAAAGGGGTAGCATGTTGGGCTCAACCCTTGTGGGAGCCCATTTTACTCCACATGTTGTAATATTTAATAAACAGATATTGCAATATGATACTCAACCTATTCCTGCATAGTGAACAAACATGTTACATAAAGACAGTGCATATGATAGGTTTTTATGATATCCATTCTACTTTCCTTCACATATGTGGTATGCAAACTATTTTTATTCTTATGAGGATCAGGCTATATATTTATGGATTCTTGCATTCGTATTGATTGGTGATCCTTCATTTCTCTAACAAAACTCCTCTCACACATTTAGGAAACCTAGGAGCAATAGAGAGTGAAAAAACTAGAGGTTGGATAAGAAGGAGGAGGTGAAGATGATGCAAGACAAGAAAACTAAGATTGATCATTCAAACAATGACAGGTCCCCTGCTACATATGCATTTATTTCATTATGTATTTATAAATGCATAGTTTTTTCTAGAATTTACATTCAAATAGTTAGTCACACGGTTTGTGTGGGACACCATACATTTATATTATCAATAAAGAATACATTTTATAAAAAATGTTTCACTCTCTTTTGTGTTATATGCATTTTCATAATGTAATAATGTAGTCTAGTTGATAAATTCTTTAAGCACAGTAATATATGACATAGTAGAGTAGAATGCACCTTCTTTTCACTTGTAAAACATAAACAACTCTACCTATTTAAGTCGGTATCTAAAATAGTTAATAGTCAACATCATGAGGAGGACATCCATTAGGATTTGAGTGAGCATGAGTAAGGTCAATTTCATTAGGATCATGTCCAAACGCACAATTTGACACGTCCACTAAGGACTTTAGGGACATCCAAAGCTTACTAAAGCACATATCCATGAGGTAAGTTTTAGATTCTAAACTATGCAACAATGTAAAATGAAATGTTTTAGGTGCAATTTGAATTGAAGGAATGCAAAAGATGATGTAAATTAAACTAGATGCAATGAATTGGGTGAAATAGAAAATTTGTAAACTGAAACAAAAAGGCAATAACAACCAATAGAAACCTAGAAATTGAACTTGAAATGCCAAAAAATGCATTACAAAATATGTAGAGGGATTGATTCACCCAAGGTGGCGAATGAGTCCTAGACTGATGATTTTTTTCAAAAAAATTAAAAAAATTCAATTGTATTTTATGCTTTTTATGTTTTCTGATATGTATTTGAAATGAAAATTCAGATTTTTAATGATTTTTAATGCAACAATATGAAAAACTGTAAGCTAAATGAGTTGTCACTAATGCAAAATTTGAAACATTAGAATGTAAATTAACCAATGCAAATCCTAATGAAATGTTAATGCATGCCAAATCTAGGATGAAAATGCACTCTAAATTAGAGAAGAAGGTATTCTACATGTAGGTTTACCAAAATGAAAGGAAGAATTTTTTTGTCTTTCCTCCTTAGGGTTTAGGACCTAGAAGGATAATTTACACTCACTTTCACTCAAGAACAAACCCTTGAGATCTCTTTGCAAAGGAGAAAGAGATCTTGCAAGAAGGTTGTCCTAGGATATGAATGCGGTCTAATAAGGGGTTCACCACCAAATTTAGACTTGGAAAAGATAAGTAAATGTGATATGCAATATAAAACCCTAATTGAATGTAAACTAACACTAAATGACCTAGAAAAGTGAGTGAAACAACACAAGAAACTACAAAATATAATGTGTGCACTTGGAAATCTAGAGGAGGCTAAATAGAGGTTTGAATCACTAGAAAATATAGTTTTACTAATAATTGGGACTCATTTGCCAAGCTGCGTGAATCAGTCTAGTTTCCGGAAAACTATGCAAGAATAGGTTTCAGAAAAAAGGGTATCTAAATCTACAAAATACTAAAAATTGACTGGAACTAGGACTCATTCGCCAGAAAAGGTGAATCAGTCCAATTGGGATTTTATGTAACTTCAAAAGTTGATCTTGCTCCTCTTTGTCTTCTTAGTCCTTCCTGATTGGTTTTTAGATCTAAAACTATAGTTTTCCACCTATAGGTCTTCTCCAATGTTCTCCAAGACTTGATGGAAACTTTGAAAGCTTTGGACTCTTGACAACTTTTATCAAATCTTGCTCCTTAGGAAATCTGCAACCTCAACCTGCAAATCACACACAAAGGAGAGGGGAAAATGTTGTTGGGTTTGTTGATAGGGGTTTGCCTTGGTCAAACCCCTTGTTCATAATTAAACATTGAAATGAAAGAAAATAAGAATAAAGAATGATGAATGAACAAATGATGATGTTGCAACTCACCAAACTCTTCAATGAAGTGTTGCAAATATGCTTGAAATGGATACAATGGATGTGGTTCTTGAATATTAAAAGAATGATGTTAATCTTGAATTGAACAGGTGCTTGAATCATAAACCCTACATCACAATCGTCAACACAATAACAAACACGACTTATGAAATCGTTGACATGATGATTGATGATTGAATGTTGTCTTAAAATGCTTGATAATTTTCCCTTGAATGCACTTGAATGTTCTTGAATGCTCTTTTGAACTCAAATTTCTATTAGGAATTCTCTCACAAAAGTCTTAGATGAAAATGAGTGAAAGAACCTTGTATTTATACTCAATTATGTAAGAATTCCCGAAATTACAACACTACAATCCGACATTAGATCTAGGAGAATAAAATCCCAATAGAATTTTGAATTAAATTTGATTTTGGGCCACACAAGACTCATTTTCCCAAGATGGTGAATGGGTCCCATCTAGCATAATGTATGGCACCAAAAATCAAAAGTACTTAGAAATGTGTGAAAACTGGTTAGGGGCCAAAAGATCTAGGAGGGACCCATTCGCTTGAGGTGGTGAATGATTCCTAGATCCCTAAATCTAGGCCACACAAGCTAGAAACACCTAAATTATGATAGGTTAATGATTGGTGTCAAGATTATCCTAAAAAATATGCAATAAATGAGGCTTGTGGATGCAAAATAGGGCCAGTTCAAGCATAAGAAAGCCTAATTATTAATAAGAAGCCTAGAGAAGTGTGAAAGTGTGTTACAAAACTTTACAACACTCCAAATAAGGAAATATTAAGATTAATTTTGATTAAAAGGTGGTTTATTATGTTGATAAGACCTTTAAAAAGTGTGAAAGTGTGTTACAACACTTAAAAACACTTTAGCAAGGTACCACTATATCCATTAGTTCACAAGGGCCCAAGACCTAATGTGAATGCGTCAATCACATTACAACACTAAATCAAGGCAACATTAAGCCTAAGTCAGCAAGGAGAGCCCAAACAAATGTGAAAATGTCTTGACAACATTTTCTAACACTACATGTTCTATAGGCTCGGGCCAAAAGAAATCTAAGGAAAAATTTCCATGGGAAGACAAAGGGTTAAAGACACTATGATGGAAGGTGAAAATTTCATTGTCAAAGGGAAACTTTAGGCATTTATGTACAATCAAAGGGACTGCATTCATGGAGTGAAGCCATGGATAGCCTACCTTCACATGAAATTGGTCTAACTGCAAGATGATGGAGAATGAGATATCTAATATTTTCGGTCCTATTTGTAAAGGGAGGGTGATCAATCTGATCGTAAGGCAAGCAAAACCATTATGCATCTTGATCCATAATTTTGATTTATCGTATATACTTGATAGAGTTCATGCAGAAGTAAGAATTTTTTGGTTATCACATTCTCTCCATAGATGGGATCTATTAATATCCCATTAGTGGGCTTTTCATAGATTCAGTTAGCTATGTAAAGAGGACTATCAAGTGCATGCTTAAGTATATCTTTAGAGGAGAAAGAAATTTCAAGAGTTTGTTTAGGTCAGCCCTTGCAAGGAATGACATATATTACTCCTACCACATCATCCATAAGATCAGTATCTATAGGATCATGTTGAACAGTATCATTATTATCATAATCCATATCAACATTCATCACATCATTCTTTTTAGTTTTGCTAGATTTGAAAAATGAAAGGTTATGATTAGGCATAGGGTTGGTAAATATTTGTAAGTTTTGGCTAGGGGGACCAACAAACTCATTTCCTTGATCAATAACACCTCCAATGGAAAGCCAATCAATGTCAATGAGGTCTTTCACGAGATGTTTAAGACACTTACAATGTTTTGTATTGTCTCCATTTTGTTGGTGATAATGAAAATAAGCATTTTATCGAATGTTCATAGGTAGAGGCTTATTAGGATCAGGTGTTTTAACAAGAGGCATGGTACAATCATTTTTTGTTCTAAGAGTTGTGTCATTGTATTGTGAATGGTATTGGGTGAGTGAGTGAATTGTCTTTTCGAGTCTCCATAACTAAAGGGTATTACGAATCTAACAATAGCTACTTTGTTGTTAGAATTTTGAGTTTTTTGTTGAGGGGGATTGAATTGGAGGAATCCTTTATTCTTCTTTCTAAAAGTTTGATAATTTTTTTGGTTTGTGGTCTCGGACTTCTCAATATGATTAGAAGTGGATTTTCTATCTCAATTACTAACCGAATTTTGATAATCATAGAGGGTAGTACACAAGTGCATGCAAGATGGGAATTTCAACATGGTAAGCTTATCTTGTATCTTACATTGCAATTTTTCTATGAACATATTTTGAAGGTGAGGGTCAATGACCTTGAAATTGATTTGGGAACAAAGTGATTGATAGTGTGAAATAAAGTCAGTAATCTTTTGTTCTTTTTGCTTACATCTCAACAAATTGGCCAAGGTCTTTTTAGAGGTCATGTGCACTTAAAAATGGTTTATAAATTCCTCAACAATTTCATTAAATGAATGAATTGAGTTGTTTAGTAATGAAGACAACAATTCCTAGGCATTATCTTTTAAGGATCGAGAGAAAATCTTAGCCAAGATTTTATCATCAAGCGAAAATTCACTACACAAGGTAGTATAGGTGAGAACATGGATAGAAGGATGTCCCTTCCCCCCATATTTATCAAATCTAGGCACCTCTATATCTTGTGGCATCGGTGTTCGCAATATATCCAAGGAAAAGGGACTACTTTTGACATAATATGTAGGTGGACCATTTTTATTTTAGTTAACATGGTGGAAACTTTCTTTTAAAGGGATGAAATAATTTGAAAAAGTTTATTTATGAGAGGTTCATTTCTTGTATTGTGAAATGGAGCTAAAAAATGTGAAGGTGTATGTGTTCAAGGGACAAGTGAATGGAATTATTATAGGTGGTAAGGTTGTAGGATATATGACATGTAATGCCACAAAGGTAGTAGGTATGCTAGTGGAAATACCCAAGGAATCACATTACTAGTCAGTTGCGTTGGTTTTGTGACTTGAGGGTTGGTATAGGTAGGAATAGAGGCAATTGTTGTGTGAGGAGGAGTTTGAATTCCTCCTTAGATTGTGACAATTTTCATAGGACTACTAGTGGTTGACGTGAGGTGTTTTCCAAATATTTGAACTATGTTATGCACAAGGTCAAGTCCATATTCACTTTCAAGGATGTAGTGAATGTTATCTATAGTAGGGATTGCAGTGGTTGAAATGTTGTCATTTTGCACTTGATGTTGTAGGTTTGATAAGTCTTCATGAATTTGGATATATTTTCTTATGGAACTTTATCAACTCTTGTTTCAACATGCATCACAATACTTGAAGGCAAGGAATTGTTAAGGGTATGGTCCATACCTATTGTACTAGTGTCAATACTAGGAGTGACAGAGCTAAAAAACCCAAGATCTATGAAAATTATGTTATTGTGGTATGGCATGAGTCTCAAACTTCATCTCACTATAGTATTAGCAATAGGACATCAACTACTCATGCAAGGGCTACTAAATGCAAGATGAATGAAAATGAAATTTAAGCTAAGAATAATGAAATGACTAGATAACAGAAACTCTATAAACTAAAACAAAAAGGTATCTATAGAAAACAAGATCACCAAAAATCAAGCTCTATGGCATGATAGCACTGTCAACTATTTGTCTCCATCCTCTATCTTAGATGTCTTTGAACATCACTACCACCTTACTCTTTTAATCCACAAACCAATCCTTCTAATTTGAAATTCACTATCATTAGAATTTTTTACCTCTTTTATGCTCTTCCTTTTACATATCACTACAACCTTATACAGAGGAACACGCATGTCTTGGATTACATGCATTTCATGATAACAATTTCTTATAGCTTCTCCCAAAGTAGCTTTAAAGAAAGAAACCATGGAGTTTTAATGAAGATATTGGATTTGGAACCACTCTATTATACTCATATTGTCCTTGTAGTTGTATGTCATCTATATATCATAAATGATTGTCCACTTTTGATGTCCAACCTCTGATATATTTCCTTGAAAACATGTAAAAGTTGATCAACGCCATGCATAGTTAAGGAAAAAAAATCCAAGACTCCACTCATAGGTTAGACAATAATACCCAAGATTCTCTTCCAAGATCATGTACACAAATATTATCTCTTATGCTTGTTGAAGACTCAGTTTAGTTAACACTTAGAGAAACCAAGAGCCACCCCCTTTTCTAAAGCCTCAATTACAATCTTTGTCTTTTGGAATGAGATTATCACTTTCTATTATTCTTAAATGCTTATCCTTTGTGATTTTTTTGGCTGTGCACATTCTCAATATCCTACCTTCTTCCCATTTTCCACTGTAGATGTAGATTACTGTCTTTCAAAAACCTTCTTTTTTATGGACAAGTAACTTATGATTGTGCCTTTATGCATCTTATTACAGTCCTTGTGACTGTCTTCTTTATGACTGTAGGAATTCTTGTTAGGCTCTTTCTTCAATGGTTGATACTTTTCTTGTAAATTATTTGTCGCATGGACTATCACTTGAGCCTCTTCTTTGACACTTTTATATTGTTTCCTTATATGAAAGCCACACTAAAACCTTTCTACATTCTTCATTCACTGTCATGATTTGATAGATGTTCATGTTTTTTTATTAAGATTCCTCCATATCTCACATAGTTCACTACTCTATAATTTTTCCTCTTTACTATCATAGACCTTCCCATTCTTCATAAGTAAGATCTTTTAGTAGATCTAAAAAGTTGATAGTTTTTGAAAGAAAAATGATGCCCAACTTGAAAGTTTTTTCAAAAGTGTTAACTACACTACCTTGCAGAAATTCTTATTCTATTTCTCAATAATAACTATTAGCATTGATGAGAGCCATTTATGTCCCATTTTATACTTCATTTAAACCTTTTTCATATGCCTTCAATCCCATTCCCATATTCCATTTCCATATCTTATCATAACGTTTTACCATTTTTCTCTGCAAATGATTAAATATATATGAGTGATATTTAATATGGTTTTGGGATTAAAATATGAAAAATAATTGTTGATTATCTTTACTAATAAGTTTTTTCCATTTTAATCCTTGGATAATATATCTTGTAGCATGTGGATTTCCTATCAGAGTTATTGTCACACAAGAATAGGAATATGACTCATGATTATTGTTGTAGTTTCATTTTCTAAATGGTTCACTTCATTTTCACTTGTTTATTCCTCCAACCACATGCCATAGGCTAAGACAACTCATTCACCAACTATACAACATTAGATTTCCTCTCTACAACATTAAATCCAAAGGCTATGGTTATATTGTTATATTTTTATGATGATAGGAAAGTGTGATTATTATATTGTTGGGAAATAAGTTAGTAAACAACATCATTATTATATTTTTAAGGAATCGATTCATTCTATTAAGGAAAGATTAGCCATGAGGCCACACAAATATTTCCTTAACTAGTCGATTTACCTCCACTGTTGATTTGTAAACTACATGCATTATTTTTTTTGTGCATTTGAACTATATAAACACCCATATGTAATATCAATTGATTAAAGAAAGCTAAAAGGGAATAAAATATATTCAATATTATTACCAAAATAAACACTTTGAATTCTCTTTCATAAGTTCTATAAGCTTAATCTACATTAATTGATTGGGAGGAAGGGCACCCACTCTTCAACCGCTAATGGACTGTAAATATTTTATTTTTTGTAGAGTATGCATTTGTGTGTTTTGATTTCAATTGGTTACATTTTGTATTTTTATTTTTGTGTTTTATATGTATTAATGAATTTTGTATATTAATGATCTACATTTATTTGCATGTTGTCGAATTAATTGATATGCTTTTCATGTTTGATATTTGTTGATTAAATTTTTGTTTCATAATTTACTATCATGATTTCTGCATAGTTCCTATTTCATGAATAGAATAAATAGCTTTTGTTGCCAGGAAGTGACAGTTCTTGTCACCAAAATTATTTTGATTTTTTGTAAGTTTATAATCATAGGTTGCATTCATAACCACTCATCTCATGGCTCTCAATCCTTGTGTAGATTGCCACGATACCTTTCACAAGCTTACAATCCATGGATTGACATTTCACACAAAGTTGAGTCTAGTTTATTCTTTTCCTTAGGTTTGGCTTATCAATAATCCTCCTATTCCTCATCATATTTACTATAGCTTGAAGTATTCAAATTCCATTGATGAAATATCTTTAGGGCCAAATAAGAACAAAAAACACTAGCACCATATCCAATTAAACATGCAAAATGATGGATGCTAAAGAATTTATCTAAATCAACAACTATAGAAGTTAGCATGCACAATCCATTTGTATCAAGTGTTGATGAACAACTCCAATTGAAAACAATAAAATAATTTCAAGCCTTCTTGGTTCTTGACTAGACTATCTTAATAACTTTTATCCTTGTCCTTTAACATTTCATTTGGCATCTTTCATTGAAGGCGAGTCATCTTTGTTCTAAGCCAATGTTCACACTAAATTGCATCCTCTAAATCATATATTAGTCACTGGATTTCCCCTCAACCTTGGACTATTTATTCTCCTTCATACATTTTTGTACAGTGAATGCCTTGATTTTAGTCACACTGTCAAAAAAAATTTGTAGTGCTCAATCATTGAAACTTCATCACATTCATAAATGATTGTCCTTGCTGCTCATAGGACTATTATTGTGCTTCATGGATAACCCCTAGTTATTCAAAACATTTTTTTCTCATTTGTGTGCCTTGAGGTGTATCCCTTTTGATTGTTCTTTCTAATATTGTGCCTTCATTACAAAGATGCTATTACCTTCCTTACTTGCACCAACCTACAGTTTTTTCCATTGAACTATTTTTAATATGATCTATTTTTTAAAAAATAAAAATCGTTTTTAGTACACCCTTGGCCTTCATAAAAAATTCCATGATAACTTTGAACTTTTACCACCAATTTTTGTTTGATCAACCTCTATGATGCTATACAATAAAAATATTACTCACCATTATATTCAATTTATGATAATTGGGAAGGTGAACCATTATCATTTTCGCTTTTTTAACCTTCATGTAACTACCTATTTAGTGTTTATTTATGTATATTTCAACTATATACCCTTGAACACTATCCCTCTTGCATAGAAAATTCCACCTTAAGACTTTGACAAGGGTTTTCATACAAAACTTTGATAGAGGTTTTTAAGCACCTTATCATTTTTTCCACTTTTCCTACTATTCTCTATAACTTCAGATCCAACCATAGAGTCCCATGACTATACAAAACTCATTATGTAGAAACCCCTCTAACCTAGCCAATTAAAAAAAAAAAACACATATCTTAGGGAACAACCATTAATTATTAGGATTGAAGAAACCAAAACTATGAATGCTACACTAGTATTCTAACATACCAAAATGTAACATGGCCATCATGTCTTCATTCAAAAGTAAAAATTATATCTTTCATGTCACAATGCAGTAGATGTAAAGAAGAATCATAATGAAGATATTCTATGGAAATGACCAACATATTGCACATAATTTCAAAACTTTTGAAAACATAAACAATCAATCTTATATGTATGCATGGAAGTCTATAGGTTTTCTCAAGTTTCTCCTTTTGTGAACCTATATATTGTTTAAAATATTCATATAATAATACGCTAAAAAAAATCTAACACTTCTTTCTCCTTTGATAGATTATAAAAACCCTCAATTGTTTGATAGAACAAGTAAGGTGTAGAGTGCATACCACATAAAATGTGGGGAAGGAGTGTATTAATTCTTAAACTCTATTCTCTTTTTGAAATTTTCCATACATTTTTCTCGGTCTTGCAATGTGGATGAGAGTTATATGAGCCCCCCAAAATTCTCCAACATCTCTCATGAAATGCACCTGAAAACATTAGGTCTCTTCAATGTGCCATAAAGGTTTTGTTGTTTCCTTCATGCAATACCACTTCAATGCTAGAAAATCAAAGCCCTAACAACTCCTTTCTACATGGCTCACAAGACATAAGGAGCTAGACATCTATATTTGATATAATCAAATTTTATTTTGGTTGCTAACCCTATTTGAGTTAGTGTTTGGTTCTAGATCATCTCACTTATTCCTAAACTATAAAGGAAATAATTATAATTATTCTAAGGGTTCTTCAAAATTTTCCTAGATTTTCTTTGGCAAATTTTTTAGTTCTTTCATTTTGCAACTATAAAATTAACTTTTATACCTCTATGTTAATGAAATTGACCATTTTTACTATTGCCAAATTTTCACCCTAGCTCAAATTGGTAGAGATGATTAAATTTTATTCATTTTAAGGTGAAAATATTTGAGTTCATTAAACCATTGCATGTATTGGAGTTTTTGAAAGAAAAGGTTCAATTTTAAATGTGCTATGTTTTTTCAAGAAAAGAGAGCATTCAGTTTGCCATTCAATGATTGCAACATTAAGGAGAGTGCATATGATATAAAGAACATTTATTTATTTCATTTTGTATTGATTTATCCATATTACAACATTGCTTACACTTTTGCAAAATGTGATATACAAAATTGAACAATATTGCAAAAGTGTTGCTTTCATATTCATTATAAAGTAAAGAGAGAGCAAGTGTCCCACACAAGCCATGGGAGTATCTGGAACAAAATATCATTGGGAATGGACTATAGAACTGAAGATGAAGGATAGAAAAGAAACATATAAGAAAATATATATCCATCATTTCTTGGTTTTAGTCTTTGGTTGATCTTGTTGCAGCTGCCCCATACCTGTTCTCGATCTTGAGTGAAGCTGCATCATGTTGAGGAAAAGTTGTTAGAGCTCTGGATATGAACAACACTATGTTCTCTATCAATAGAAATGTAGTGTATTTCCCATAATGCATTGAATCAGTTGAATAAACATCAAAAGTATGCAAGAGAGCTTGAAAATGAAATATCACAGGAAACATTGAGCTTTATTGTGTTTTTTATCTAACATGTTTATTCACTATGCAATTATAGGAGAAATCATGTTGTTGATTCATTACTAGAGACATAATACCATGTGGTTTCAAAATGGGCTCCCACAAGGGTTGAGCGTAGCATGTTTCCCCTTAACATTCAAGAGGGGCATTGAGAAAGGAAACACATTCATAATTTCCCAAAAGGAAATATGCATCTGAAGGAGTACATCATAATTGTTGTAAGAGCCCAAGAAATTGATCATTTAGGACAATCAATTCTAGGAATGCAATGAGTTAAAAATCATAAATAATAGATTGATAACATATATTATCACAAGGATTGCATCATCATGAAGTGTGATAGTGAACAAGCATACATAATCAATTTCCTATCGGTTTTCATGAATGTTCAATTTCCATTGATTTAATCTTGAGTTCAACGAAAATCTGATTTTAAGGCTACGTTGCAGCTGTGTCATGGAAACTCCCATTTTTCACCCATAATCAACCATGTTTGGAGAACTTTTATTTAGGATTGTGTTGTAGATGACTATTAAGAACCTTTATTTTCTATCAATTTTTGTGAATGTTGAATTTCCATCGATTAATGTCGAGTTCGATGAAAACATGATTTTAAGGCTACGTTGCAGTTTTGTCACATGAACTCTGATTTTTCACAAAAATATCACAATCAAAACAACAATTAAAATAGTTTGAGCAACCTCAATCCATCATGGGAAGTTTGACATGTTCAAATATCTTTTGTGCTTTACAAGTTAAGATTTATATCAACTGTAGCTACCTAAGGGAAGATAAAAAAGCATGAAGAGTGCAAAAAAGACTTTGGTTTTGTCAAGTAATAGAAGTACAAAATAGATGCAAATGAACTATTGAAGACATACCATGAAAATAAAAGGGCCATTAGTGGTTGTTGGTGCAATGCATTCTGAAGGAGACAATGTTTACACATGGAACAACATTATGGATGTAAAATGGAGCACAAAATTCAGGTTTTGTTTCAACATTATGATGCCATAGCCATGAAGGAAAAGCTTCATTGTATTGGTTTATGCTCATAGAATGACAGGGGAGTGGTAAAAAATTAAAAGTTTGAGTACATTTCCTAAATGAAAAATAATTTCAACCTACAACATCAAAGCTTCGAAGTGTCTAAAAATGGATGGCAATAAACAACATTATCTTTCTTCATATTCATAAATGGAGAAAACCCAGTTGAGCTCTCATGGTTGTGGCTTGAAAGAGGCATTCTTCTTCACAAAACACAAAACCCACTTGGGGTTTGCTTAAAAATACAAATGCAGGAGAAAAAAATGAGGGTTTGATCTTATACAAATGATAGAAACAACCTAGAAAATGAAAGCAATGAAGTGAATGGTCATGACCATGAAGGGTTTGGAAACCTAGAAAACAATAAAAAAAAAAATACATGAAAGTTATACATCTCACCGGTCTTATTCATTTTTCTATCATGGGTCAAGCCCAAAAACTTTTGAAGTTTCTAGTAAATCATCTTTAGGTTATAAGATCTGCTTTCACTTTTCTTCCTAACCCTTTCCCTTGAAAGTATTTTAGATTAAGTGGTTTGCTAAAGGGAACCAACCCACTCTGGAGATTCACTCTAATTTATAGATTACCCACAATCTGAGAGTGTTTCCATGTTGCAATAGGATAGGAAAGTATAACTTGGCTAAGGGTGCAATCTAAATTGCCAACAATTTTTGGCACATCTGGTGGGTCTCTAAAAACTTGTTTTTAGAGTTGTTTTTCAATTTATAAGCTGATTTTTGGTATATGCAACATCATTTTTTAGCCTTTAATGGAGGTTTTAAAATATACTTGGTGACTCTGTTCATTGGTTTTGCAAGCAGACCTAAGTGCTAGTATGATACAAAATCATCTATTCACTCCATTTTTCATCTTTTACATGAGAAAAAATGTCAATTTTTCATAGCCAATATGAATAGCATCAACCATATCATGAAAATCCTATTTATCCATCTCCATATTAGCCATATTAACATAATCATGTTGCTTGTTTCAATTCCATGGCTTTTCAAAACCAGCATGCTCAATGTAATTACCACCCACCCACCCTTTCCCAATATCAATCTCAACCTTCATATGCTCAAAAGAAGCTCAAAAATAGTGATAAGGAGATCACAAGTCTAAAGGGTGAGTTTCTTAACTTCATGCTTGATTTCACAAAGCAGGTGGAGGAGATTAAGAGGTAGCATGAATACAATCAGCAGTGGGAAGAAATGGCTTATTAGGCCTATCTCTATGAGCAAGAATTGGAGGCACAAAGGCACAAAGCCCAAGCAACTCCTATAGTTCCAAATCAGCTTGTTCAAGAGGAGATTCATAAGTATCAATTTCCAAGCTTTAGGTAAAGTGAACCTCTTTATACTTCTAGAGTTGAGATTCCTAGTTTTAGGCAAGGTAAAGATTTCAACTCCTTAATCCAACCTCTTAATCTTGAAATACCAAGTTTATGAAGGCTCCATCCCTTGTGAGTTGAGGAAAATGATCATATCCAGCCTAGCATAGTTGTCGAACAACTCCTTGAGCATTTTTATTCCTTGCAAGAAACCCAAGAAGCTCCATAAGTTTCCTCACCTGATGAACCCAAGGAGGAACCCTTTGATCCTAATGTTGCAGTCCTTTGGGAGAAGATTATAAAAGTAGATATGTCACATCTAATTATATAGCAAGAGGTTTCTGCTCCAGATGAGTCTTTGTTTGTTTTGACTAACAAGCTTATTGGTTTTATTGAAGATGATGAAAATGTTTCAACAACTATCTCAAACAATCAACCAATACAATAGGATATCAACACTTATTTTGAGGTATCGAGCTGACACATCGATGAGGAAGATCTAGAACAACAAGAAGATGCTCAACAATATGAGAGGTTGTTGGTTGAAGACAATCCATATGATAATCAAACTTTGGGGCAGCAAGAGGAGTGCAAGTGATCTGAATATGGAATTTGAGAATATTGGTGAATGCTATCATGAGCTAATACATGATGGTAGCCTTGAGTTAGATAATCTAGAGCTAGAGGAGGATATGTTTCAATCTGAAATTGAGTTGTTTTGCTCATGTTTAGAAGATATGCCAACATCTTTAGATGAGGGTTAAATTGAATAGCAAAAGAAAGATGTGGAGGTGGTTGTTTTCTTAGACGATCCATTGGTTATGGAGCAGCCTAGCCAACAACATGATTTTGGTTGTTTGGAGGTTCCCTTCTACTGCAAACAAGAGCTTGAAGATGTTGCTTCAATTGAAGTTTTGTTGGAGGAGGCCATCTCGTGGTTTGAGCACTTACCTTCCTTTATTGAGGACTTGAAGAGCATGATTTGGAGCATATTTCCTTGAGTAACGATGTAGATTTTGAGTTGAAGATAGCTATTTCAAAGAGCATTCCAAGAGTTGACAGTTTTGATGAACTATTGGTTTCTCTAACAAAGGAGCATGGTCCATTGACCATGGAGGAGGAATTAGCATGGAAAACTATTATGCAAGGTAAGGATGATACTGTTAATTCTAATCACTTGAAATTTTTTCCCTCCAACCCAAAGCCTTCAAGGGGATTTCCTATCAGGTATCTATCTCGGTTGAAAATCAACAAGAAGGAACAACCTCATAGAAGCATTTATTCGGGGCATCAAATAAGGTATCAAGTTAAACACAATCATTTTACTTTTTCACTTGATCACCACTGGTTCACAAGCCAAGAAAGCTGGGTAAGTGATTGCATTTTCCTTCTTAGAGAGATGTTGCAACAAATTGTTGGATATTTGATTTTTCTCCACATATTTCAGTTAACTCACAAGCATGCAAATCACCTTCAGTTGATTAGGAGGGGCAACTAGTTTTCACAAACAGTGAACGGTTTTGTTTAGACAACCATCATCAATGGTTATTCTAGATTAGGAGTATTTTGGCTGCCAATAAGGGTATGTGCAGGATCATCATGGAAAAAATAGGCCCTTAAGTGGCAATGCAAATTCTGAAAATCAAAGTTAGACAACTTGATGTAAAAATGTGAATAAGTTATCTATATTATTTCAAAAATATGTAAGAATAGAATCTATAGAAAATTGAATATAGTTTCTAAACTACTAGGTTTATTTTCAAAAAATAAAAAATTTATTTGGTGAAAATTTGAAATTTCAATGCAGTAGTACTTAAATTTGAGGGAAAAAGAAGAAGTAGGTGTCTATCTGACCACCCTAACCACAATAAAATGATAATATTTTTTATAAGATTTTAGATATAAGTAGAGGACTCATGTCCCAATGTGATGAATATTTTTTTGTAATTTTTTTCAAGTAAATAATTAATTATGAATTTTTTATTACAACTTTAGAAAAATATAAAAACTTGTATGTCTGACCACCTTAACTTGGTCAAAACTTCATGAAATTCATTTTTTTTTAATCCTATAGTATGCGAAGCATAGAATGTGACACATGTTTTAGATTCAAAAAATGTGATACTGTTTGAAAGGTGTAGATGTTTTTCAATCAACCTATCAATCATGACTTTAGTTGTAATTCAAATAGAAAATGAATAATAATTATTTATTAAATTCAAAGTAAAGCATAATTTATATTGGTGGAAAGTTGATAATCTCCTTTAAAAACCCTTTTCGTTGCATCAATTTTGGGTAAAAAGAAGTCATCAGCCACATGGGCTATCATATCACCACTTTTTGATCCATCATGATTGTGCACATACCCATAAGTGCTTGGAGCACATTTCATTTCAATTATTTTCTTTCCCTAAGTGCTGCTACACATTTCTTTCTGGACACCAAGGCCTTTAAGTTTGCTTTTAGTTTGGTTTGGTTTTGTTTTTTGTTGTTGTTTGGAGTGTTGCAAGTTTCAGTTTCATGAGTTTTTGAGTTTGAAAAGGGTGGATTTGACTCTACACCAAATGGACTTGTTTAAGGCAACTTCTCTAATGCTTAGAAGGCAAGCAAACAGTAGAAATCAACAAGAATGTTGCCAAATTTTCACCACAACTCAAATTGGCAGAGTTGATTAACTTTGATTCATTTTAAGGTTAAAATATTTATGTTCATTAAACCATTGCATGTATTGGAGTTTTTGAAAGAAAAGGTCCAGTTTTAAATGTGCAATGTGTTTTCAAGAAATCAGAGCATTTAATTTTCCATTCAATGATTGTAGCATTAAGGAGATTGCATATCATATAAAGAACATTATTTTATTACATTCTATATTGATTTATCCATCTTACAACATTGCATACATTTTGCAAAAAGTGATATACAAAATTGAACAATATTGCAAAAGTGTTTCTTTCATATTCATTGGAAAGTAAAGAGAGAACAAGTCTCCCACACAAGTCATGGGAGTAGCTATAAAACATATCATGGGGAATGGACTATAGAATTGAAGATGAAGGATAGAAAAGAAGCATATAACAAAATATATATCCATCATTGCCTGGTTCTAGTCTTCAGTTGATCTTGTTACAACTACCCCATACTTGCTCCTAATCTTGAGTGAACCTACATCATGTTGAGAAAAAGTTTTAGAGCTCCAGATATGAACATCACTATGTGCTCTATCAACAAAAATAAAGTGCATTGCCCATAATGCATTGAATCAGTTGAATAAACATCAAAAGTATGCAAGAGAGCTTGAAAATGAAATATCACAAGAAACATTGAGATTTATTGTGTTTTTTATCTAACATGTTTGTTCATGGTGCAGGTATAGGATAAATCATGTTGTTGATTCATTACTGGAGACATAATAATATGTGGTGTCAAAATGGGCTCCCACAAGGGTTGAGCTCAGCATGCTGCCCCTTAACATTCAAGAGGGGGATTGAGAAAGGAAACACATTCATAATTTCCCAAAAGAAAATATGCATCTAAAGGAGTACATCACAAGTGTTGTAAGATCCCAAGCAATTGATCATTTAGGACAATCAATTCTAGGAATGCAATGAGTTGAAAATCATAAATGATCAATTTCCCACATATATTATCACAAAGAGTGCATCATCATGAAGTGTAATAGTGAACACACATACATAATAAGTTCACAATCAAAACAATAATTAAAATAGTTTGAGCAGCCTCAAGACATCATGACAAGTTTCACATGTTACAAGATCTTTTGTGCCAAGTTATGGGTTAATATTTATATGAACTGTAGCTACCCAAGGGAAGATAAAAATGCATGAAGAGTGCAAAAAAGACTTTGGTTCTATCAAGTAATGGAAGTACAAAATAGATGCAAATGACCTATTGAAGTCATAACATGAAATGAAAAGGGTCATTAGTGACTGTTGGTGCAATGCATTTTGAAGGAAACAATTTTTACACATGGAAAAACATTATGGATGTAAAATGGAGCACATAATTCAGGTTTTGTTTTAGCATTATGATGCCAGAGTACATTTCCTAAATGCAAAAGAATTTCAACCTACAACACCAAAGCTTTGAAGTGCCTAAAAATGCTTGGAAACAAACAACATTGTCTTTTTGCATATTAATAAATGGACAAAACCTAGTTGAGCTCTCATGACCATGACTTGAGAGAGGCATTCTTCTTCACAAAACACAAAACCCACTTGGGGTTTTCTTTGAAATACAAATGTAGAAGAAAACAATGAGGGTTCGAGCTTATACAAATGATAGAAACAACTCAGAAAATGAAAACAATGAAGTGAATGGTCGTGACCATGAAGGGTTTGGAAACCTAGAAAAAAATAAACAGAAAATACATGAAATTTCTACATCTCACAAGTCTTATTCATTTTTCTATCATGGGTCGAGCCCAAAACCAAATTATCTTTTGCATAAAAAATGAAAATACAGAGAGAGAGGTCATGGACTTGATCAAATATACACAAATTTTCATCTACAAAAAACAAAAGAACTCCATTATTTTGTTGAAGAAGCTCAAATCAAGCTTATTTAAGAGGGAAATGCACAAGATTAAGAAACAATGGAACTTACCCAAGTTCTATTTGGAGAAAACCCATCAAAAGTCCATGTGCCATGTCTTTCATAAACTCAATTCAAGCTTTCCATTGTGGCTCGAAGTGGAGGAAACATCAACAGAAAAACAAGGCAAAAAAAATGAGTTAGAAATCTACAGAGGCCATGGCCTAGAGACCCTAAAACCCTTCAAAATGGAGTCGAAATGTCCCAGAACGAAGACGAAGAAAATTACCATCAAGTTCATGAAGGAAATCGACACCAAATCAACATAACAATGCATGAAATGCTCAATCTTCAAGCTCAAACCCTAGTTCCCATGGCGGCCAAGTGTAAAGCTCTTTTCTTTCCAAAATGCCAAGTGAAAATGATGTGAAGAATTAGGGATTAGTTTTGGTTTTGTGTTGGGGTTTCCCAATGCCCTAATTCAAATTTGGGTTTTTTGTCACATTCAATTAAAAAATCCAAATGCCAAACTAATATGTCGACCTTGCCCTTGCATTTTGTGCCAACTTTAGGAGTTTAGACTTTGATTTAATTTACGTCCCTATCAAAAAAATCAAGTTGATGCCTTGTGATGCATATTTTTTACCTTAGTCTTGAATGCCTTATTCCTGCTTGAACCTTTGAATAGGCATATGTGATAGGTGCTTAATTTTTTTTTATGATTTTTTATAGAAAAATAAAATATAATTGGAGCCTTTACATATTATTTTGTTTTTGCAAAGTACCAAATTGCAAAAATCGGAATAATTGGAGTCAAAATTACAAAAAATTAGAATAATAGGGAGCTTTCTATTTTGGAAATTAGAAATTGCACAAATGATGCAAAACATCATTAAGGTAATATTTTTATAAATTACCTCTTCTCTCTTTGTATATATTGTGTAAACCTTCATTACCTTCATTCTTGAGTGTTATTTTGTTATTTCCCACATATATATGCAATTCTATTTAAGCTTGTAATTATTGTTCTATGATTTTTCCTTTTCTTTCAACATATGATCAAACCCCTAACCTTCAAATTACCTCTAGACTTTAATAGAATATATAATTGTGTGAGTGTTTTGGCCCCTTTCATTGATATATTATGTTTTTTGGAGTAGGAAGAAATATATCTTGGTGTATCACCTCCCATTCCCTTTTTATGCAATCCTTCTCTCCCTTTTCCCTTGTGATTTGATTAGAGTAGGGAAATGATAGGATTCTATGTGATAGATTGGTCCAACACATCTACACCTAGATCAAAAGAGAAATTTGACCTTCTCCAAAGACTTGACCTCATCTTGCAAGGTCATATACCTTGAGGTTATTTCCATTGTGTCATTAGAATGTTGAGCCTATGTTCAACAAAGTGCAATTTAATATGAGAAGTACCTCATCAAGCCTTCTTTCCAAGATTCATATTTTAGTGACTTAATCCCTATCACTTAAGGGTTGGGGGTGTTAGTGTAAATTTTTTCTTTTCCAGCCAATTATATTTTATCTAGTTCCTACACCTTGTATTCATTTTCACACTAGCTTAAGTTCACAAAATGGTTTAGTTGTCTAATCTCATAGACACTTGACACGTGCCCTCACACTTGTCCCAAGTATTTTACATGTGTCATATCTCTTGGAGGTCTAGTCAATATTTTTATTTTACCTTCTTACTTCCTCATCTTATATATACAAGGAGAGTTCACTATATATTTATACATTTTATGATAGTTCATTGGCTAATCTATTATGCATAATTAATTTTGTGAAATTTATAAATTTTCAGTTCAATATTTGTTTCTCCAATAGAATGAGAATGAGAAAGTTGTAAGAATATACCCATTTTTATCTACCCTAAAGGGTGAAATACATAATGATGATATTTGTTGCTTATATCCATGGCTCGGGAAGGTCATATTTATTGAATCCATTTTGAAAGCTAAATTTTTTTCCCCCTACTTAAGAAAGGCCTTCATGTTCTGGTGATCTCTATATTTTATTATTTTAGAAAACTTGATTATTTACATTTCAAATCCCATATAAAGAGCCATAAGTTCCCTAGAAGTATTGCATAAAATGTCACTAACATAAATAGTTCTATGTTTCTATTTAATCTAGTAAACTCATTTAAACACATGAGATTATAGTCACTGATGGATTTCATGAAAGGATAAAAACCTATTATCTTAATAATATTTTGAATAGTTGCATTTATCTATCATTTTCATAAGAATATGATTTAGATATGAGTCTATCTCCTCCCATAACATTGGTTCCTCTTAGAAAACTATAAATCATGATGCTAGGCCATAAAATAGAGTCAAGATTGATGTAGAGAGAATTATTTTTATCAATACAAACGAAACTATCATGAATATTAATAATAATCTCCCCCTCCATAAAGATATTTATGTTAGAATTATTATTTAAGTACTTATCATTTAATTATCTTATGACATGTCAATCCTCAAGAGGAAGACCAATGGTTAAATATTAACAGATAATATTGGATTAATTAAAAATGATTACTTTAATGCTAGAAGGAAGGGTTCCCTCTTTAACCAATAAGATTAGTTAGTAATTACGCCACCCATATTTTCAAGTAAATCAATTACCTGGTTACATTTTTTATGTAAATAGAGGATTTTAATGTTTTGGAAGGATTTTGAGAGTATTTAGCATTATTCATAATATAATTATAAGACAAAATTCCAATGATATTTAAGTTACATATATATATAAAAAATTGAGTGCCTATCAACCTCGACATTATTTATTTCAAGATTCTTAGCCAATGCTATAAGTAAGAGTGCAATAAAAACTTTTTTCATATTGTTTGACTAAATGTATAATTTTTTCACAAACACAACTAGCTCACCTTAAGAAAAGCTATTAATATTTAATTTGATCCATCCTATATTAGGGAGATTCTAAATAGTAGTCTTTCACCTTTTATGGTTATCAATATTTACATTATCAAGAGGGAAATTAAGATTTATTTTTTTATTTTATCTCTTAGTTACCAAAGAAGGATATTTAATATTTTGATATATGGAAGACTCAACATTTTCCTAGATGGCTCAAAACAATTTTAACAAAAGCATGTTACAAGGTTGACTATTTATCCTATAATATCATGTCATTCCTTTTCTACCAATTAATCAAATACCAAAGGGCCACCAAAGAGAAAAAATCCTAGGGCCATAACCAATAGGTTTTCAAAATTATGAGGATAGCTTGCCTAAGGTTTCAAGGATTGGAAAATGAAAGAACAAGTGTTTATTTATTTGTATTCTTTAGCCTTTTCACATAATATGCATTTCTAGGGTAGGGAAACTCCTCTTAGTTTAAGATTGTCAACTATAAGGATTTTACTTTGGAGAGTAGCTCACCATAAGAAGTTGATCATAAGAATAAGGTTGTGGTTCTAGATATAATACAAGATAAACTTAGGGGATGGTAACTCTATGATTAAATTAAAACTATATTTTACTCAATAATTTATAGTAGGGTTATTTGACCATAATATTTTATTCTTTGTAAGAAACAAATTGAAGAGGAAAAATATGAATTTACAAATTAAGTATTTATTTTGGGACTCAATTTACTATTGTCCTTTTTGCTTGAGTGCATTTTATTTGTGTGCCTATGAAATGTGGTCCCTTATCAATAACTGATCTAATAAATCCCACAAGGGTCATCATGCTAGAATTGTGCTCTTGGTTGTGATCCCCTGTCATGTCTTTAGACTATTCCCAATTCCCATGGAACCCTCGATAAAGGGTTCCCAAGTCCTATTCAAGCCTCAATGATAGGAAAAAAAGAACCATGATGCACAAGGAGAAATAATTAATTTTTTGTGTGAATTTTGAAGGTGATAGGATATGTCCTAATGGTAGCCAAAGTCTTGTAAGATGAATGTTTGTAGAAATTTTTGAAGTATCAAGATATATCTTGAGAAAATATGTTAGTTTGCATAACCCAGTGTAGGCCACTTTTTTGCTACATCCTAAAGTTGGTCATTTTACTGCAATAAGAAATTTTATGGAGATCTAATGGTTGAGGGGATATCGCTAAAGTTGTAAAGATGTGAAAATATATCCACATCACAAAAACATTACTACCTTTCTTCAAAAGCAACAACTAAAATATCATAATCCTAGTAAAAGGAAAAATCCCACATCCAAACAGGTGTTGATTTTCCATAAAAGATGATTTTGACATTCGAATGGGGCTCAAATTTTCACAAAAGGTAAGAACATATGGAAGAAAAATTTGCATGCATATTTTCCACTCTCTCCACCTATGAATAGTAATGGCATAGTCATCTAGCTACAAAAATTGATTGTAGATTATCTTCATTGATCTAAAGTGTTTATTTTGGGTGCAATTCAACTTGGACCATGCATTTTAAACTATGAATAACTTGAAGATTAGGGTTAATTCCCTGTTACCGATAATGCAAATTTTGAGTCATATTTCAAGGCTGGTTGTTGTGTGGTCTCTAGATGCCAAGTTGCAAGGAATCCATCAATGCTAAGTCTAGTTTGCCAAAGGATTATAGACTTGCGAAATAGAAGAAAACTAGTATTGTAATATGTTTTATTTTGTAGAATATGTCAATGGAATTAAGTATGTATTCAAGAAGATTTATTAGTCATAGTTATAGATTTTCCTTTGTCACATTTGTTGGCATGAACATAATGCTCAGTTAGATGAATGTAATAGCATTCTAAACACATTAGAATTCTTGTAAAGATATTTCTAACTTTATGTATGGATATACAACAGTGTTTGGGATTACTAAGTATTCTCTATTGCAAGAGATCATGATCATTATTGTATGTACATGCATTAATACATCTTCTTCTTTTCCTTTTAGTTCTCTTCTCAGTCTATTGTGACTCTATTGCACAAAAGAAAAACATTGACCTCGAACCATTTACAAATCTCACATCCATAAAACAAAGAATAAACCAATAGTGTAGGAGTAGGAATATTTTTTCACACCTATAACATCGTAATATAACTAGGGGTCTATCTTTAGTAATTTGAGAACAAAGTCATTTCATGTAGGTTAAGATTACATAACTTTATCAAGTATATAAGGGTTATATATAACTAGTTTTTCTTGGCTTATGATTGCATAACCATATAAATTCTAAGACTATCAACAAACTTAAGGCATAAAATTTTAGATAGTGATAAATCGATTAAATATTACATCTACACCAATCACGTCTATCTGTTAATTTTAAAGTTAAGTGCCTCTAATTGTTTGTTCTATGTCGACATTCATTTCAATACTCTATTCTAACTAAAGAATTTAAATTAATTATAGAGTTACCAATTATATTTATTTCAATAACCAAAATTATATACACAATTCAATTTAATTTATTTGCAATACTTTATTGAACTAAGAAAAATTCCACATTGACATCACAAAATCTCATACCATAATCATCTAAATTTAAATAAAAGCTAAGACATAACAAACATCTATTTTTTTGAAAGTTGAAACTATAAAACAACTCTTCCAAAAATAATTTGATTCCATTTATTAAAAACAAATTATTATATTTATCTTAGTCAAGTATGTATTCAAGAAGATTTCTTAGTCATAGTTACAAATTTTCCTTTGTCACATTTGCTGGCATGAACGTAATGCTCAGTTAGATGAATGTAATAACATTCTAAAGACATTAGAATACTTGTAAAGATCCTTCTAACTGTTAGGAGTAGGAATATTTTTTCACACCTATAACATCGTAATATAACTAGGGATCTATCTTTAGTAATTTGAGAACAAAGTCATTTCATGTAGGTTAAGATTGCATAACTTTATTAGGTATATAAGGGTTGTATACAACTAATTTTCCTTGGCTTATGATTGCATAACCATATAAATTCTAAGACTATCAACAAACTTAAGGCATAAAATTTTAGATAGTGATAAATCAATTAAATATTACATCTACACCAACCAAATCTATCTGTTAATTTTGAAGTTAAGTGCTTTTAATTGTTTGTTTTATGTCGACATTCATTTCAATACTCTATCCTAACTAAAGAATTTAAATTAATTGTATAGTTATCAATTATATTTATTTCAATAATCAAAATTATATACACAATTCAATTTAATTTATTTGCAATGCTTTATTGAACTAAAAGAAATTCTATGTTAACATCACAAAATCTCATATCATAAATCATCTAAATTTAAATAAAAACAAAGACATAACAAACATCTATTTTTAAAAAAGTTGCTATAAAACAGCTCGTCTACATTCAGACCGTTGGAGATTTGAACGGAACAATTTTAAATTCTAGTTAGTTGGTAGGAGGAGCGTCCAGGTAGATGCCAGCTAAGTTAACCGTTGCAGGAGCGTCCAAAAACAGGGTAGTGGGTATGACGCGCTGCACCAGCCAAAAGTTGAGGTGATTGCATAGATTTATTTTGGACTAGGGTTAGAACAAGATGCATATTTTTTAAGCCAAATATTGTCTCAAGGTTTTTTTGGCGCTCTGTGATTGGGGTTTCAGCTGGGTCTGGAGATTGTCAGAGGCTTTATGAGCATTTACGAGGCAGGAGAGCACTAGAAATCGATGTTTGTCTGAGATGCTCAGAGGCTCCGTGGGCATTACGAGACAGGAGTAGTCGATATCTGTCTCTCGTGCATGCAGAGGAGACGTGGACGTGTTGCATCCTCCACGTGTTGCAGAGGAGAATGTGTTTACAGTGGCAGTTGTTTTGGTTCTTCTATTTGTGGATTCATACCGGGCTACCCACATAATTTATCCTGGTGGAAGAACAGCAGCATATTACGAAAGGAGGAAGCAAAATTATCAGGGCCATTCAATGAATTTCAATGTTATGGAATATGGAGCAGTTGGTGATGGTTCACGAGATGATAACCTTGTAAGTAATTATCATGAAGTTCTAAATTTTTTTTTAACTTATCACCATGGAAGACTTTACTATTAAATCGTTCTTTGGCTTTGCAGGCCTTCTTCAAAACATGGAAAGCAGCATGCAGAGCACCTTATAATGCAATGGTAATGGTGCCAAGCAGATATAAATTTTTAACGAGTCCCATCACATTTTCAGGCCCTTGCAAATCTCACATTTCAGTCCATGTAAGAAGATATACAGTTAATTGGTGTTTTTATGTGCAGTCTTTTGAGATAAAAATGCAGGATAGATTCTCATATGGAATGCTTCACAGATTGCAGGGAAAATAGTGGCTCCAATGGCACCATCTGCATGGAATAGGAAAGATAGGACTCCGTGGATTCAATTCTTAGGCGTCTCGGGCCTCACCATAGATGTTGGAGGCATAATAGATCGTAAAGGCTATATTTGGTGGTCCAAATGTTGTAAAGTGAACGACAATTATGTAAGAGAAATTGTCTTGGTTGAAGTAAACTGGTTTTTAGATTTGCTAAATTGTATATCTTTTTCTGACAACTTTTGGTTTTCCTTGTGTTCATGTGCAGCCTTGCATGCAAGCACCCACGGTTGGATCTCAGCCCGAACAGACTACTAATCTATTGAAAGAATGCAATAGTATCATTTTTTTAAAGGAAATTTTGACAAATTAGGTGTTTTTTACAAATGTTGTGGTGTCAAACTTGCAATTTTGGAATAATCAACAAATGCTCCTTGCATTAATTTACTCCTCAGAAATCCAAGTCATGGGGATAACAATAAGAGCTCCTAAGCAGAGCGCTAACACAGATGGAATTCATCTCCAAGGAGCCAAGAATGTCCAAATAAGTAACGGTGACATTGGGACAGGTTGCAAAGTCTAAAATACATTTTATTTTTGTGAAATATAGAGAGAGAATTTGTATAACCTAAGCTTTCGTAGTATATGGTATACAATTTATAACATGAAACATTCTTGATTGTTTCCTGGGTCTCTCTTGACAAGGCCTCCTATACAGTCATAGGCCTGCCTTGATAAGGCCTTGAATATATAGTTGTTAGATATCTAAACTATACTAGTTATAAAAAGATATATTACAACCGTCTTAATGAATTGAGAAAGAACTATATCATTATAACCTGTACTAATTCTGATTACTGTTGAATGTGAAGCAGGGGATGATTGTATCTCCATTTCTTCTGGATCCTCCAATGTTGATATTCAAAAGATCACCATGGCATTAGGTATTCAAGGTCTTAATCATGAGAAATTGCATCAGTCGAAGGGATGACTTTAATGTATTTACGCTTTTTTTTTTTCAGCATTGGGAGCCTAGGAAAAGATGGGGAAGAATCAAAAGTGGAAAAAATCGATGTCCATAACATTGTATTTACTGGAACAGATAATGGAACAAGAATCGAGAGTTGGCAGGTTGTTTAACTTAAAACATCAATTACTAGATTAATTTCACCTGTCTTGATACTTGATAATGAAGTTAGTAAAAACTAGTTTCATCAGCGATATTATATTTGCCTATATATCCTAAACGCACATTTCATAGGCCAAAGAGTAAACAAATCTTAATGTATTTAAACTATTACATGGTATCCACTGAAGTTTGGATGGTCTTTTCTTAACGTGTGCTCATTCTTTTATATACTCAATACCAAATAGGTTAAAGAGAGCTGAGAACGTTTTATGGATATGCAGGGTGGCTCTGGGTATGCAGAGAGATGATGTGTTTTAAGACATAACAGTTCTAAATGTTGAAAACCCCATAGTTATAGACCAGTATTATTGTGATTCCCCTTCACCTTGTGGAAATCAGGTGAAGTTGATATTATCTATACTATTTAAGTTCAGAATGAATATTTGGTATCTTTTTTAAGGCTTCAATTAATATGATATAATTTCATACAGAATTCTGCAGTGCAAATAGAAGATGTGACTTTCAAAAACATTAAAGGCACGTCATCAATGTCCAAGGCTGTAAGTTTAATGTGAAGCAGGGCTGTGCCCTGCAGAGGAATTGTGATGAGAGATATTGATATAAAATCAATCATGACTTCCCACACAAAGTCAGAGTGCATTAATGCTTTTGGCTTTGCTTCTGGAGATATCTGTCCAGCTAACTGCCTTAGCAGGTATTGATTGAATTTCAAGTCAGGCTGCTACTTGTATGCTGAACTCCCATATCATCTTCTGGCACAACATTGGACGCTGAACAGTTGGCTGCCCTGAAATCTCTTGGAGTCTCTACAGTGAAGGATCTCTGCTCACCCACGCAACAGAAAATCAAGGTCTGTGACAATGCAAAATTATTCTTTCTTAACAGATTCTACTTAACAGGTTACATTTCAAGAGTGCAAATTTAAGAATCTATTTGTACTGAATTTGATCTAATTAATGTGCAAGCATAAAAATATGTTGTTTGTTTATATTCTCTCTGCTGATATTTGTTTTGTTTAGCAATATATAGCAATATGTTAAGAAAATTGTAACATGTAAAATATGCAGGCTCTTCAATGGGGCCTGCTTTTCAGTCATGTGAGATTTGGAACTTTCTTGTTTATAGTATGATTGGTTTACAAAAAATGCTTGATCGCTAGCAAATTATCATTTTTTTTGGTTACATTGACTTAAATGATATATTAAAGATCCTATATCTTTAGAAAGAGTTCTGCCAATAGTTGGTGTGGCCATGAACTCATCTAGTGGACAAGTTTTAATTTTCTGTACTAGTAGTTGCACACTATCTTAAAAGTAGAGTGCTTCTCAGCCATAATTGATTTGCAGAAAATGCTTGATTACTCATTATCAAGAAAATTTTGGTGATATTTTTCTTTCGCTAAAATACCTTGGGATAAGGGACCCATGACCCCAAAAATGGTTAGTGAGATGCCAATCTTAGGATGGTTTTAACTAACCATCCTTGAAAATGAAAAATACAAACGTAGTTCAAAGAGTCATCCTGCTCATCAAACAAGCATCCTGCTGAAAACAATTTAATCACTTAAAAAAATGCTTTCTATTCACTCTTTGGCATAGCTAAGTAGAAATAACCAGAGTGCAGAAAGAAGTACCAGAACCATAACTACTCAAAATATATTCAATCTAACCAAAACACATTCTACTTTAGAATAAGTCCTGCACCAATGATGTCAAACCACCTTACTGTTTTTGGACATATGCTCACCTAAAAGACTACCTTTATCTATCTTAGGATTCTGTGAGCATATGAAAGGTCTAAATAATTGGATAATTAATTGGAATAATTGTCAAAATTCAGGTGGACTCGCACAATGTAGGCTCATCACTCTCAAAATGGTGTGCCCTTGAGATTTTGCTAGCAATAGGTTCTCGCAGTTGAAACTCTTGTAGCTGTTTAGGCAGAAGTTATATGACAAGAGCTGGTGCGTTTGATCTAAACCAGGGCTTCTAGATTATCCTTTGGAATTTGAACACGAGATGACTATATAAGATACATTCAATTGCTACTTTTGCTTGGTAATTGTTCTTGAATAATTATTAAAATAAATATATTCATCTTTGTCTTTGAAAGAGCATTGGTCCAATTTTTTGCATTCATCTTTGACCAGGAATAACTTATCAAACATATTCCATGACACACAAGACATATATAATTGACATGAAATACCATCAAAGTGGGAAAAATGCGATCTTTCCAAAAACTATAATGCTCTCAATATTAACTATGGCAAATGATATGATTTTAAAGTTCATAATGAGAATTTAGTTTCCACTCTTCCGATTATAAACTAGTGATTGTCTTGCGCTCGAGAATTCTGCACCATTAAGGACATTTTAAACCTATCTGATTCTTGTAAGCATTTAGTACCTCCTTCCATTGTCCTTGGTGTTGCCATCAGATTGTTAAACTATTTAACTTTAAGTAGCTATAAGCATCAACATGACGTGCAATACATCTTCATCTTTTAATAAGGTTGGTTATTCATAAATCTCTTTCTCCATTGTCATTACCCCCTATGATAATCAATATGTCTAGATGTTCCATGATCAAATCAAAATGTATGCTCCTATCAAGATGTAATCCAGTTGTTGATAAACATAATCCATGATCCTGCCAAAAACATCTTATGGAGATTTGTCAATTTATCTATAGTTTGGATTTAAATGGTACAATAAAACCAGATGGGACTCCATTCCAATTCAACTGATTATCCAAGCACCAAACAAAGACATCCTTATGTTGAATTATTGGCCCTGCTCTCCATATTACAAGTCCATGGGAGTTTGCACCCAAATGTGCTAAATATTTAAGATTCCAAAGTTGTATCATCCACTTCGCTGTCTCCACATCCTTCTTTACTCTCCCTGCTTTGGGCATAAGCTTGCTGCAGATTGAATTTAAGAGTATTAATCGAATTTTCACTGCATTTTGCCAGATATTGCCATGCATTTACTTCCAAACTCAATTGCTTCATCTTCTCTTCTAGTTCTGCATATTTCTTATTTATGTTTGCCACCTCTATATCCTTTTCCTTAAGCTTTCTAGATGCTGCTTCCTGAACACATGTCTTGATATGCATCTGAAGCCTCTGTCTCTTCTCCTTCACAACTTCCCTGAATCCCTCCCCTACACGAAGAGCCAAAAAGAAAAAATACATAAAGCAACATTGGGAACAACAATTAGTCAAGATATGCATCTGAAGCCTCTGTCTCTTCTCCTTCACAACTTCCCTAAATCCCTCCCCCTACACGAAGAGCCAAAAAGAAAAAATACATAAAGCAACATTGGGAACAACAATTAGAAAAGGAAAGGAGATAAATTAAGGATCTGATGAATTATAATTTCCACTAGAACAGACATGCAAAGCGACAATCTGAGCAAAACAAGAATCTGAATCTTAATCATAATGTATGAAGATTCTTCATTTTGGGTATCCTTGTTGACTGCACATTAAAAACTACAATAGCAAATTGTTTTCAGTTGTGGAAACAATTTTAAAATCTTTGCTCAAAAGCCTTAAAGCAGATGACCCTTTGAATAGACAGTTCAGAGGAAGAAGATCCTTCCTTGTCAATTGAAAAGTTGGCAGTTTTAAGGGTACTGAAAGCTTTCAGTAGCTTAGCTCAATGACCACTGAGTGTTTTTAAGACTGCAATTGTAGTGAATAAAATAAGGTGAAATAATTAAAGAACATAGGTTGAGATTCATCATTTTGGGTGTCCTTGTTGGAGTTTCATGCACCATTTTTGCTGCTATCGTAGGTGGTTCCAGAGACGAAGGCTGTGACTGGAGATGCCAGGAATGTCCTCTGCAATGCCATGAAGGACTACAATGCTGATATGCTAGTGTTGGGGCATCGTGGAAATGGAACTATTAAGAGGTACTATTGCAAGCCAGTTTTCTAGATTTACTGTTCACTCTGCATAGTAGTTGTACTTGTCATTTGCTATGTCAATTGTCTATTCAATTTCTACTAAGATGTACCTGTCATTTTCTATTTCAATTGTCTATTTGATTTCTACTAAGATAAAAATCCATGAGTTATTATGAGTTTGGTTAATGATTTGAATCTCATAATTTACAGGTTACTTTTTGGCAGTGTGAGTGAACATTGTGTTCGGCATGCACAGTGCCCTGTTGTTGTTGTTGTTGTCAAGAACCAAAAAAGCAGAGCTCAGTGGTATTACTATATTTGAATTTATCTTCTAGCTTGTAGGTGTTCAAATTGGGAGTTTATGAGACCTCACTTGCAGACGCCTACAAGATGATTCTTTTTCCATTTACCTTGTATACTGTTCAAACTGAACCTAAATACCGTAACACCCTCTAGATTAGAACCTATGACTCCTCTATGGAGTACACAAGGCTTCACCATAAGGGCCACTCAGGCTTTACAGTTACAATATAATGATTATCAAATTCAGAGTAAGGAAACACTTTAGGCAATGATTCATCTAAGACATAAATGACAAGGATGAATACTGCCATATCTAGCAATATGAATCCCTGCCTAGAGATCTTATGTGCAAGAAGTTAAACTTCATCTTTTCATTGGAGAATGTATTCATCATTTCCATGGAACCAAAATTTTAACGCAACTTAATTAGGGGGATTTGAGCTTAGATTTGTAGAACATGGGGAAATGAATTTAATGTGTTTATGGTAGAACTGATTATGAAATTCAACAATGCTATACAACAACGAAATTACATAGAGTTTGAGAGATGTGAGCAATTCTAACAGTGTAAACTCTCAAAAGTGAAAGTACCCCTTGCTGTTGCATTTTAGCCCTTAGTTTTCTAACTTGGTCTTGACTCTTGCTAATGCAATAAAAATTCTCCTTTTTGAGAGATTATGAATCATGATTTCTAGTGTGTTTTTGGTCATGGACTTGTCATTTTGAGTTGACTCTTCCTTTTCCTTTTTGTGCTAATTTATATTGTGTTGTAGCATATAAGTTCATGTAGGAGATGAAATAGAGGAGAGCTTTGAGCTAGTTAACCATGAGGTGAGTGTTAGCAAACTGTTGGTGCATGACTATGTTGCCAGTTCAGGTTTGGATATATATATAAAGAAAGAATGGAGGAAAAATCTGAGCTAGCTAACTGTGAGGTAAGTGTTGGTAAACTGTTGGTGCACAACTATGTTACCAGTTCAGGTTTGGATGCGTATATATATAATATATATAATTTTCACAAAATGAATTGATAATGCAATGTCACTTGTCAGAAAATAATTGTTAAAGATAAGTCAAAATGTTTTTTACATCATAGTTAGCATTACTTAGAATTGGGATTGAGTTAGCAAACCAAAAGTATCAACGGAATTCATTATTCAATTACCTAGGATTTAATCAGACAAATATCAAGAGAAAAATGCTGCTTTTCTATCTAGTGCAGCCCAAAACAGCTTTTGTTTTTCTCTTTCTAAAACCAATGCAGGGGGGATCTGGTGTAAGCAGCCCCCAGCTGGATTGAAGGGCAGCACCTCTTGAGGTGTCTGGAGGCAGCACACAGGGCATGTTCCTTGTCATGATTTAGCTCCAAATTCTTCAAAAAATGCACTTTTAGGGTTATCTAATGTGGGTTAGCTTTTTTTCAACTTATTCTATGTTTTTAATTTAAAATCTGCTTTTTTCAAATTCCCTGGTTTTTGAGGGTACTCCCCAGTTCACCCAGGTCCTTCCTACCTTTGCCTTGGGAGCATCCTTGGTCCTGACTATTTGGCCCCAGTACATCTCAGATGTACCCAGGCCAATGGCTAAGGCACATGACATGCCCTGCCTGAACCTGAATTGATTCTGGCTCAGGATCCAAACCAGGACCAAAACTGTTTGGGCTCAGTAAGGATGCATGCAGGCCCTTGTATCACAAGCCCTATGTAATATAACCTACAAGATCATATGAAAGCTCATAGCCAGCAGGTTAAAAAAAATTCTGTCAAAGAGGATCTCCGTCAACCATCACTTTTGTGCCAAACCAACAAAACAGCAAAAAAGCTAAGAAACTGTCAAACTGGACAAGCCAAAGTTTTTCTTTTGACAGGTAACTGGGAGATGATACTGAAAACAATAAGCATGGTTTCAAAGATGATATTGTAGAGTGAACTGGCAGTTGTATCACCACTCTTATACTCAAAAGTCTCAATCAATGGTTTAAATCAACAAGATAACTCAAGGAAGGAAACCCGCTCAGCTGTTCATAATTTTGCAGTTACATAGTAGATAGTGACTGATTGAATCTGTGATAGAGTAGTAAAGATGCATTGGTATTTCAAGAAGAGAGAACTTTATGTACTTCCAGGTTGTGCTAAAAGAAATCAAAATAATCAGTTTTCAATTATTTTTTGAACCACCAATAAAGTTGAAGATCAGTTATTATCTGTCTGAATTAAATTCCACACCAATACAACCACAATTGCAAGGTAGATCTCAACCTTAACACTTCCGACAATCATGATGACAACTAGCAATCAAACGTACAACAAGTTATAATAGCCAATCAAAACCATTAGGTAACTGCAATTCTATGTCCCAGCATCGCCTACCTCCACTCCAATTGTTGCACAAATCATTGTCATCTTCACCTCCAGGATTAAAAAGAACTAGCAGCCTGGGGTTACAGAAGAAACCACGTGCCTTGTCTATGCTTCCACTTTCTGCCAGCCTGGGGTTACAGAAGAAACCACGTGCCTTGTCTATGCTTCCACTTTCTGCATACATGCTACAAGTGGAGTAAGCTAGGAGGTGGCATTTCCATGGTTGCCTTAAAAATGTGGTTGCAAGATAGTTTCACGTGCAAATGCACCTTCAATTAGAAAAAAGGAAGTCTGGAAAAGGTTGTTTGGTCCTCAGAGATCATCTGCCTTCAAGCATGCAAGTGCATACAGTGGTAATGGGCACTAACTACATGTGAAGGTTTAAAAATAAGAGAAGGGGACAAAGCTTGCTAAACATGAATATGACAAAAGCCTCAAAGGATAAGTCATGAGTGTCAAATCAAGGATAGTTAAGTAACATCTAAACAAATGATTTCTTGTAAGAGAGTGGCAATCCCTATAAGAAAGTATACTATACTTGCTTTGCCACCAAGGACACTAGAATGTACATGGACCTCTAGCACAGGGTAGAAGATAGTCATATGTTTTGGATTCTGGGTCAATCTAAGTGGGGTTTTTTGGCATGGTACGTTTTTTTGACTGTGTGAACCCAGGAGGAATTTTTCCGAACCCAAACATGCACAAAGAAAATCTGCATGAAAAACACAAATTTTTTATTTATTTGGTTTTTCTAAATCGTTTTTGGATCTAGATGCAACATGCAGGTGTAGACAAGGCAGAGCCGGGTGGGCTGTTTTTTTTCTTTCTTTAGTCTTAATTCCCATGTCGTCTAAACAGCCAAGAGGGAACTGGATATAGTGTCTCCTGCCAGCGTTGAAGAAGGGCACGAGACAGAGCAGAATGTCATTTCCTATTTTTTGTAAATGAGGACAAGCACACAAAAGAAACGACGAGGACAAAGCTGCTTAGAATGGCATGTGATGGTATAATTGCCGTGGCTCACCCTTTCTCATATTATCTACAGCCATAATTTTGGGACTTTTCCATGATTACATTTTGCAGTGTGCACGAGTCAAGACTAAAAACAATGGAATGACGTTCAAGTCCAACGACGGAGTTCCATCCATCATGTCCCTCCGTTTGGATGTGTGTGTTTCTACTGCCCATCGGTGGTGTTTGCCCGACTCAGCTCAAATAAGGTACGCTTTATTTATGCTCATATTTAATAACCTACGCATATTTTTAGTCTTAAATTTGTGGAATACTTGCATTAAACAGCTTTTAGCATCTGAAATCTGTCTGATACTGATCAGACGAAAGAATGAAACAGGAAATCGTAAAATGTTGTATTCTGTACTTTCTACTTCTCTCCCAAGTGATCTCTAGTCGGAAAAGAATTATAGCTTCGATTTTGTTTTTTAACATGGCGATGATGTATTTGAAGTTTACAGTTGAAAGAAATTTAAGTGCACTACATTATTTATTTTAGAAGTTAGTAGATCGGTTAGAAAATAAATCTTTATTGTGAAGTAGAAAGAGTATTTTATGAAATCATTCAAATGTTTTTAATGGAAGATTTAATATCATTTATAAATCTTTAAGGAAGATAGAGTTACTTAATCATCTTCTTTATAGTCAATTTAATTGAATTTATTATTAATTTAAAATTTTATTTTTATTTGCTTGCAAATACTAAGTAGTTAGGTAAAATTGTTTCACGATTAGAGGGGGATGGGGGTGGAGGGAGAGAGGGTGGAAGTAGAGGGGTGGGAGGGT
>CM021100.1:881081954-881132108 GCA_007115665.2 Sequoiadendron giganteum | reverse complement strand
AGGAAACCTAAGAGCACTAGGGAGTACAACAAATGGAGGTTGGATAAGTAGGAGGAGTTGAAGATGATGTAGGACAAGACAATTGGGATTTGTCATTCAGGCAATTACAGGTCCCCTATCTCTATATATGCATTTATTTCATTATGTATTTATAAATGCATAGTTTTTTCCAACATTTTCATTGAAATAGTTAGTCCTATGGCTTGTGTGGGACACCATAAATTTATATTATCAATAAAGACTATATTTTGCAAAAAAAAAAATCATTCTCTTCTGTTTTATATGCATCTAAATAATGTAATAACGTAGTCTAGTTGATAAATTCTTTATGCACATGAATATGACATAGTAGAGTAGAGTGTACCTTCTTTTCACGTGTAAAACATAAATAACTCTACCTATTTGAGCTAGTAGCTAAAATAGGTAAAAAATTTGGCAACATTTCCTATATGTTTTTTTGCTAAACATCTTGACCAATTTCTTGAAGCTATCCATTGGGTATGGAGTCAATAGAGACCTGATAAGACTTGGAAAATAGTCATGTACATTGTTGTAACTCATTAGACCAGTGCATGATACCTTAAAAAATTATTCCAAATATCAAAAATTTTAGGACAAACCTACTTAACGATGCAAAACAACACTTAGGGGAATTGAAAACTTAACCAAAGTCTACTCTAACCTACCCTAACAAGAAAAGAAGTTGGTCAAACAAACCCATTAACTGGTTGAGTGAAATAAATTCCTTTCTTAATAGACTTACAATCATTTACATGTTTATGAGCAGCTTAGAAGAGGTAGAGAAATGAAAAACTTTCAACTAGTTGCTACCATACCTCTTTGAAAGTGAAAATGCCTCTACTTTCCTCCTCATCTTGGTTAAGAAAACTGTTGTTTTGAAATGGATAGATAAGCTGAATTATTTCATCTTCAACCACATCTTTATGCTTGGTTGCAAGAAAACCTTGTGGAAATTTAGTGACCTCCAATCTTGCTAGGTGCCTAATAGGACAACCTCTTGAAATGACAAAGGTTGAACTGCCCCTACTGGCTTGTTGTTCATGGATAGTTGCTACATATTCTTGTTTATTCAAAAGATTTAAATCCTGTGATTGATCATGAATCATGAGTTCCTCACGTTCTTGTTGCTTCTTAAGAATCTCCTCCTTGTCAACAAAAAAAGGAATTTGGTCGAACAAGTAGACCACATATTCCTCCTCATTACTATTCACTTGTTTTACACACTGCTATCCAAACTGATCATACTCATTGTAACATAGGAAAACTGTTGGAAAGAAACTTGTTAAAGCATATAAATGTTAGAGAATTAATTAAATAATTCACGGTTATTTAATTAATAGATGAGAAAGGACTTTAGAAAGTAATTAAATAATTAATATTATTTAATCATGACTATGAAAATATGAATTATGAAGAAATTCAAGTCCCAGGCTTAGACCAAATTTTGTTGTCTACATTTTCCCCTCTTTGATACAATGTCATTTCGGTGTTGTGTCAAAGAAAATCAACCAAAATATGCCCCAGTCGTGCCCCAATGTAAAATAGGTGAAGGTATGCCCCCTCGAGAAAATTGACAAATTTTAGAAAAATTCCCAAAAATTAGAAAATAGTCCCGATAAGTCAATTTGATAGCCAGAAACATAATGGAGTTGACATAAATGAATTTGAAGGTGTTAGGTTTGTGTACGGGTTGATTGAATTTGGCGGTATTCATATGATTTGCATATGTTCTATATGATGATGTTGTTAATTTATGAATGATTATGCAATTTATTTCTATATGATTATACAGTTTGCTAGATGATGTATATAAATGTTATGGGTTATGATGTTTACTCATGATGTTTTATTTCATATGTTGATGATGCATGCACAATATTTATAAATGTTATGAATGTACTCTAGGTTTATGAAAATGAGATGCAATGTGATGGTACTATTTATAATTTCATATGGATGGATGCATAATTTATACATATTTATGATTGGTAAATGGATGTATGTCATGATTATCTAAATGTGATGGATATGCCTATTTTTTTGTACTTGTTTAAAATGAAACATAACTATATGATGTACTATATAGACATATGAAAATGTTTACATAATGGTTGTAGAATGTATGCATATGAAAATTATCTTTTTTTTTGTGTGTCACAGGACTCCATCATTATGCAACATAGAAGAAAAGTTAGTGTAGATAACTCAAAATGTTAGTATTGAAAAATGGCTATTGGAAGAACGTATAATCTTCGATATTTTTCCATAAATACTAATATTTGCATTAAATCATCATTAGGAGGGACATGACACAAATGGATAGAACACACCATGATATGAGATAGACCATAGTGTACAAAGGCATCCACTTGCAAAAATAGACAGTTGCAGACAATGAGTGTTTTAACTCATACTAAGGGAAAAATTGCCCCGGTCTTTTTGTCCAAACAAACCCCAGACAACAAACAAATAAAAGATGGATCATGAGACATCATTGCTCCTCTAAATCCTTCATGGTACATCCTTGATTAAACTAGTAACATGACTCAAAATCCAAGGTTAAAAGACAGTTGATAGACAACAGTCACAAAAAAAGAGTCCTGAGACATCCTTGCTTCTCTAAATCCTTCATGGGACATCCTTGAGAAAGATACTAATTGGAATCGATTACAAATCCATAAAAAGATAAGACAAAATAAGTGATAAAGTCAAAAAGCCAATAAAATTATTTGCCAAAATTTGATCGTGTGTGATTGTTTGATTATTTGACATAGCCTAATATTGGGGATTACCCATACTATATCAGAAATTGAGTCTAGTTTTGACTTTGTGACTATTTGTATAAGGCATGACAAAGATTGGTTTCAGAAAGACACATGTCATACAAGAAGTTGAACCTGATTTCATTGATGCAAAAAGCTACATAAGGCTATGATAACTGATAATTTTTGTTGTCAAGAAAGACATATTTTTTATAAGATATAAATTGATTTTTCTAACAATGTGTTTAATTTTGACTTGATGACGGTTTTGACCTATTTATCTTGTTGATGTGTGACTTGTCTTAATGTTTTGATTGTTATGAGTGTGTGTGTGCTGACAATGTATGACTTATGTTGACTTGACACAATGTACCCTAAAGGATTGACCTAGTGCGGCCTCGGGGGCTCATCGATTGATGGCCTTACCTACGTTATACACGTAGAGACCTTGTAGTTTGACTTTACTTTGACTGAAAAAACTAATTGAAAAATATGTACTTAGCTTGATGATACGACATGTGTTCAATAGTGAGTATGATAAACCCTAATGGACTGACCAAGTGCGGCCTCAAGGGGCTCATCGATTGATGGCCTTGCCTACGTTATACACGTAGAGACCTCATAGTTTGACATGACCATTGAGTTTGACATATACAAAGACTGAGTCATGATTTTATGTGTGTGATACGTGACCAACCTAGAAAGACATACCTAATGCCTTGGGATCACATCGATAGATGGCCTTGCCTACGTCCAATCACAGAGGCAACGTACTTTGACTATGTCCATGAATGACTTGACACAACTGACTCTAACTCTGTTTTTGGGATTTTTGACATGTTTTTGATTTTTTTTTCTTTTTGAGGTTTTATGATTTTTTATTATTTTTTCAAGACATTTTCTAATGTTTTTTGAGCTTTTTTCAGGATATTTTTTGATGTTGGGATGTTATGTACAAGGTCTAAATGATGCAAATCGAGGATTTTCCCCCAGTCAAGTATAAGACCTATAGGATGGAGTGGGGATACAGAGTGGAATTGATGTCAATCTTTCCAAGTAATGGATAAGAGAACCATTTATTATGGGTGATAGTGGAGAAGTGTGATTGGAATGATGGTAGATGAAGGAGTGAAGTCAACTACACATGGCACCTGTTTGCTAGCTTTTCACCATGGTACTTATCCATAGCGCCACCTAAGTGGTTTTCACTATTGAAAAAATTAGTTCTCTTTACTATTTTAATGAGTTTTCAATTTTTTGGTGTTACAAAGATGCCTGTTTGCCAATTTTTCATCAAGGTAACTATTTTTTTTGTTTTTTCTATTTTTTTGTATTTTTCAGATTAAGAAATGGTTGTCAAAAGCTATGCATAGAATTTCTTTAGATGAAGGTTGTTGATTGGTGATAAAATTGGTTCTCCTTCAAGGGTAGAGAATTGATAATCTCCTAATCCAAAAGCTTTTGTAACAATGTATGGCCCTAACCAATTAGGTTCAAACATACCTAGTTTTTCTCTTTCAGCTTGATTCTTCAGGTTCTCCATTAAGACCAAGTCAATAATGTCAAAGTGTTGATTCAAAACTTTCCTATTATAGCTACGATGAAGACGGTTTTGATATGCTTGAAGATGATCTAATTCCTTTTGTGTATTTTTGTCTAGGAATTCTAACTCATGCAATCGGGATACATGATATTCTTCATCATAAATATGACCTTTCAATGATACCCTTAGGGAAGGAATTCCAACCTCAATAGGTATGATAGCTTCAGAACTGAATACCAAAGAGTATGGAGTAGCACTAGTGGGAGTGTGGATGCTTGTGCGATAAGCCCATATGACAAGAATAAGTTGTAAATGTCAGTCATGACTAGCATCGTTGACTGTATTTTTGAGGATTCAGATGATTATTTTATTAGATGCCTCTACTTGGTCATTACCTTGTGGATAATATGGAGTGGAAAAATGATGTTGGATATGGAATTTTTCACAGAGATGGCAGACTTCTTGGTTTTTGAATGGATGGCCATTATTTGTTATGATGGATTGAGGAACACCATACCGACAAATTATGTAGTATAGGATAAACCTGGATATTTGTGTGTTGGTGATGTAGGTCATTGGAATAGCCTCAATCCATTTGGTGAAGTATTTGATGGCGGTTATGATGAACTTATGGTCATGGGAAGATGGAGGGTGTATCTTACCTATGAGTTCAAGTCCCCATTGGGAAAAAGGCCATGGTGAAGTTATTGGATGGAGCTCCTATGCTGGTGTGTGTTTCAATTCTTCATGTATTTGACATTGTCAACATTTCTTGATGAAAATATATGAGTCATTTTCCATTGTAGGCCAATAATAGCCTTATCTCATGATCTTCTTTGCTAAGGAAGGACTGCTAGAATGGGATCCACAGATACCCTCATGTTCTGCACATAAGGTTTCTTGTGCTTCTTCAACATCGAGACATCTCAATAAGGTATTATCTAAGGAATGTCTATAAAGGGTGTCTCCAATGATGGTGTATTTGGAAGACTTGTGGATGAAGATTCTACATTGGTTATTTGAAAATTCTAAGGGTAGGATTTGGGCATGGAGGTAGTCATATATGTCCTTGTACCATGGGGAATTAGGACCAACAATCGTACACACCATCACAGAATCTGGGATGTCATAGGTAGGGACCAAAAGTTGTTCTACCAAAAACTCGAATTTAGGCACGTTGCTAGGTATATCCAATAATGAACCAACGTTTGCCATAGAATCTACAGCCCTGTTCTGAATGTGGGGTATTTTTTGAAAGGTGATGTTATCAAAGTATTGCTTAAATTTTTTTTTCATGCACTTATAGGGGGCAAGTTTCTCATCTTTTGTTTCATATTTGTCATTGACTTGCCAGACTACTAGTTGAGAATATCCATAAACATGTAAACTCTTGATCTTCCACTGGGCTGCCATTCTTAACCCTGTCACAAGGGATTCATATTCTACTATGTTGTTGGTGCAAGGGAAAGCAATTATGAATGACTTAGGAATAGTATTTCCTTGAGGTGTAACAAATATTATTCCTACTCTTGGACCACGATTAGTATGTGACCTGTCAACGTACAATTTCCATGTGGTTCTAGTGTCAACTTTGAAGATGAACTCATTAGGAAAATATGCCACTAAAGGATGGTTGGCCTTAATTGGTGTATCTTCTAACTGATCTACAATAACCTTCCCTTTTATAGCTTTTCGTTCTACATACTGGATGTCATATTCACTAAGTATCATTACCCATTTAGCCAATCAACCTGTTAGAGCTGATTTACTTAGGATATATTTTAGAGGATCTATCTTGGTGACTAGCATGGTTTGGTTGTTTAGCATATAGTGCCTAAGTTTTTGAGTAGCAAAAACTACTGCAAGATAGGCATGTTCTATGTTACTATAGTTTAGTTCATATCCCACCAATGTACGACTGATATATTATACTACTCTTTCATGTCCTTCATCATCATTTTGTGCAAGTAAGGCTCCTAATGTTGATTGAGTTGCTGATATATAAAGTATCAAAGGTATGCCATCTAAAGGAAACATTAGCACAAGAGGTGTAAGTAGATAGTATTTGATCTTTTGAAAAGCTTCTTGGCATTTGGGTGTCCATGCAAATGGTACCCGTTTCTTGAGAAAATGTTGAAATGGATGTATCTTGTCTGCTAACTATACTATGAAGTGTCTAATATACTATAGTCTCCCTTGTAGTGTTCTTAGCTTCCCGATATTGGCTGGTGGTGGCATGTCTATTATAGCCTTTACTTTTGTTGGTTCTACTTCAATGCCTCTTCTAGAAATGATGTATCCTAGAAGATTTCTTGATTTAATGCCAAAGACACATTTTTTTGGATTTAGCCTTACTTTGTAATTTTCTAGTCTTTGGAATATCTTGTCTAAGACTTTCAAATTATCTACTCTTGTTAATGATTTGGCTATTAGATCATCAACATAGTATTCCATGAGAGTATGTACAAGGTCATGGAAAATAGTCATCATTGCACATTGATATGTAGCTCCAACATTTTTGAGCCCAAAAGGCATAACATTCCAACAATGTGTTCCCCATGGACATCTGAAAGTTGTCTTATGTTGGTCCTCAGTTGCGATTTTTATTTGGTTATACCTGGAAAAACCATCCATGAGGGATAGCATCGCATACCCTACTATATGGTCTACTATCATGTCAATGTTTGGCAAAGGGAAGTCATCCTTAGGACATGCCTTGTTGATATCTCTAAAGTTGGTACAAATGCGGATGCCCCTAGTTGGTTTGGTTACTGGCACAAGATTTAAAAACCAACCTATACAATCTATAGATCTAATGAATCTGACATCCAATAGTTTCTTAAGTTCTGCTTTAAGTAGTAGAGAAATTTTTGGATGCATATTCCTTAGTTTTTGCTTGACGAGCTCAACACCTGGTTGTAATGGTAGATGATGTAATATAAGGTATAGATCTAGCCCAAGCATGTCAGCATATTGAAAATGCAAATTTTATCTATATTTTTTTAAAGAAGTCTTGAAACTCTGGTTGCTCTGTCTTTGTCAAAGATGTTGTGAAGTATATGACCCGAGGGTTTTCTTCAATGTTTATGTTAATCTCGACAGACTCTTCAACTAACATGGGTGAATTTTCTTGAAAAACTGGGAGAATGTTCAAACCTCCATCCTTGGGCACCTTAGAGAGGTTTTTTCCCTCGGATGCATCCTTTAATTTTGTTATATTCTCATCCAAAGGCGCCTTTCGGTTTTCACCTAGGAACTTGTCATTTTCATTTTTTTTCTTTTCTTTTTTCACTTTTGCAACTGGAGGTGTGAACAGACTCCCCAAAATATTCCATGTCATCCAAGTCTATGGTAAAACCATCTTTATGATCACCTCTAGGTATTCCTTCTCAAAGTCCCATGAACTTAGCTATTGCTTTGTCATTCTTGAATATGTCTAAGATGGGTGTGCCTTGTTGATCCCAATTGATAAGTTGGGGATATACGAGGGGCATGTCATCATCGAAGTTATCAAATGTGGAGGTTGACAAGGTGACGATAGAGTGGTTGAAATGGTCACAAAAATTTTGGACTAACTCCTTTTCGTTCTTTTTTCTAGGGATAGGTAAACTCTAATGTGGGACTATTGCAAGGGCTAGGTCACTAGAAGATAGTTCGTTAGGTTCCAAAGATGTAGAATCCAAGGTTTCCCAACAATAAATCTTAAGCCATTCTTGTTTTGACAAGGAATTTTAGGATGGGGACTAGATAGATTTGGTGAGGGTTGTAGCATTTTATCAAGTTCGAAAAAGAGCTTGTCTAGGTCCATCATGTTGGTAGAGGAAAGGGAATACCATTCATATTCATTTGAGTTAGGGGAGCCATAGTTGAATGGGTCAAATGGTTTGTGGGATATCTTGATGTCTTCAGAAGAACTTACTTCCTCTTGTAATGTTAACAAAGTACTAGGAATACAAATTCTAATTGGTTGGAACCCTATCCCTAGGCATTTTGTTCTTTGTGAGAAAATGATTGGTTCAGTCCTTCAATTCTTATGTAGCCCTAACCCACCATGTCCTTCATATCCTTTGCTTTGCATTATCATGAAGCCTTTTCCATATTGGTCCTTAGATATTTGAATAGATGGTGGAGGGTTTTCATTGTCTTCATTATATAACCAGGAGGTGACATCTTCTTGGTCCATAGATTCTTTACACAACTCTCCCCATTTTGTGAATGTCATCGTAGGAGGAACATGTATTGTGACAATTGACTATTTCCTTTTTGTTGTAGGTAACTCATATGACTTAGGAGGAATCAATTGACTGACACAATAGGATGCTTTCATATTATATTCTCCACAACCCTTATCTTGGATCTCGACCTTGGGAGTGGATGATGGTGTATGTGATGTAATGGACTTGGTAAGAGTTGATGGATCAACGTATAGGATAAGGTAGATGATGAAGCCTCTTGATTAACTAGCACATGTCGTTGTGGTATTTCATGTAGGCTTGTGCAATATTAGAAATTATTCGGATCACCATCAATTGTGATTTTGGTGTCATTGTACAAAAATTTAAGACTTTGATAATAAGTGGAAGGTATGGCTTTCATTGTGTGTATCCATGGTCTACCCAACTAAAGATTATAGGGAAGGGTGAGATCTAAGACTTGGAAACTAGTGTCCATAAATGTAGGGCCAATCCTGATAGGGAGTGTGAAAACTCCTTTAGATGAACTTTCCTCATCACCATATGCCTTAATGACTATACTCTTAGTGGTGTCCATGCATGCTTTTGAGAAACCTAATTCCTTAACCAATTTCAAGGTGCAAATATTCAATCCTGCTCCTCCATCTACCAAGCCTCGTCTGACTTTGGTTTGATGGACTATAAATTCAAGATGTAATGGATCATTATGATTGGTCTTCTCAGTTAAATAATCATGTTGAGAGAATGTGACATGATGGGAATTGGTTAAATATCCTACCATTTCTTCAAAAAAATTGATATTTAAATTGTTAAGGATTTTTGTGCTTTCCATGGATTTATCAAGAATGGCTCGATGATCTGGTGATAAGGTCAACAGTTCTAGGATTGATATATGTGTTGGGGTCTTCCCCAATTGATCAAGTAAGTTATACTTAGGCTTGGAAGACTGTAGTTGTGGTTTCGATGAAGGACCTGGAAGGGTAATCTTAGTTCTACATGTATTTACAACACATTCAGGATGCTTCTTTATAGTAATGGTATGGATATTTTCATCAAGAGCTTGGATATGATTGATGATAGTACCTGGTTTATAGTTTTATTTGGCATTGGTGTAATTGGCTGAGGTATTATTTTTAGTACCCAAAATGGAGGCTTTTCCTTTCATGTGGTCATGTAATGGATCTGTGAAGACCTTGTGATCACTATTTTTGGTATGTTTTTTTCCCATTGACTTCAATGGTTCCATATTCAACAAAGTCTTATATGGTACTCACAATAGTCGTTGTCATTCCACCATGAAGGTTTAAACTTTCCAAGATCATAGTGTTTTGGCTCTAGAGGTTGGATGAGTTTATGTTTAATCAGTTCCTTGTAAACTGTCTCGATTGGTTCCCCTAAGGGTGTAAACACACATTTTGGAAATTTCCTCTATGGTCACCATTGTTGTGAATTTTGGAAAAAGATGGCTGTTTGATCAGGATTGGTAGCCATGTCTTGAGAGGGGTTGTAGCCTCTTAGTGTGATGACAGGTCCTTCACGTAGGGTCTTAGCATCAACAATATCATCATTTGTTACATTTTTGTTTCTAGATCAAAAATTGTTTCTATCATTGGGGGCATTTTGATGTTGAATAATTGGATTCCTATCTGGCATCTTAATTTCTCCTTTGTCAATAAGACCCTTTTCAAGTATAATGCCCTTTTGTACCAAGTCTAGAAAAGAGGTACAACAATGTACTCTTAAGTCATTTCTCAATTTTGGATGAATATTTTCAAGGAATATTGTGAATTTTTGTTTTTTCGGTATCTCAACTAGACATCGACTAGCTAAACTTCTCCATCTCTAGAAAAAAGTGGTGAAATTTTTGTCATCTTCTTGTGTTGTATGACACAAGGTGGCTATTGTCATTTTATTGTCTATGTTGAAGGAAAAGTGTTCTACAAATTTCTCAACTAATTCACCCCATGATCTTATATCCTATGAAATTTTAGAGAACCATTCCAATGCTATCCCAACAAGGGTTCACGAAAAGAGTCTCATAAGGTACGTGGGGTCATACGAGATATCCATGCATGTTGTAGAAAATTTCCTGATATGTTCTAAAGGATTCCTCTTCCCATTATACTTAGAAAAAATTTGTATAATGTATTTGTGTGGGAAGGGGTTCATGTACAATGCTTTATCAAAAGGGCATGGGCATAAGTCTTGTGTTGAGATAGTTTGTTTGCCTAAAATTGACATACTATCCATTTGTTGTTGGAATTTCATTTGATTTTGCAAAACATCTACCTGTGTCAATGACATGTTGGTTTTGCTATTAGGATCGATGTAAGTGTTCTGAAACACAATATTTTATGACAGATTATAATTTGGTGAGGGTATATATCTTGTTTGAATATTCTGATTCGATGTAGGGATATACCCTTTTTGAATGTTCTAATTTAGTATAGGAATATGTCTTGTTTATGTAGCCCCTATGTGTGGAATGGTAGTACTGGTGCTAATATGGGGTATATCTCATGTTGTGTTCATGCCAACTTTGGGTCTTTTACCAGTGGTGTTTGTGCCAAAGGGGTTTGATGAAGATGCTCCTGTGGTGAATTGTAAACCTTGTTTTATATTTAATGGGGTGGTGTTCACAATTGAGGATGTTTGAGTAGGTATGCCAGTTGGTAGTGTTGCGATAATTTGAGGAATGGAGAAACTTGATGTCATGGTTTGTGTTAAGGTGTGTACGTCAAATCTTGTTGGTAGTGTGGTACCTTCTACTAGCACCTTTGTCAGATATCTTTGAGGATCATTTTCCAAAGACTCATCCATAAAGCATGCGCATTTGGGATCTTGAACGACAGCGTCTATGTCTTCTACATAAAAAAATTCATGTGTGTCTCTAGTGACATGTTTTTCAAACAAAGTTTTTTGTGGTCTCTCTGTCCCTGATGGTTGGTTTCTGAAAGGATTGATGAATTCTTGTGGGTCTTTCATCTCTCTATGTTTCTTCTTAGACCTTGTTTCAACCATGAAAATGTTGCTCAAAAAGGGAAATGAAAAACTATGTCTAGAAAATGATATGTTCTATTTCTATGTTTTTGGAATTTTTTGGATATAAATAATGTCACTAAAATAAAGGATGACATATGCTAGGATGACAATATGTAAAATTTCAAGTAGACTATGATGGTAAATTATTCTACGAGGATACTACCTACCACCTATGGAATAATCCAAAGCTATGAATTAACTTTACCAAGGAACCTAATGTAGGACAAGGACCAGTTGATAAGGTGAATTTATAAACTAGACTAATGAGCTGGAAGGATTCACAAGTAAGAAAAAAGTGACTAGGCATGAACTTGTCCAATAATGTGGAAAGTTGACGTATTCTAAGATGTGCAAATAGCTATTTGGTAACTAAGTTTTGAAACTAAGTCAACTATCTCTAAAACTTAAATAACACCTAAACAATGCAAGGTTTCTGAGCAATTTTCCAGTTTTTGTCCAAGGTTGAACGTAAGAAGCAGAGGTGAAAATTACAGTTTGTTTTTGGATTGTGATTGCAAATTTGAGATTTTTGTTGACAGACAATTGCGGTTTAGTTTGCAGATGCATTGCTAAAATTGACAAATGTGTTTCAATTTCCAAATGTGGTTATCTGATGAGATCTAGTCTCAATTATTGACAAGAAATTTTGACTTACACAAACAGATGTGGTTTAACCTTTAATAGATGCGACTCTAATGGTGGATGCGACTCACAATTCAAATGTGACTCAGAATATATTGTTAGTGAAAACTAACTTTGTTGAAAAACACATACATTTTTCTATTTAATAGATGCGACTCAAGATTAAACACATGTGATTTTCTATCTCTCAGATGCAACTCAAAATTACACTTGCATTGTTCTGATGACATAGGTTTTTCGACTGACTCGGTTTTGTGATCAAATTTTGGAAATTAAAGATGAATGAAAAACATTATGTTTCAATTTCAATGAATGTGAATATGTTAAAAACCAGAATACATGTACAATTCCCAAGGCTAGCAGTGACAATATTTACTGAGTTCTCACTTGGGTTTACCCAACTATGTATATTCAAGGAATATGACTAGTAGCTTGACCCAACTGGCTCCCCTCCATGACACACACTTCTCGGGGCAGCCAAGCTATAGTACCCATGAACTATAAAAATGTGAGATGGCTTCATAGGTTCAACCTACTGCACCAATAAATAGATAGGGATTTTGGCTTAACTATTAACAAATTGGTGATTTTAGTATGGACACCCATTTAGAAGGCTACACGAGAGGCAATATCATCCCAGTCTATAGAGGTTATGCTCTGTAGGTTTTGATGCACCACAAGGGTACTGGGGAATCAATAGTTGGTCTGTAGGAGCTCCTATAATATTGAGTTTCCTCAAGCATTAGAATTTCTATACCGATTGGGAGTAGCTCGGTGAAAGAGCCCACCACCAATTTGAGTCACGTTGGTTACTCTTAACCACCAACGCAGGCCCAATTTCTAAAGTCGATAACCAGTTCTCTTGCACCCAGGATCGCATGAATGTGCAAGGGGAGAGGATACTTCGATATATCGAATCAAGGTTCTAATCTAAACATAGAGGGGCACCAAAAACATTGGTTAATTTTAAACCCAAATAAAAATTTATCTCATCTACCAAGTAAGATATTTTTGAAATTAAAGCCTTTGACATAGGTTATGCATGCAAATTGTTAGTGGTTTTATCCATCTGTCTTCATCAATGGTTTTGCAAGAACACAATTTAAGTAGTTTTAAAATCTATCTTCATCACTCATCCTATAGAAAATAAGTTTTAAGTTTTAAGTATTCTAAGCTACGTCCTACAAACACTATATTATCCTCCTAAAACACACGCTACAAAGAAAACATTAGCTAAAAAAAAATGAAAGGAAAAAAACATAAAATAAGAATTCTAAACTCAAAAATCTTACTAGTCAGATGAGTCATTTAAAGCAACAGATGTGTCATAGTTTTCATCGGACATTTGTGTCACAGGAAGCCACATATGCATCAAATGTTGTCAGATGCGTCTCTGGATTCATCAGTTGCGGTTTGTAATAATAGTTACGTCATTTTTTTTGTTAGATGCGTCATTTTGTACAATACTTGCAAAAATTATCAGAAAACATCTACGGATTTACAAAGATGAATGTCTTCATGTTGGGTTCACCAAATTGTAACATAGGAAAACTACTGGAAAGAAACTACTTAAAGCATATAAACATTAATCTAACCTACATTAAACAAAAAAGTACAAAGCAATATAAAAAAAGCAATAAATGAAATGCCCTCACCAAATATTTGTCCACTCCTTCGAATTATCTATGTTGTCCTTCTCCATTTTGCCTTCTATAGTATAATTGCCCTCACATTTTCAATAAGTGTGCAAGTATAGCCATTGCATGTATGTGATTATAGAAAAATATCAAAGATTATGAATTGCTTCCAAAGTAAATAGATTTCAGGAGGAGGAATAATGACAAAAGTCAGTCAATTTATAGAAAGTTGGTTTTCGAATGATCGAGATTGATGAATGTCATGCAATGTGAGATTTGTGTCAGTTAGAACGTGAGTTGGAAAATTCTACATGTCAAAGATTAAATTTAAATAATAATTTAATTTGGTGTTAAGACTGTTCGAGAATATTGAAGAATAGACATTAATATTAAATAAATGATTTAATCTTTAGTTGAAAGTATTCAAAGATTAGAATAATAATGTTTAAATGAAAAGGATAAAGATAGAATAAAGACAATGATCTGTTCGAATGCACACATTAATTAATTAATTAATTAATTAAATATATTTAATTATTAAAAATGTTCATGCATAGGAATCTTAACTAGATAACTAAGTGGTTATGACAGAGAGTCTCTTCGCAGAGACGATCAGATATTTAATCAGAGATAAATGATGGATTCAAATAGATCTCGAGTTGAGTAAGAATGAATACTTAGATAACTTAAACAATTATCTAAATATAGAGAAATGTATTTAAAAATAAAGATTTTTGAATTAAATGATTTATTTAATTCAGAATTCGACATTTAAGAAGTAATTAAATAAATAAGATTTATTTAATTGAGTGATGAAAAGGTTTAAATGAATAATTAAATAATTTGAGCATTTATTTAATTATAGTTGAAAACATGATAAAGATAAATTAAATAAGAATTTATTTAATTTAAGAGGGAGGGTAAATTTAAATAATGATGTAATTAATTAAAGAACATTTATTTAATTAATCAAGATAGATTAAAGACAATGTGAATTAATTAAATAATTAAGATCATTTAATTAATAGATGAATAAATGTTAGAGTGAAGTAATTAAATAATTAATGGTTATTTAATTAATATATGAGAAAGGACTTTAGAAAGTAATTAAATAATTAATATTATTTAATCATGACTATGAAAATATGAATTATAAAGAAATTGATGTCGCAGGCTTAGACCAAATTTCGGTTTCTACACTCATCATCAACTTGCAGCAAGTCTAGCTTTTGTGATTTAATTTCATAAAAGGGGTTGCAAATACTTATTCCTTCATTATTTTCACTTGGAATATTCTCTTCACCCACATAGCCTTCATTTTCTAAGCAAATAACATGCCCTCCTTTGAAAAAGGACTGGTGGGAGGGTAGAAAGGTTCAACTGATGGAATGAGGTTAACATATTCATTACTTAGATGAAAACGAGGTGTCATGAGATGCTCTTGTGGTACAAGCAACTGATTTGGAACTTTGAATGGTTTTCATCCTTTTCTTTCAAGGCTAGGTTGACATCAAGGTTAGCACAAAACTCCTCCATATCATCCCAAAAATAATATTCATCATGATCCTCTTGAGGAATTTTAACCTCTTGTACATGCATGATATCTTTAGGCTCCCCTTCAAGGTCCAAGGCTCCATTTTCATACTAATGGTCATTAATCAACAACTCACCACATTGTTTGATGTCTTCTTGTTGTTATGAAACCATTGTTGGTGAGATCAAACTCAAACCTTCTTCATCATTATCAATGAAAGAAGGCAATTCACCCATCCAAACTATAGAATGATCTTGTTGACCAGCCTCTCTAACCTTTTCATCCAACTGTCTTGGCTAAACCATTGAAAAATTTTCATCATTATTTACCAAAAAAGGAATCTAATTGCTTTGAACATTCAAGGATTCATCTGAAAAAGTGTTTTCTTGTTCAATCCTTTTTTGTTTTAATCTATATTTCTCCATATCTAAATGAACTAAATTTATATTTCTAGCCTCTTCCATGATCAATGAGATATTTTCTTCCACTTGTTCAATGGATTTCCATGAAGAAGACCACACAATAGGTTGTCCTTTGTAGAGACAAATAGTATCTGGACAGGATGGTATAGGTTTTTTAATCTTCTCGTATTCTACCTTTTAGATGCTAGAGCATGGTTCCATTTGTATGGATGGTGGAAGAACCTCAATGGGCAGAGTAGGTGGCCCTTTCCAACTTGTAATTTGAAACATTGGAGAAGGCTAGTAGGCTCAACTTCACTTATAGGACGTAATTGTATGAAATTAGGAAGAGGAGAAGGGTTTTGGACCTTAGGCTCTTGAAATTGAGTTATCAATTGTCTTATTTGCTCCTCCTTGTCAATATTTTACTTATTCAAAAATTTCTCTTCATACATTCTTTTTATTTCCACCTCCATTTTTTGATGAAAAACTTCATAGGATTGCTCCTCTTGCTACATGTTATACTCATTTTCTCTATCTATCTCCAAAATTTTCCTTTAGAAAATCCAAAAACAACCTCTTAATGCTACCCAAATTAGTATCATTTTGGGACTGACTAGGGAGGTTTCTTGTTTGATTTAGAGCATAATGGTTTTCACAAGGTCAACTATAGGAGTGAATAGGCTACAAGGAAGATTGAGCAAGAGTATTTTGATTATAATGAGGAAAAGGATTGTTTGGAGGCCAAAAGACTGAATTTTCATGGTATGGAGGAGGGTAACCATAGTGATATCTAGACATTGTAAGGATAAAACATGAAGTATATGCATAAGACAAAAAATATCATTTAGTTGCAGGTATCTTGGACTACTAAAACCATCTAATATATGATTGGAGTCACCATGGTATTGTTTTTACTACATTTGAAGGTTGATAATACTAAGAGAAACACCAAATCCTTCAATATTTTGATGGAAGGCTCATCAAACTGTCCCACCGGGCATGCACAAATTGTTAGATCTCAAAGTTGCACCCCTACAAATTTGTAGAACTTAGGACTTTGGAGAAACATGAAAACACTCCAAGGTCTTGTGGGTTACCTATAGGTTGAAGTGAATCTCCAAAGAAAACTGACTTTATTAACTGGTACTCACCTAAAAATATAGGTCTCAAACTCCCTCCAAAAAGTTTCTAAAGTGAAGAAAAATTCAACACATGATCTTGTCCACCATAAAAGACCTTAAATCTACTCCAAACTGAGTCAAACAAGCCTATATTCTCTTCACTTGTTTGCAAACCTCTTCCAACTTTCCTATATGCTTGCATAATCATAAATTTTCAATCATATCTCCCTTTGAGTAAATCTTATAATAACATGCTCTTTATCTTGCATTACATATAACATTTAAATAAGGTGACTAATAATAAAATAACCTAGATAAATGTTTTACATTTCAAACTAGTGAAAAATAAAAGAAAAGGCTCAAGCATTTTTGAAAGGAAAATAAAAGGGGAAAATTTGATTGACTTGGTCATTTGATTTGAAAAAATATAAAAGAAACCAAGGCATACAATACATGGGGCATTAGCTATGGAGAAAATAAAATCAAACAAATCCAAAATTCCTTTTTTCTTGTCGACCAACCTAGGGTGTGAAAAGCCTAAAGAGAAAACCCGTGAGCAAAGACTTACTCCAATTCATTTTGCATTGCACTTCTCTATTGAGGGAGCCACCATGGATTTACCTAGAGCTCTCAATGATGGAATCTGGAGTTTCATACATAGATCTCTTGTAAAATATAAATAGGTTGAGCTCTCGTAAGCCATTTCTTGTAGAACTTGCAAAAAAAATTTATTACCTATGAATGAAAACATTATTACGAGCTTCATTTTTATGTAAAAATTAATGGAAATGTTATTTATTGTCTCCTCTGTATTAACTTATATTTCTATTTGAAATTTTGGAAACACCATTTTGTTTCCTCTATTTTTTTTACTCTTGGGCCTCCATTTTTCACTGTCAATTCTAAAAAACATGGGAACCCTCATTCTCCTTGTGATGCCACATGTAATAGCAACCTGCAATGTCATAACCACCTTGTTGTGATAAGATTGTGCAAGATTAGAATATGAATGAGATTTCAATCAAATTTTCCACAAGAAAAATGCGGCCCTGTGAAGAAAAAATGGTTTGCAAAATGATTCAATGCCATTGCACAGTACAAGCATAACTCAAAGACTCTTCACATCTTTTACATTCCTTCATGAATACTATCCTTTATATTTAGAATTTCCTAGGTCTATAGCATTTTACTTTCATAATATGGCCTATCCATTCTTTGTTTATATCCTCCAACTACTCTTTGAAACTAACAAATCCCTATAGACTGTCCCTTTCCGGGTTGCATAAATCATACAAATATCTAAATATCTTCATTTTTTATCCTCCTTTACATCTACACAAAACTCTATCTCTATTTTGATCACCAACTATCATTTTTTCACTTGAGTTGAACTTTGTTAAGGCAAAAAAAGCACTAAATTCATCACTACTTCTACAAACCCTATAAGTCTGAGACTATCATGACAGTGTAATAGGTATTATATGGAAAATGACAAAACACCATTCACCACTGCTCAACCTAGCATCTATAGAATCACCCTTTAATAGGACTATCACCTTTCTATAGATTGTCTTCCAATAGATGAATATATCTTTTAAAACATTAATCTCCATTTTGAATGCCACTGTGGCATTTGATCCTGCAACCTTTCTTTTACTAAATTGCATAAGCTCTATTAGATCACAATGTATAGATTTTCTTACTTAACGTCTACTCATGACTCTTGATTACTTATTGTTGAAGAAAAATTCCATGATTTTGGATTGCTTTGTTGAATTTTTAGATTACTTCACTTTTAGACTGTTATTCATGTTCCTTTATGATGCAAATTTTATTACTTGATGGTCTATAACCTAATCTATCATACTCATTCCTTGAAACATGATTGTTTAATTAATACCACTATTTGTATTCACTGTCATTTCTCTTATTTTAATCTCACTAAGTAAATACATGCCATTTATGATAGTGACCTAAAGGCTCACTATCTTGAGTGATATGTACTTTCTTAGTTGAACTAAAGTAAGATGAATTTACCTTCTTATCCCTCTTTAAAACATAAAGGGGTAGCATGTTGGGCTCAACCCTTGTGGGAGACCATTTTACTCCACATGTTGTAATATTTAATAAACAGATATTGCAATATGATACTCAACCTATTCTTGCATAGTGAACAAACATGTTAGATAAAGACAGTACGTATGATAGGTTTTTATGATATCCATTCTACTTTCCTTCACATATGTGGTATGTAAACTATTTTTATTCTTATGAGGATCAGGCTATATATTTATGGATTCTTGCATTCGTATTGATTGGTGATCCTTCATTTCTCTAACAAAACTCCTCTCACACATTTAGGAAACCTAGGAGCAACAGAGAGTGAAAAAACTAGAGGTTGGATAAGCAGGAGGAGGTGAAGATGATGCAAGACAAGAAAACTAAGATTAATCATTCAAACAATGACATGTCCCCTACTACATATGCATTTCTTTCATTATGTATTTATAAATGTATAATTTTTTCTAGAATTTACATTCAATTAGTTAGTCACACGGCTTGTGTGGGACACCATACATTTATATTATCAATAAACACTACATTTTATAAAAAATGTTTCACTCTCTTTTGTGTTATATGCATTTTCATAATGTAATAATGTAGTCTAGTTGATAAATTCTTTAAGCATAGTAATATATGACATAGTAGAGTAGAATGCACCTTCTTTTCACTTGTAAAACATAAACAACTCTACCTATTTAAGTCGGTATCTAAAATAGTTAATAGTCAACATCATGAGGAGGAAATCCATTAGGAGTTGAGTGAGCATGAGTAAGGTCAATTTCATTAGGATCATGTCCAAAGGCACAATTTGACATGTACACTAAGGACTTTAGGGACATCCAAAGCTTACTAAAGCACATATCCACGAGGTAAGTTTTAGATTCTAAACTATGCAACAATGTAAAATGAAATGTTTTAGGTGCAATTTGAATTGAAGGAATGCAAAAGATGATGTAAATTAAACTAGATGCAATGAATTGGGTGAAATAGAAAATTTGTAAACTGAAACAAAAAGGAAATAACAACCAATAGAAACCTAGAAATTGAACTTGAAATGCCAAAAAATGCATTACAAAATATGTAGAGGGACTGATTCGCCCAAGGTGGCGAATGAGTCCTAGACTGATGATTTTTTTCAAAAAATTTAAAAAAATTCAATTGTATTTTATGCTTTTTATGTTTTCTGATATGTATCTGAAATGAAAATTCAGATTTTTAATGATTTTTAATGAAATAATATGAAAAACTATAAGCTAAATGAGTTGTCACTAATGCAAAATTTGAAACACTAGAATGTAAATTAACCAATGCAAATCCTAATGAAATGTTAATGCAAGCCAAATCTAGGATGAAAATTCACTCTAAATCAGAGAAGAAGGTATTCTACATGTAGGTTTACCAAAATGAAAGGAAGAATTTTTGTGTCTTTCCTCCTTAGGGTTTAGGACCTAGAAGGACAATTTACACTCACTTTCACTCAAGAACAAACCCTTGAGATCTCTTTGCAAAGGAGAAAGAGATCTTGCAAGAAGGTTGTCCTAGGATATGAATGTGGTCTAATAAGGGGTTCACCACCAAGTTTAGACTTGGAAAAGATAAGTAAATGTGATATGCAATATAAAACCCTAATTTAATGTAAACTAACACTAAATGACCTAGAAAAGTGAGTGAAACAACACAAGAAACTAGGATGCAAAATAGGGCCAGTTCAAGCATAAGAAATCCTAATTATTAATAAGAAGCCTAGAGAAGTGTGAAAGTGTGTTATAAAACTTTACAACACTCCAAATAAGGAAATATTAAGATTAATTTTGATTAAAAGGTGGTTTATTATGTTGATAAAACCTTTAAAAAGTGTGAAAGTGTGTTACAACACTTCAAAACACTTTAGCAAGGTACCATTATATCCGTTAGTTCACAATGGCCCAAGACCTAATGTGAATGCGTCAATCACATTACAACACTAAATCAAGGCAACATTAAGCCTAAGTCATCAAGGAGAGCCCAAACAAATGTGAAAATGTCTTGACAACATTTTCTAACACTACATGTTCTATAGGCTCGGGCCAAAAGAAATCTAAGGAAAAATTTCCATGGGAAGACAAAGGGTTAAAGACACTATGATGGATGGTGAAAATTTCATTGTCAAAGGGAAACTTTAGGCATTTATGTACAATTAAAGGGACTGCATTCATGGAGCGAAGCCATGGATAGCCTACCTTCACATGAAATTGGTCTGACTACAGGATGATGGAGAATGAGATATCTAATATTTTCGGTCCTATTTGTAAAGGGAGGGTGATAGAGCATCTTGATCCATAATTTTGATTTATCGTGTATACTTGATAGAGTTCATGCAGAAGTAAGAATTTTTTGGTTATCACATTCTCTCCACATATGGGATCTATTAATATCCCATTAGTCGGCTTTTCATAGATTCAGTTAGCTATGTAAAGAGGACTATCAAGTGCATGCTTAAGTATATCTTTAGAGGAGAAGAAATGTCAAGAGTTTGTTTAGGTCAGCCCTTGCAAGGAATGACATCTATTACTCCTACCACATCATCCATAAGATCAGTATCTATAGGATCATGTTGAACAATATCATTGTTATCATAATCCATATCAACATTCATCACATCATTCTTTTTAGTTTTGCTAGATTTGAAAAATGAAAGGTTATGATTAGGCATAGGGTTGGTAAATATTTGCAAGTTTTGGCTAGGGGGAGCAACAAAATTATTTCCTTGATCAATAACACCTCCAATGGAAAGCCAATCAACATCAATGAGGTCTTTCACGAGATGTTTAAGACACTTACAATGTTTTGTATTGTCTCCATTTTGTTGGTGATAATGAAAATAAGAATTTTATCTAATGTTCATAGGTAGAGGCTTATTAGGATCAGGTGTTTTAACAAGAGGCATGGTACAATCATTTGTTTTTCTAAGAGTTGTGTCATTGTATTGTGAATGGTATTAGGTAAGTGAGTGAATTGTCTTTTCGAGTCTCCATAGCTAAAGGGTATTACGAATCTAACAATAGCTACTTTGTTGTTAGAATTTTGAGTTTTTTGTTGAGGGGGATTGAATTGGAGGAATCCTTTATTCTTCTTTCTAAAAGGTTGATAATTGTTTTGGTTTGTGGTCTTAGACTTCTCAATGTGACTAGAAGTGGATTTTGTATCTTAGTTACTAACCGAATTTTAATAATCATAGAGGGTAGTACAAAAGTGCATGCAAGATGGGAATTTCATCATGGCAAGCTTATCTTGTATCTTACATTGCAATTTTTCTATGAACATATTTTGAAGGTGAGGGTCAATGACCTTGAAATTGATTTGGGAACAAAGCGATTGATAGTGTGAAATAAAGTCAGTAATCTTTTGTTCTTTTTGCTTACATCTCAACAAATTGGCCAAGGTCTTTTTAGAGGTCATGTGCACTTAAAAATGGTTTATAAATTCCTCAAAAATTTCATTAAATTAATGAATTGAGTTGTTTAGTAATGAAGACAACCATTCCTAGGCATTATCTTTTAAGGATCTAGAGAAAATCTTAGCCAAGATTTTATCATCAAGAAAAAATTCACTACACAAGGTAGTATAGGCGAGAACATGGATAGAAGGATATCCCTTCCCCCCATATTTATCAAATCTAGGCACCTCTATATCTTGTGGCATCGGTGTTCGCAATATATCCAAGGACAAGGGACTACTTTTAACATAATATGTAGGTGGACCATTTTTATTTTAGTTAACATGGTGGAAACTTTCTTTTGAAGGGATGAAATAATTTGAAAAAGTTTATTTATGAGAGGTTCATTTCTTGTATTGTGAAATGGAGCTAAAAAATGTGAAGGTGTATGTGTTCAAGGGACAAGTGAATGGAATTATTATAGGTGGTAAGGTTGTAGGATATATGACATGTAATGCCACAAAGGTAGTAGGTATGCTAGTGGAAATACCCAAGGAATCACATTACTAGTCAGTTGCGTTGTTTTTGTGACTTGAGGGTTGGTATAGGTAGTAATAGAGGCAATTGTTGTGTGAGGAGAAGTTTGAATTCCTCCTTGGATTGTGACAATCTCATAGGACTACTAGTGGTTGACGTGAGATTTTTTCCAAATATTTGAACTATGTTATGCACAAGGTCAAGTCCATATTCACTTTCAAGGATGTAGTGAATGTTATCTATAGTAGGGATTGTAGTGGTTGAAATGTTGTTATTTTGCACTTGATGTTGTAGGTTTGATAAGTCTTCATGAATTTGGATACATTTCCTTATGGAACTTTATCAACCCTTGTTTCAACATGCATCACAATACTTGAAGGCAAGGAATTGTTAAGGGTATGGTCCATACCTATTGTACTAGTGTCAATACTAGGAGTGAAAGAGCTAAAAACCCCAAGATCTATGAAAATTATGTTATTGTGGTATGACATGAGTCTCAAACTTCATCTCACTATAGTATTAGCAATAGGACATCAACTACTCATGCAAGGGCTACTAAATGCAAGATGAATGAAAATGAAATTTAAGCTAAGAATAATGAAATGACTACATAACAGAAACTCTATAAACTAAAACAAAAAGGTATCTATAGAAAATAAGATCACTAAAAATCAAGCTCTATGGCATGATAGCACTGTCAACTATTTGTCTCCATCCTCTATCTTAGATGTCTTTGAACATCACTACCACCTTACTCTTTTAATCCACAAACCAATCCTTCTAATTTGAAATTCACTATCATTAGAATTGTGTACCTCTTTTATGCTCTTCCTTATACATATCACTACAACCTTATATAGAGGAACACACATGTCTTGGATTACATACATTTCATGATAACAATTTCTTATAGCTTCTCCCTAAGTAGCTTTAAAGAAAGAAACCATGGAATTTTAATGAAGATATTAGATTTGGAACCACTCTATTATACTCATATTGTCCTTGTAGTTGTATGTTATCTATATATCATAAATGATTGTCCACTTTTGATGTCCAACCTCTAATATATTTCCTTGAAAACATGTAAAATTTGATCAACACCATGCATAGTTAAGGAAAAAAAATCCAAGACTCCACTCACAGGTTAGACAATAATACCCAAGATTCTCTTCCAAGATCATGTACAGAAATATTATCTCTTATGCTTGTTGAAGACTCAGTTTAGTTAGCACTTAGAGAAACCAAGAGCCACCCCTTTTGCTAAAGCCTCAATTACAATCTTCGTCTTTTGGAATGAGATTATCACTTTCTATTATTCTTAAATGCTTATCCTTTGTGATTTTTTTGGCTGTGCATATTCTCAATATCCTACCTTCTTCCCATTTTCCACTGTAGATGTAGATTACTGTCTTTCAAAAACCTTCTTTTTTATGTACAAGTAACTTATGATGTGCCTTTATGCATCTTATTACAGTCCTTGTGACTGTCTTCTTTATGACTGTAGGAATTCTTGTTAGGCTCTTTCTTCAATGGTTGACACTTTTCTTGTAAATTATTTGTGACATGGACTGTCACGTGATCCTCTTCTTTGAAATTTTTACATTGTTTCCTTATATGAAAGCCACACTAAAACCTTTCTACATTCTTCATTCACTGTCATGATTTGATAGATGTTCATGTTTTTTTATTAAGATTCCTCCATATCTCACATAGTTCACTACTCTATAATTTTTCCTCTTTACTATCATAGACCTTCCCATTCTTCATAAGTAAGATCTTTTAGTGGATCTAAAAATTTGATAGTGTTTGAAATAAAAATGATGCCCAACTTGTAAGTATCTTCAAAAGTGTTAACTATACTACCTTGCAAAAATTGTTATGTTATTTCTCAATAATAACTATTAGCATTGATGAGAGCCATTTATGTCCCATTTTATACTTCATTTAAACCTTTTTCATATGCCTTCAATCCCATTCCCATATTCCATTTCCATATCTTATCATAATGTTTTACCATTTTTCTCTGCAAATGATTAAAATATGAAAAATAATTGTTGATTATCTTTACTAATAAGTGTTTTCATTTTAATCCTTGGATAATATATCTTGTAGCATGTGGATTTCCTATCAGAGTTCTTGTCACCTTCTTCATAGGAATATGACTCATGATTATTGTTGTAGTTTCATTTTCTACATGGTTCACTTCGTTTTCACTTCGTTTTCACTTGTTTATTCCTCCAACCACATGCCACAGGCTAAGACAACTCATTCACCAACTATACAACACTAGATTTCCTCTCTACATCATTAAATTCAAAGGCTATGGTTATATTGTTATATTTTTATGATGGTAGGAAAGTGTGATTATTATATTGTTGGGAAATAAGGTAGTAAACAACATCATTATTATATTTTTAAGGAATCAATTCATTCTATTAAGGAAAGATTAGCCATGAGGCCACACAAATATTTCCTTAACTAGTCGATTTACCTCCACTGTTGATTTGTAAACTGCATACATTATTTTGTTTGTGCATTTGAGCTATATAAACACCCATATGTAATATCAACTGAGTAAAGAAAGCCAAAAGGGAATAAAATATATTCAATATTATTACCAAAAGAAATACTTTGAATTCTCTTTCATAAGTTCTATAAGCTTAATCTACATCAACTGATTGGGAGGAAGGGCACCCACTCTTCAACCGCTAATGGACTGTAAATATTTTATTTTTTGTAGAGTATGCATTTGTGTGTTTTGATTTCAATTAGTTACATTTTGCATTATTGTATTTTTGTGTTTGATATGTATTAATGAATTTTGTATATTAATGATCTACATTTATTTGCATGTTGTCAAATTAATTGATATGGTTTTCAAGTTTGATATTTGTTGATTAAATTTCTGTTTCATAATTTATTGTCATGATTTCTGCATAGTTCCTATCTCATGAATAGAATAAATAGCTTTTGTTGCTAGGAAGTGACAGTTCTTGTCACCAAAATTATTTTGATTTTTTGTGTTTATATTCATAGGTTGCATTCATAACCACTCATCTCACGGCTCTCAGTCCTTGTGTAGATTGCCACGATACCTTTCACAAGCTTACAATCCATGGATTGACATTTCACACAAAGTTAAGTCTAGTTTATTCTTTTCCTTAGGTTTGGCTTATCAATAATCCTCCTATTCCTCATCATATTTACTATAGCTTGAAGTATTCAAATTCCATTGATGAGATATCTTTAGGGCCAAATAAGAACAAAAAACACTAGCACCATATCCAATTAAACATGCAAAATGATGGATGCTAAAGCATTTATCTAAATCAACAACTATAGAAGTTAGCATGCACAATCCATTTGTATCAAGTGTTGATGAACAATTCCAATTGACAACAATAAAATAATTGCAAGCCTTCTGGGTTCTTGACTAGACTATCTTAAGAACTTTTATCCTTATCCTTTAACATTTCATTTGGCATCTTTCATTGAAGGCTAGTCATCTTTGTTCTAAGCCAATGTTCACACTAAATTGCATCCTCTAAATCATATATTAGTCACTGGATTTCCCCTCAACCTTGGACTATTTATTCTCCTTCATACATTTTTGTACAGTGAATGCCTTGATTTTAGTCACACTGTCAAAAAAAAATTGCAGTGCTCAATCATTGAAACTTCAACACATTCATAAATGACTATCCTTACTGCTCATAGGACTATTATTGTGCTTCATGGATAACCCCTAGTTATTCAAAACATTTTTTTCTCATTTGTGTGCCTTGAGGTGTATACCTTTTGATTGTTCTTTCTAATATTGTGCCTTCATTACAAAGATGCTATCACCTTCCTTACTTGCACCAACCTACAGTTTTGTCCATTGAACTATTTTTAATATGATCTAATTTTTAAAAAATTAAAATCATTTTTAGTACACCCTTGGCCTTCATAAAAAATTCCATGATAACTTTGAACTTTTACCACCAATTTTTGTTTGATCAACCTCTATGATGCTATACAATAAAAATATTACTCACCATTATATTCAAGTTATGATAATTGGGAAGGTGAACCATTATCATTTTCGCTTTTTTGACCTTCATGTAATTACCTATTTAGTGTTTATTTATGTATATTTCAACTGTATACCCTTGAACACTATCCCTCTTGCATAGAAAATTCCACCTTAAGACTTTGACAAGGGTTTTCATACAAAACTTTGATAGAGGTTTTTAAGCACCTTATCATTTTTTCCACTTTTCCTACTGTTCTCTATAACTTCAGATCCAATCATAGAGTCCCATGACTATACAAAACTCATTATGTAGAAACCCCTCTAACCTAGCCAATTTATAAAAAAAAACACATATCTTAGGGAACAACCATTAATTATTAGGATTGAAGAAACCAAAACTATGAATGCTACACTAGTATTCTTTCATACCAAAATGTAACATGGCCATCATGTCTTCATTCAAAAGTAAAAATTATATGTTTCAGATCACAATGTAGTAGATGTAAAGAAGAATCATAATGAAGATATTCTATGGAAATGACCAACATATTGCACATAATTTCAAAGAAATTGAAAACATAAACAATAAATCTTATATGTATGCATGGAAGTCTATAGGGTTTCTCAAGTTTCTCCTTTTGTGAACCTATATATTGTTTAAAATATTCATATAATAATATGCTAAAAAAAATCTAACACTTCTTTCTGCTTTGATAGATTATAAAAACCCTCAATTATTTGATAGAACAAGTAAGGTGTAGAGTGCATACCACATAAAATGTGGGGAAGGAGTGTATGAATTCTTAAAATCTATTCTCTTTTTGAAAATTTCCATACATTTTGCTCGGTTCTGCAATGTGGATGAGAGTTATATGAGCCCCCCAAAATTCTCCAACATCTCTCATGAAATGCGCCTGAAAACATTAGGTCTCTTCAATGTGCCATAAAGGTTTTGTTGTTTCCTTCATGCAATACCACTTCAATGCTAGAAAATCAAAGCCCTAACAACTCCTTTCTACATGGCTCAAGAGACATAAGGAGCTAGACATCTATATTTGATATAATCAAATTTTCTTTTGGTTGCTAACCCTAGTTGAGTTAGTGTTTGGTTTTGGATCATCTCACTTATTCCTTAACTATAAAGGAAATAATTATAATTATTCTAAGGGTTCTTCAAAATTCTCCTAGATTTTCTTTGGCAAATTTTTTAGTTCTTTCATTTTGCAACTATAAAATTTACTTTTATACCTCTATGTTAATGAAATTGACCATTTTTACTATTGCCAAATTTTCACCCTAGCTCAAATTGGTAGAGATGATTAAATTTTATTCATTTTAAGGTGAAAATATTTGAGTTCATTAAACCATTGCATGTATTGGAGTTTTTGAAAGAAAAGGTTCAATTTTAAATGTGCAATGTGTTTTCAAGAAAAGAGAGCATTCGGTTTGCCATTCAATGATTGCAACATTAAGGAGAGTGCATATGATATAAAGAACATTTATTTATTTCATTTTGTATTGATTTATCCATATTACAACATTGCATACATTTTGCAAAATGTGATATACAAAATTGAACAATATTGCAAAAGTGTTGCTTTCATATTCATTATAAAGTAAAGAGAGAGAAAGTGTCCCACGCAAGCCATGGGAGTATCTGGAACAAAATATCATTGGGAATGGACTATAGAACTGAAGATGAAGGATAGAAAAGAAACATATAAGAAAATATATATCCATCATTTCTTGGTTTTAGTCTTCGGTTGATCTTGTTGCAGCTGCCCCATACTTGTTCCTGATCTTGAGTGAAGCTGCATCATGTTGAGGAAAAGTTGTTAGAGCTCTGGATATGAACATCACTATGTTCTCTATCAATAGAAATGTAGTGCATTTCCCATAATGCATTGAATTAGTTGAATAAACATCAAAAGTATGCAAGAGAGCTTGAAAATGAAATATCACAAGAAACATTGAGCTTTATTGTGTTTTTTATCCAACATGTTTATTCACTATGCAAGTATAGGAGAAATCCTGTTGTTGATTCACTATTGGAGACATAATACCATGTGGTGTCAAAGTGGGCTCCCACAAGGGTTGAGCTTAGCATGTTTCCCCTTAACATTCAAGAGGGGCATTGAGAAAGGAAAGACATTCATAATTTCCCGAAAGGAAATATGCATCTGAAGGAGTACATCATAAGTGTTGTAAGAGCCCATGAAATTGATCTTTTAGGACAATCAATTCTAGGAATGCAATGAGTTGAAAACCATAAATAATAGATTGATCACATATATTATCACAAGGATTGCATCATCATGAAGTGTGATAGTGAACAAGCATACATAATCAATTTCCTATCGGTTTTCATGAATGTTCAATTTCCATTGATTTAATCTTGAGTTCGACGAAAATCTGATTTTAAGGCTATGGTATAGTTGTGTCATGGAAACTCCCATTTTTCACCCATAATCAACCATGTTTGGAGAACTTTTATTTAGGATTGTGTTGTAGATGACTATTAAGAACCTTTATTTTCTATCAATTTTTGTGAATGTTGAATTTCCATCGATTAATGTCAAGTTTGATGAAAACCTGATTTTAAGGCTACATTGCAGTTTTGTCACATGAACTCCCATTTTTCACAAAAATATCACAATCAAAACAACAATTAAAATAGTTTGAGCAACCTCAATCCATCATGGGAAGTTTGACATGTTCCAATATCTTTTGTGCTTTACAAGTTAAGATTTATATCAACTGTAGCTACCTAAGGGAGGATAAAAAAGCATGAAGAGTGCAAAAAAGACTTTGGTTTTGTCAAGTAATGGAAGTACAAAATAGATGCAAATGAACTATTGAAGACATACCATGAAAATAAAAGGGCCATTAGTGGTTGTTGGTGCAATGCATTCTGAAGGAGACAATGTTTACACATGGAACAACATTATGGATGTAAAATGGAGCACAAAATTCAGGTTTTGTTTCAACATTATGATGCCATAGCCATGAAGGAAAAGCTTCATTGTATTGGTTTATGCTCATAGAATGATAGGGGAGTGGTAAAAAATTAAAATTTTGAGTACATTTCCTAAATGCAAAATAATTTCAACCTACAACATCAAAGCTTCGAAGTGTCTGAAAATGGATGGCAATAAACAAAATTATCTTTCTTCATATTCATAAATGGAGAAAACCCAGTTGAGCTCTCATGGTTGTGGCCTGAAAGAGGCATTCTTCTTCACAAAACACAAAACCCACTTGGGGTTTGCTTAAAAATACAAATGCAGGAGAAAAAAATGAGGGTTCGATCTTATAAAAATGATAGAAACAACTTAGAAAATGAAAGCAATGAAGTGAATGGTCATGACCATGAAGGGTTTGGAAACCTAGAAAACAATAAAAAAAAATACATGAAAGTTATACATCTCACCGGTCTTATACATTTTTCTATCATGGGTCAAGCCCAAAAACTTTTGAAGTTTCTAGTAAATCATCTTTAGGTTATAAGATCTACTTTCACTTTTCTTCCTAACCCTTTCCCTTGAAAGTATTTTAGATTAAGTGGTTTGCTAGAGGGAACCAACCCACTCTGGAGATTCACTCTAATTTATAGATTACCCACAATCTGAGAGTGTTTCCATGTTGCAATAGGATAGGAAAGTATAACTTGGCTAAGGGTGCAATCCGAATTGCCAACAATTTTTGGCACACCTGGTGGGTGTCTAAAAACTTGTTTTTCAAATTATAAGCTGATTTTTGGTATATGCAACATCATTTTTTAGCCTTTAATGGAGGTTTTAAAATATACCCGGTGACTCTGTTCATTGGTTTTGCAAGCAGACCTAAGTGCTAGTATGATACAAAATCATCTATTCACTCCATTTTTCATCTTTTACATGAGAAAATATGTCAATTTTTCATAGCCAATATGAATAGCATCAACCATATCATGAAAATCCTATTTATCCATCTGCATATTAGCCATATTAGCATAATCATGTTGCTTGTTTCAATTCCATGGCTTTTCAAAACCAACATGCGCAATGTAATTACCACCCACCCACCCTTTCCCAATATCCATCTCAACCTTCATATGCTCAAAAGAAGCTCAAAAATAGTGAGAAGGAGATCACAAGTCTAAAGGGTGAGTTTCTTAACTTCATGCTTGATTTCACAAAGCAGGTGGAGGAGATTAAGGGGTAGCATGAATACAATCAGCAGTGGGAAGAGATGGCTTATTAGGCCTATCTCTATGAGCAAGAATTGGAGGCACAAAGGAACGAAGCCCAATCAACTCCTATAGTTCCAAATCAGCTTGTTCAAGAGGAGGTTCGTAAGTATCAATTTCCAAGCTTTAGGCAAAGTGAACCTCTTTATACTTCTAGAGTTGAGATTCCTAGTTTTAGGCAGGGTAAAGATTTTAACTCCTTAATCCAACCTCTTAATCTTGAAATACCAAGTTTCTGAAGGCTCCATCCCTTGCGAGTTGAGGAAAATGATCATATCCAGCCTAGCATAGTTGTCGAACAACTCCTTAAGCAATTTTCTTCCTTGCAAGAAACCCAAGAAGCTCCCCAAGTTTCCTCACCTGATGAACCTAAGGAGGAACCCTTTGATCCTAATGTTGCAATCCTTTGGGAGAAGATTATAAAAGTAGATATGTCACATCTAATTATATGGCAAGAGGTTTCTGCTCCAGATGAGTCTTTGTTTGTTTTGACTAACAAGCTTACTAGTTTTATTGAAGATGATGAAAATGTTTCAGCAACTATCTCAAACAATCAACTAGTAGAATAGGATATCAACACTTATTTTGAGGTATCGAGCTGACACATCGATGAGGAAGATCTAGAACAACAAGAAGATGCTCAACAATATGAGATGTTGTTGGTTGAAGACAATCCATTTGATAATTAGACCTTGGGGTGGCAAGAGGAGTGCAAGTGATCCGATTATGGAATTTGAGAATATTTGTGAATGCTACCATGAGCTAATACATGATGGTAGCCCTGAGTCAGATAATCTAGAGCTAGAGGAGGATATGTTTCAATCTGAAATTGAGTTATTTTGCTCATGTTTAGAAGATATTCCAACATCTTTAGATGAGGGTTACCTTGAATAGCAAAAGAAAGATGTGGAGGTGGTTGTTTTCTTAGACGATCCATTGGTTATGTAGCAGCCTAGCCAACAACATGATTTTGGTTGTTTGGAGGTTCCATTCTACTGCAAACAGGAGCTTGAAGATGTTGCTTCAATTGAATTTTTGTTGGAGGAGGCCATCTCGTGGTTTGAGCACTTACCTTCCTTTATTGAGGACTTGAAGAGCATGATTTGGAGCATATTTCCTTGAGTAACGATGTAGATTTTGAGTTGAAGCTAGCTATTTCAAAAAGCATTCCAAGAGTTGATAGTTTTGATGAACTATTGGTTTCTCTAACAGAGGAGCATGGTCCATTGACCATGGAGGAGGAATTAGCATGGAAAACTATTATGCAAGGTAAGGATGATACTGTTAATTCTAATCACTTGATATTTTTTCCCTCCAACCCAAAGCCTTCAAGGGGATTTCCTATTAGGCATCTATCTCAATTGAAAATCAACAAGAAGGAATAACCTCATAGAAGCATTTATTTGGGGCATCAAATAAGGTATCAAGTTAAACACAATCATTTTACTTTTTCACTTGATCACCATTGGTTCACAAGCCAAGAAAGTTGGGTAAGTGATTGCATTTTCCTTCTTAGAGAGATGTTGCAACAAATTGTTGGATATTTGATTTTTCTCCACATATTTCAGTTAACTCACAAGCATGCAAATCACCTTCAGTTGATTAGGAGGGGCAACTAGTTTTCACAAACAGTGAACGATTTTGTTTAGACAACCATCTTCAATGGTTATTCTAGATTTGGAGTATTTTGGCTGCCAATAAGGGTATGTGCAGGATCATCATGGAAAAAACAGGCCCTTAAGTGGCAATGCAAATTCAAAAAATCAAAGTTAGACAAATTGATGTAAAAATGTGAATAAGTTATCTATATTATTTCAAAAATATGTAAGAATAGAATCTATAGAAAATTGAATATAGTTTCTAAACTACTAGGTTTATTTTAAAAAAATAAAAAATCTATTTGGTGAAAATTTGAAATTTCAATGCAGTAGTACTTAAATTTGAGGGAAAAAGAAGAAGTAGGTGTCTATCTGACCACCCTAACCACAATAAAATGATAATATTTTTTATAAGATTTTAGATATAAGTAGAGGACTCGTGTCCCAATGTGATGAATATTCTTTTGTAATTTTTTTCAAGTAAAAAATTAATTATGAATTTTTTATTACAACTTTAAAATTAATATAAAACCTTGTATGTCTGACCACCTTAACTTGGTCAAATCTTCATGAAATTCATTTTTTTTAAATCCTATAGTATGTGAAGCATAGAATGTGACACATGTTTTAGATTCAAAAAATGTGATATCGTTTGAAAGGTGCAGATGTTTTTCAATCAACCTATCAATCATGACTTTAGTTGTAATTCAAATAGAAAATGAATAATAATTATTTATTAATTTCAAAGTAAAGCATAATTTATATTGGTGGAAAGTTGATAATCTCCTTTAAAAACCCTTTTTGTTGCATCAATTTTGGGTAAAAGGAAGTCGTCAGCCACATAGGCTATCATATCACTTACATATCACCACTTTTTGATCCATCATGATCCTGCGCATACCCATAAGTGCTTGGAGCACATTTCATTTCAATTATTTTCTTTCCCTAAGTGCTGCTACACATTTCTTTCTGGACACCAAGGCCTTTAAGTTTGCTTTCAATTTGGTTTGGTTTTGTTTTTTGTTGTTGTTTGGAGTGTTGCAAGTTTGAGTTTCATGAGTTTCTGAGTTTGAAAAGGGTGGATTTGACTCTGCACCAAATGGACTTGTTTAAGGCAACTTCTCTAATGCTTAGAAGGTAAGCAATTAGTAGAAATCAGCAAGAATGTTGCCAAATTTTCACCACAACTCAAATTGGCAGAGCTGTTTAACTTTGATTCATTTTAACTTGAAAATATTTATGTTCATTAAACCATTGCATGTATTGGAGTTTTTGAAAGAAAAGGTCCAATTTTAAATGTGCAATGTGTTTTCAAGAAATGAGAGCATTTAATTTTCCATTCAATGATTGTAGCATTAAGGAGATTGCATATCATATAGAGAACATTATTTTATTACATTCTATATTGATTTATCCATCTTACAACATTGCATACATTTTGCAAAAAGTGATATACAAAATTGAACAATATTTCAAAAGTGTTTCTTTGATATTCATTGGAAAGTAAAGAGAGAACAAGTCTCCCACAGAAGTCGTGGGAGTAGCTAAAAAAACATATCATGGGGAATGGACTATAGAATTGAAGATGAAGGATAGAAAAGAAGCATATAAGAAAATATATATCCATCATTGCCTGATTTTAGTCTTCAGTTGATCTTGTTACAACTACCCCATACTTGCTCCTAATCTTGAGTGAACCTACATCATGTTGAGAAAAAGTTTTAGAGCTCCAGATATGAACATCACTATGTGCTCTATCAACAAAAATAAAGTGCATTTCCCAAAGTACATTGCCCATAATGCATTGAATCAGTTGAATAAACATCAAAAGTATGCAAGAGAGCTTGAAAATGAAATATCACAAGAAACATTGAGCTTTATTGTGTTTTTTATCTAGCATGCTTGTTCATGGTGCAGGTATAGGATAAATCATGTTGTTGATTCATTACTGGAGACATAATAATATGTGGTGTCAAAATGGGCTCCCACAAGGGTTGAGCTCAGCATGCTACCCCTTAACATTCAAGAGGGGCATTGAGAAAGGAAACACATTCATAATTTCCCAAAAGAAAATATGCATCTAAAGGAGTACATCGCAAGTGTTGTAAGATCCCAAGAAATTGATCATTTAGGACAATCAATTCTAGGAATGCAATGAGTTGAAAATCATAAATGATCAATTTCCCACATATATTATCACAAAGAGTGCATCATCATGAAGTGTAATAGTGAACACACATACATAATAAGTTCACAATCAAAACAACAATTAAAATAGTTTGAGCAGCCTCAAGACATCATGACAAGTTTCACATGTTACAAGATCTTTTGTGCCAAGTTATGGGTTAATATTTATATGAACTGTAGCTACCCAAGGGAAGATAAAAATGCATGAAGAGTGCAAAAAAGACTTTTGTTTTGTCAAGTAATGGAAGTACAAAATAGATGCAAATGAACTATTAAAGTCATAACATGAAATGAAAAGGGTCATTAGTGACTGTTGGTGCAATGCATTCTGAAGGAGACAATTTTTACACATTGAAAAACATTATGGATGTAAAATGGAGCACATAATTCAGGTTTTGTTTTAGCATTATGATGCCAGAGTACATTTCCTAAATGCAAAAGAATTTCAACCTACAACACCAAAGCTTTGAAGTGCCTAAAAATGCTTGGAAACAAACAACATTGTCTTTTTGCATATTAATAAGACAAAACCTAGTTGAGCTCTCATGACCGTGACTTGAGAGAGGCATTCTTCTTCACAAAACACAAAACCCACTTGGGGTTTTCTTTGAAATACAAATGTAGAAAAAAACAATGAGGGTCCGAGCTTATACAAATGATAGAAACAACTCAGAAAATGAAAACAATGAAGTGAATGGTCATGACCATGAAGGGTTTGGAAACCTAGAAAAAAATAAATAGAAAATACATGTTTTTTCTACATCTCACAAGTCTTATTCATTTTTCTATCATGGGTCAAGCCCAAAACCAAATTAACTTTTGCATAAAAAATGAAAATACAGAGAGAGAGGTCATGGCCTTGATCAAATATACACAAATTTTAATCTACAAAAAATAAAAGAACTCCATTATTTTGTTGAAGAAGCTCAAATCAAGCTTATTTTAGAGGGAAATGCACAAGATTAAGAAACATTGGAACTTACCCAAGTTCTATTTGGAGAAAACCCATCAAAAGTCCATGTGCCATGTCTTTCATAAACTCAATTCAAGCTTTCCATTGTGGCTCAAAGTGGAGGAAACATCAACAAAAAAACAAGGCAAAAAAAATGAGTTAGAAATCTACAGAGGCCATGGCCTAGAGGCCCTAAAACCCTTCAAAATGGAGTTGAAATGTCCCAGAACGAAGAAGAAGAAAATTACCATCAAGTTCATGAAGGAAATCAACACCAAATCAACATAACAGAGCATGAAATGCTCAATCTTCAAGCTCAAACCCTAGTTCCCATGGCAGCCAAGTGTAAATCTCTTTTCTTTCCAAAATGCCAAGTGAAAATGATGCGAAGAATTAGGGATTAGTTTTGGTTTTGTGTTGGGGTTTCCCAATGCCCTAATTCAAATTTGGGTTTTTTGTCACATTCAATTAAAAAATCCAAATGCCAAACTAATATGTTGACCTTGCCCTTGCATTTTGTGCCAACTTTAGGAGTTTACACTTTGATTTCATTCTTGAGTGTTATTTTCTTATTTCCCACATATATATGCAATTCTATTTAAGTTTGTAATTATTGTTCTATGATTTTTCCTTTTCTTTCAACATATGATCAAACCCCTAACCTTCAAATTACCTCTAGAATTTAATAGAATATATAATTGTGTGAGTGTTTTGGCCCCTTTCATTGATATATTATGTTTTTTGGAGTAGGAAGAAGTATATCTTGGTGTATCACCTCCCATTTCCCTTTTTATGCAATCCTTCTCTCCCTTTTCCCTTGCGATTTGATTAGAGTAGGGTAGTGATAGGATTCTATGTGATATATTGGTCCAACACATCTACACCTAGATCAAAAGAGAAATTTTACCTTCTCCAAAGACTTGACCTCATCTTGCAAGGTCATATACCTTGAGGTTATTTCCATTGTGTCATTAGAATGTTGAGCCTATGTTCAACAGAGTGCAATTTAATATGACAAGTACCTCATCAAGCCTTCTTTCCAAGATTCATATTTTAGTGACTTAATCCCTATCACTTAAGGGTTGGGGGTGTTAGTGTAAATTTTTTCTTTTCTAGCCAATTATATTTTATCTAGTTCCTACACCTAGTATTCATTTTCACACTAGCTTAAGTTCACAAAATGGTTAAGTTGTCTAACCTCATAGACACTTGACACATGCCCTCACACTTGTCCCAAGTATTTTACATGTGTCATATCTCTTGGAGGTCTAGTCAATATTTTTATTTTACCTTCTTACTTCCTCATCTTATATATACAAGGAGAGTTCACTATATATTTATACATTTTATGATAGTTCATTGGCTAATATATTATGCATAATTAATTTTGTGAAATTTTTAAATTTTCAGTTCAATATTTGTTTCTCCAATAGAATGAGAATGAGAAATTTGTAAGAATATACCCATTTGTATCTACCCTAAAGGGTGAAATACAAAATGATGATATTTGTTGCTTATATCCATGGCTCGGGAAGGTCATATTTATTGAATCCATTTTGAAAGCTAATTTTTTTCCCCCTACTTAAGAAAGGCCTTCATGTTCTAGTGATCTCTATATTTTATTATTTTAGAAAACTTGATTATTTACATTTCAAATCCCATATAAAGAGCCATAAGTTCCCTAGAAGTATTGAATAAAATGTCACTAACATAAATAGTTCTATGTTTCTATTTAATCTAGTAAACTCATTTAAACACATGAGATTGTAGTCATTGATGGATTTCATGAAAGGATATAGACCTATTATCTTAATAATATTTTGAATAGTTGCATTTATCTATCATTTTCATAAGAATATGATTTAGATATGAGTCTATCTCCTCCCATAACATTGGTTCCTCTTAAAAACCTATAAATCATGATGTTAGGCCATAAAATAGAGTCAAGATTGATGTAGAGAGAATTATTTTTATCAATACAAAAGAAACTATCATGAATATTAATAATAATCTCCCCCTCCATAAAGATATTTATGTTAGAATTATTATTTAAGTACTTATCATTTAATTATCTTATGACATGTCAATCCTCAAGAGGAAAACCAATGGTTAGATATTAAAGGATAATATTGGATTAATTAAAAATGATTACTTTAATGCTAGAAGGAAGGGTTCCCTCTTTAACCAATAAGATTAGTTAGTAATTAGGCCACCCATATTTTCAAGTAAATCAATTACCTGGTTACATTTTTTATATAAATAGAGGATTTTAATGTTTTGGAAGGATTTTGAGAGTATTTAGCATTATTCATAATATAATTATAAAACCAAATTCCAATGATATTTAAGTTACATATATATAAAAAATTTAGTGCCTATCAACCTCAACATTATTTATTTCAAGATTCTTAGCCAATGCTATAAGTAAGAGTGCAATAAAAACTTTTTTCATATTGTTTGACTAAATGCATAATTTTTTCACAAACACGACTAGCTCACCTTTAGAAAATCTATTAATATTTAATTTGATCCATCCTATATTAGGGAGATTCTAAATAGTAGTCTTTCACCTTTTATGGTTATGAATATTTACATTATCAAGAGGGAAATTAAGATTTTTTTTTTTAATTTTATCTCTTAGTTACCAAAGAAAGATATTTTATATTTTGATATATGGAAGACTCAACATTTTCCTAGATGGCTCAAAACAATTTTAACAAAAGCATGTTACAATGTTGAATATTTATCCTATAATATCATGTCATTCCTTTTCTACCAATTAATCAAATACCAAAGGGCCACCAAAGAGAAAAAATCCTAGGGCCATAACCAATAGGTTTTCAAAATTATGAGGATAGCTTGCCTAAGGTTTCAAGGATTGGGAAATAAAAGAACAAGTGTTTATTTATTTGTATTCTTTAGCCTTTTTACATAATATGCATTTCTAGGGTAGGGAAAATCCTCTTAGTTTAAGATTGTCAACTATAAGGATTTTACTTTGGAGAGTAGCTCACCATAAGAAGTTGATCATAAGAATAAGGTTGTGGTTCTAGATATAATACAAGATAAACTTAGGGGATGGTAACTCTATGGTTAAATTAAAACTATATTTTACTCAATAATTTATAGTAGGGTTATTTGACCATAATATTTTATTCTTTCTAAGAAACAAATTGAAGAGGAAAAATATGAATTTATAAATCAAGTATTTATTTTGGGAATCAATTTACTATTGTCCTTTTTGCTTGAGTGCATTTTATTTGTGTGCCTATGAAATGTGGTCCCTTATCAATAACTGATCTAATAAATCCCACAAGGGTCATCATGCTAGAATTGTGCTCTTGGTTGTGATCTCCTGTCATGTCTTTAGACTATTCCCAATTCCCATGGAACCCTCGATAAAGGGTTCCCAAGTCCTATTCAAGCCTCAATGATAGGAAAAAAAGAACCATGATGCACAAGGAGAAATAATTAATTTTTTTGTGTGAATTTTGAAGGTGATAGGATATGTCCTGATGGTAGCCAAAGTCTTGTAAGATGAATTTTTGTAGAAATTTTTGAAGTATCAAGATATCTCTTGAGAAAATGTGTTAGTTTGCATAACCCAGTGTAGGCCACTTTTTTGCTACATCCTAAAGTTGGTCATTGTACTGCAATAAGAAATTTTATGGAGATCTGATGGTTGAGGGGATATTGCTAAAGTTGTAAAGATGTGAAAATATATCCACATCACAAAAAAATTATTACCTTTCTTCAAAGCCAACAACTAAAATATCATAATCCTAGTAAAAGGAAAAATCCCACATCCAAACAAGTGTTGATTTTCCATAAAAGATGATTTTGACATTCGAATGGGGCTCAAATTTTCACAAAAGGTAAGAACATATGGAAGAAAAATTTGCATGCATATTTTCCACTCTCTCCACCTATGAATAGTAATGGCATAGTCATCTAGCTACAAAAATTGATTGTAGATTATCTTCATTGATCTAAAGTGTTCATTTTGGGTGCAATTCAACTTGGACCATGCAATTTAAACTATGAATAACTTGAAGATTAGGGTTAATTCCCTGTTATTGATAATGCAAATTTTGAGTCATATTTCAAGGTTGGTTGTTGTGTGGTCTCTAAATGCCAAGTTGCAAGGAATCCATCAATGCTAAGTCTAGTTTGCTAAAGGATTATAGACTTGCGAAATAGAAGAAAACTAGTATTGTAATATGTTTTATTTTGTAGAATATGTCAATGGAATTAAGTATGTATTCAAGAAGATTTATTAGTCATAGATTTTCCTTTGTCACATTTGTTGGCATGAACATAATGCTCAGTTAGATGAATGTAATAGCATTCTAAACACATTAGAATTCTTGTAAAGATATTTCTAACTTTATGTATGGATATACAACAGTGTTTGGGATTACTAAGTATTCTCTATTGCAAGAGATCATGATCATTATTGTATGTAAATGCATTAATACATCTTCTTCTTTTCCTTTTAGTTCTCTTCTCAATCTGTTGTGACTCTATTGCACAAAAGAAAAACATTGGCCTAGAACCATTTACAAATCTCACATCCATAAAACAAAGAATAAACCAATAGTGTAGGAGTAGGAATATTTTTTCACACCTATAACATCGTAATATAACTAGGGGTCTATCTTTAGTAATTTGAGAACAAAGTTATTTCATGTAGGTTAAGATTACATAACTTTATCAGGTATATAAGGGTTATATATAACTAGTTTTTCTTGGCTTATGATTGCATAACCATATAAATTCTAAGAATATCAACAAACTTAAGGCATACAATTTTAGATAGTGCTAAATTGATTAAATATTACATCTACACCAATCACATCTATCTATTAATTTTAAAGTTAAGTGCCTCTAATTGTTTGTTCTATGTCAACATTCATTTCAATACTCTATTCTAACTAAAGAATTTAAATTAATTATAGAGTTACCAATTATATTTATTTCAATAACCAAAATTATATACACAATTCAATTTAATTTATTTGCAGTACTTTATTGAACTAAGAAAAATTCCACATTGACATCACAAAATCTCATACCATAATCATCTAAATTTAAATAAAAGCTAAGACAACTCTTCCAAAAATAATTTGATTCCATTTATTAAAAACAAATTATTATATGTATCTTAGTCAAGTATGTATTCAAGAAGATTTCTTAGTCATAGTTACAAATTTTCCTTTGTCACATTTGTTGGCATGAACGTAATGCTCAGTTAGATGAATGTAATAACATTCTAAAAACATTAGAATACTTGTAAAGATCTTTCTAACTGTTAGGAGTAGGAATATTTTTTCACACCTATAACATCGTAATATAACTAGGGATCTATCTTTAGTAATTTGAGAACAAAGTCATTTCATGTAGGTTAAGATTGCATAACTTTATTAGGTATATAAGGGTTGTATATAACTAATTTTCCTTGGCTTATGATTGCATAACCATATAAATTCTAAGACTATCAACAAACTTAAGGCATAAAATTTTAGATAGTGATAAATCAATTAAATATTACATCTACAACAACCAAATCTATCTGTTAATTTTGAAGTTAAGTGCTTTTAATTGTTTGTTTTATGTCGACATTCATTTCAATACTCTATCCTAACTAAAGAATTTAAATTAATTATATAGTTATCAATTATATTTATTTCAATAATCAAAATTATAGACACAATTCAATTTAATTTATTTGCAATACTTTATTGAACTAAGAGAAATTCTATATTAACATCACAAAATCTCATATCATAAATCATCTAAATTTAAATAAAAACAAAGCCATAACAAACATCTATTTTTAAAAAAGTTGCTATAAAACAACTCTTCTACATTCAGACCGTTGGAGATTTGAACGGAACAATTTTAAATTCTAGTTAGTTGGTAGGAGGAGCGTCCAGGTAGATGCCAGCTAAGTTAACCGTTGCAGGAGCGTCCAAAAAACAGGGTAGTGGGTTATCTGGAGGGCTTGAACAAGATGTGAATTATGGCAAGCAATTTGATCTTGGAAAGTTTGATCCCTGTGATTTGTATGACGCGCTGCACCAGCCAAAAGTTGAGGTGATTGCATAGATTTATTTTGGACTAGGGTTATAACAAGATGCATATTTTTTAAGCCAAATGTCTCAAGGTTTTTTTGGTGCTCTGTGATTGGGGTATCAGCTGGGTCCGCAGATTGTCAGAGGCCTTGTGAGCATTTACGAGGCAGGAGAGCTCAGAGGCTCCGTGGGCATTACGAGACAGGAGTAGTCGATATTTGTCTCTCCTGCATGCAGAGGAGACGTGGACGTGTTGCAGAGGAGAATGTGTTTACAGTGGCAGTTGTTTTGGTTCTTCTATTTGTGGATTCATACCGGGCTACCCACATAATTTATCCTGGTGGAAGAACAGCAGCGTATTACGAAAGGAGGAAGCAAAAACATCAGGGCCATTCAATGAATTTCAATGTTATGGAATATGGAGCAGTTGGTGATGGTTCACGAGATGATAACCTTGTAAGTAATTATCATGAAGTTCTAAATTTTTTTTAAACTTATCACCATGGAAGACTTTACTATTAAATCGTTCTTTGGCTTTGCAGGCCTTCTTCAAAACATGGAAAGCAGCATGCAGAGCACCTTATAATGCAATGGTAATGGTGCCAAGCAGATATAAATTTTTACCGAGTCCCATCACATTTTCAGGCCCTTGCAAATCTCACATTTCAGTCCATGTAAGAAGAGATACAGTTAATTGGTGTTTTTATGTGCAGTCTTTTGAGATAAAAATGCAGGACAGATTGTCATATGGAATGTTTCACAGATTGCAGGGAAAATAGTGGCTCCAATGGCACCATCTGCATGGAATAGGAATGATAGAACTCCGTGGATTCAATTCTTAGGCGTCTCGGGCCTCACCATTTATGGTGGAGGCATAATAGATGGCAAAGGCTATATTTGGTGGTCCAAATGTTGTAAAGTGAACGACAATTATGTAAGAGAAATTGTCTTGGTTGAAGTAAACTGGTATTTAGATTTGCTAAATTGTATATCTTTTTCTGACAACTTTTGGTTTTCCTTGTGTTCATGTGCAGCCTTGCATGCAAGCACCCACGGTTGGATCTCAGCCCAAACAGACTACTAATCTATTGAAAGAATGCAATAGTATCATTTTTTTAAAGGAAATTTTGACAAATTAGGTGTTTTTTACAAATGTTTCAGGCAGTTTCTATAGTGAAATGCATAAATGTTGTGGTGTCAAACTTGCAATTTTGGAATAGTGAACAAATGCTCCTTGCATTAAATTACTCCTCAGAAATCCAAGTCATGGGGATAACAATAAGAGCTCCTAAGCAGAGCCCTAACACAGATGGAATTCATCTCCAAGGAGCCAAGAATGTCCAAATAAGTAACGGTGACATTTGGACAAGTTGCAAAGTCTAAAATACATTTTATTTTTGTGAAATATAGAGAGAGAGTTTGTATAACCTAAGCTTTCGTAGTATATGGTATACAACTTATAACATGAAACATTCTTGATTGTTTCCTGGATCTCTCTTGACAAGGCCTCCTATACAGTCATAGGCCTGCCTTGATAAGGCCTTGAATATATAGTTGTTAGATATCTAAACTATACTAGTTATAAAAAGATATATTACAACCGTCTTAATGAATTGAGAAAGAACTGTATCATTATAACCTGTACTAATTCTGATTACTGTTGAATGTGAAGCAGGGGATGATTGTATCTCCATTTCATCTGGATCCTCCAATGTTGATATTCAAAAGATCACCATGGCATTAGGTATTCAAGGTCTTAATCAAGAGAAATTGCATCAGTCGAAGGGATGACTTTAATGTATTTACGCTTTTTTTTTTCAGCATTGGGAGCCTAGGAAAAGATGGGGGAGAAACAAAAGTGGAAAAAATCGATGTCCATAACATTGTATTTACTGGAACAGATAATGGAACAAGAATCGAGAGTTGGCAGGTTGTTTAACTTAAAACATCAATTACTAGATTAATTTCACCTGTCTTGATACTTGATAATGAAGTTAGTAAAAACTAGTCTCATCAGCGATATTATATTTAACTATATATCCTAAACGCACATTTCATAGGCCAAAGAGTAAACAAATCTTAATGTATTTAAACTATTACGTGGTATCCACTGAAGTTTGGATGGTCTTTTCTTAATGTGTGCTCATTCTTTTATATATTCAATACCAAATTGGTTAAAGAGAGCTGAGAACGTTTTATGGATATGCAGGGTGGCTCTGGGTATGCAGAGAGATGATGTGTTTTAAGACATAACAGTTCTAAATGTTGAAAACCCCATAGTTATAGATCAGTATTATTGTGATTCCCCTTCACCTTGTGGAAATTAGGTGAATTTGATATTATTTATACTATTTAAGTTCAGAATGAATATTTGGTATCTTTTTCAAGGCTTGAATTAATATGATATAATTTCATACAGAATTCTGCAGTGCAAATAGAAGATGTGACTTTCAAAAACATTAAAGGCACGTCATCAATGTCCAAGGCTGTAAGTTTAATGTGAAGCAGGGCTGTGCCCTGCAGAGGAATTGTGATGAGAGATATTGATATAAAATCAATCATGACTTCCCACACAAAGTCAGAGTGCATTAATGCTTTTGGCTTTGCTTCTGGAGATATCTGTCCAGCTAACTGCCTTAGCAGGTATTGATTGAATTTCAAGTCAGGCTGCTACTTGTATGCTGAACTCCCATATCATCTTCTGGCACAACATTGGACGCTCAACAGTTGGCTGCCCTGAAATTTCTTGGAGTCTCTACAGTGAAGGATCTCTGCTCACCCACGCAACAGAAAATCAAGGTCTGTGACAATGCAAAATTATTCTTTCTTAACAGATTCTACTTAACAGGTTACATATCAAGAGTGCAAATTTAAGAATCTATTTGTACTGAATTTGATCTAATTAATGTGCAAGCATAAAAATATGTTGTTTGTTTATATTCTCTCTGCTGATATTTGTTTTGTTTAGCAATATATAGCAATATGTTAAGAAAATTGTAACATGTAAAATATGCAGGCTCTTCAATGGGGCCTGCTCTTCAGTCATGTGAGATTTGCAACTTTCTTGTTTATAGTATGATTGGTTTACAAAAAATGCTTGATCGCTAGCAAATTATCATTTTTTTTGGTTACATTGACTTAAATGATATATTAAAGATCCTATATCTTTAGAAAGAGTTCTGCCAATAGTTGGTGTGGCCATGAACTCATCTAGTGGACAACTTTTAATTTTCTGTACTAGTAGTTGCACACTATCTTAAAAGTAGAGTGTTTCTCAGCCATTTGGTATCTGCATCTGTCTTTCTTATAAAATAATTGATTTGCAGAAAATGCTTGATTACTCATTATCAAGAAAATTTTGGTGATATTTTTCATTCGCTAAAATACCTTGGGATAAGGGACCCATGACCCCAAAAATAATTAAAGAACATAGGTTGAGATTCGTCATTTTGGGTGTCCTTGTTGGAGTTTCATGCTCCATTTTTGCTGCTATCATAGGTGGTTCCAGAGACAAAGGTTGTGACTGGAGATGCCAGGAATGTCCTCTGCAATGCCATGAAGGACTACAATGCTGATATGCTAGTGTTGGGGCGTCGTGGAAATCGAACTATTAAGAGGTACTATTGCTGATATTGCAAGCCAGTTTTCTAGATTTACTGTTCACTCTGCATAGTAGTTGTACTTGTCATTTGCTATGTCAATTGTCTATTCAATTTCTACTAAGATGTAACTGTCATTTTCTATTTCAATTGTCTATTTGATTTCTACTAAGATAAAAATCCATGAGTTATTATGAGTTTGGTTAATGATTTGAATCTCATAATTTACAGGTTACTTTCTAGGAGTGTGAGTGAACATTGTGTTCGGCATGCACAGTGCCCTATTGTTGTTGTTGTTGTTGTCAAGAACCAAAAAAACAGAGCTCAGTGCTATTACTATATTTGAATTTATCTTCTAGCTTGTAGGTGTTCAAATTGGGAGTTTATGAGACTCCACTTGCAGAAGCCTACAAGATGATTCTTTTTCCATTTACCTCGTATACTGTTCAAACTAAACCTAAATACCGTAGCACCCTCTAGATTAGAACCTATGACTCCTCTATGGAGTACACAAGGCTTCACCATTAGGGCCACTCAGGCTTTACAGTTACAGTATAATGATTATCAAATTCAGAGTAAGGAAACACTTTAGGCAATGATTCATCTAAGACAGAAATGACAAGGATGGATACTGCCATATCTAGCAATATCAATCCCTGCCTAGAGATCTTATGTGCGAGAAGTTAAACTTCATCTTTTCATTGAAGAATGTATTCATCATTTCCATGGAACCAAAATTTTAACGCAACTTAATTAGGGGGATTTGAGCTTAGATTTGTACAACATGGGGAAATGAATTTAATGTGTTTATGGTAGAACTGATTATGAAATTCAACAATGTTATACAACAACGAAATTACATAGAGTTTGAGAGATGTGAGCAATTCTAACAGTGTAAACTCTCAAAAGTGAAAGTACCCCTTGCTGTTGCATTTTAGCCCTTAGTTTTCTAACTTGGTCTTGACTCTTGCTAATGCAATAAAAATTCTCCTTTTTGAGAGATTATGAATCATGATTTCTAGTGTGTTTTTGGTCATGGACTTGTCATTTTGAGTTGACTCTTCCTTTTCCTTTTTGTGCTAATTTATATTGTGTTGTAGCATATAAGTTCATGTAGGAGATGAAATGGAGGAGAGCTTTGAGCTAGTTAACCATGAGGTGAGTGTTAGCAAACTGTTGGTGCATGACTATGTTGCCAGTTCAGGTTTGGATATATATATAAAGAAAGAATGGAGGAAAAATCTGAGCTAGCCAACTGTGAGGTAAGTGTTGGTAAACTGTTGGTGCACAACTATGTTACCAGTTCAGGTTTGGATGCATATATATATAATATATATAATTTTCACAAAATGAATTGATAATGCAATGTCACTTGTCAGAAAATAATTGTTAAAGATAAGTCAAAATGTTTTTTACATCATAGTTAGCATTACTTAGAATTGGGATTGAGTTAGCAAACCAAAAGTATCAACGGAATTCATTATTCAATTACTTAGGATTTAATCAGACAAATATCAAGAGAAAAATGCTGCTTTTCTGTCTAGTGCAGCCCAAAACAGCTTTTGTTTTTATCTTTCTAAAACCAATGCAGGGGGGATCTGGTGTAAGCAGCCCCCAGCTGGATTGAAGGGCAGCACCTCTTGAGGTGTCTGGAGGCAGCACACAGGGCATGTTGTCATGATTTAGCTCCAAATTCTTCAAAAAATGCACTTTTAGGGTTATCTAATGTTTGTTAGCTTTTTTTTCAACTTATTCTATGTTTTTAATTTAAAATCTGCTTTTTTCAAATTCCCTAGTTTTTGAGGGTACTCCCTAGTTCACCCAGGTCCTTCCTACCTTTGCCTTGGGAGCATCCTTGGTCCTGACTATTTGGCCCCAGTACATCTCAGATGTACCCAGGCCAATGGCTAGGCACATGACATGCCCTGCCTGAACCTGAATTGATTCTGGCTCAGGATCCAAACCAGGACCAAAACTGTTTGGGCTCAGTAAGGATGCATGCAGGCCCTTGTATCACAAGCCCTATGTAATATAACCTACAAGATCATATGAAAGCTCATAGCCAGCAGGTTAAAAAAAATTCTGTCAAAGAGGATCTCCGTCAACCATCACTTTTGTGCCAAACCAACAAAAGGTCAACATACCTGCAAGGCAAGAGCTCATCCATTCAACAAAACAACAAAAAAGCTAAGAAACTGTCAAACTGGACAAGCCAAAGTTTTTCTTTTGACAGGTAACTGGGAGATGATACTGAAAACAATAAGCATGGTTTCAAAGATGATATTGTAGAGTGAACTGGCAGTTGTATCACCACTCTTATACTCAAAAGTCTCAATCAATGGTCACTAAAGCCAATGGTTTAAATCAACAAGATAACTCAAGGAAGGAAACCCACTCAGCTGTTCATAATTTTGCAGTTACATAGTAGATAGTGACTGATTGAATCTGTGATAGAGTAGTATTTCAAGAAGAGAGAACTTTATGTACTTCCAGGTTGTGCTAAAAGAAATCAAAATAATCAGTTTTCAATTATTTTTTGAACCACCAATAAAGTTGAAGATCAGTTATTATCTGTCTGAATTAAATTCCACACCAATACAACCACAATTGCATGGTAGATCTCAACCTTAACACTTCCGACAATCATGATGACAACTAGAAATCAAACGTACAACAAGTTATTATAGCCAATCAAAACCATTAGGTAACTGCAATTCTATGTCCCAGCATCGCCTACCTCCACTCCAATTGTTGCACAAATCATTGTCATCTTCACCTCCAGGATTAAAAAGAACTAGCAGCCTGGGGTTACAGAAGAAACCACGTGCCTTGTCTATGCTTCCACTTTCTGCATACATGCTACAAGTGGAGTAAGCTAGGAGGTGGCATTTCCATGGTTGCCTTAAAAATGTGGTTGCACCTTCAATTAGAAAAAAGGAAGTCTGGAAAAGGTTGTTTGGTCCTCAGAGATCATCTGCCTTCAAGCATGCAAGTGCATACAGTGGTAATGGGCACTAACTACATGTGAAGGTTTAAAACTAAGAGAAGGGGACAAAGCTTGCTAAACATGAATATGACAAAAGCCTCAAAGGATAAGTCATGAGTGTCAAATCAAGGATAGTTAAGTAACATCTAAACAAATGACTTCTTGTAAGAGAGTGGCAATCCCTTTAAGAAAGTATACTATACTTGCTTTGCCACCAAGGACACTAGAATGTACATGGACCTCTAGCATACGGTAGATGATAGTCATATGTTTTGGATTCTGGGTCAATCTAAGTGGGGTTTTTTGGCATGGTACGATTTTTTGACTGTGTGAACCCAGGAGGAATTTTGCCGAACCCAAACATGCACAAAGAAAATCTGCACGAAAAACACAAATTTTTTATTTATTTGGTTTTTCTAAATCGTTTTTGGATCTAGATGCAACATGCAGGTGTAGACAAGGCAGAGCCGGGTGGGCTGTTTTTTTTTCTTTCTTTAGTCTAAATTCCCATATCGTCTAAACACCCAAGAGGGAACTGGATATAGTGTCTTCTGTAAGCGTTGAAGAAGCGCACGAGACAGAGCAGAATGTCATTTCCTATTTTTTGTGGCGTGGGGAGTGTAGGCTGTTGTAGGTTTTGTAAATGAGGACAAGCACACAAAAGAAACGACGGGGACAAAGCTGCTTAGAATGACATGTGATGGTATAATTGCCTTGGCTCACCCTTTCTCATATTCTCTACAGCCATAATTTTGGGACTTTTCCATGATTACATTTTGCAGTGTGCACGAGTCAAGACTAAAAACAATGAAATGACGTTCTCAAGTCCAACGACGGAGTTCCATCCATCATGTCCCTCCGTTTGGATGTGTGTGTTTCTACTGCCCATCGGTGTAGTTTGCCCCTGTCTCAGCTCAAATAAGGTACGCTTTATTTATGCTCATTTTCTATCCTCATATTTAACAACCTACGCATATTTTGAGTCTTTAATTTGTGGAATACTTGCATTAAACAGTAACTTTTAGCATCTGAAATCTGTCTGATACTGATCAGACGAAAGAATGAAACAGGAAATCGTAAAATGTTGTATTCTGTACTTTCTACTTCTCTCCCAAGTGATCTCTAGTCGGAAAAGAATTATAGCTTCGATTTTGTTTTTTACATGGCGATGATGTATTTGAAGTTTACAGTTGAAAGAAATTTAAGTGCACTACATTATTTATTTTAGAAGTTAGTAGATCGGTTAGAAAATAAATCTTTATTGTGAAGTAGAAAGAGTATTTTATGAAATCATAAGATTTAATATCATTTATAAATCTTTAAGGAAGATAGAGTTACTTAATCATCTTCTTTATAGTCAATTTAATTGAATTTATTATTAATTTTAAATTTTATTTTTATTTGCTTGCAAATACTAAGTAGTTAGGTAAAATTGTTTCACGATTAGAGGGGGATCGGGGTGGGGGAGTGGGGATGAGGGTGGGTGGAAGCGGAGGGGTGGGGGAGTGGGGATGAGGGTGGGTAAAATTGTTTCACAATTAGAGGGGGGGAGAGGGGGAGAAGGGAGAGAGGGAGGAAGGGGAGTGGGGATGAGGGTGAG
>CM021100.1:881032360-881081854 GCA_007115665.2 Sequoiadendron giganteum | reverse complement strand
TTTGAGTCCTTTGGAGAAAAGATAGTGCATAGTAACTCTTTTACATGCATGTAAGGAAGTGTTTCACCTTTTTAGATCAATAAAGTAAAGCAAATATTGCCTTCTCAGTTTTTACTTCATTGAGTATGTTTGGATGATTGATGCATTTGCATATGAGTAACTTATTCCTTGTTGATGTGTCTCATTGGTAACACCTTTAGGCAAAGGAAATATGTATGTTACAGGTTATAAGATATGTTGGTGATGCAAATAGATTTTAAGTTGTGAAGATATTTTATCATCCTTCTAGGACTATAAGTATTATAGATTTCTTATGAAATATTTATGCAACAATATATAAGTATTGAGTTGTGCAAGGTAGCTTTGTTGTTGGTTGAAACTGTGTGTGTTAGGAAGCTATACAAGCTTGGATTACCATTTGGTGCATCACCATAGGATTTTAGTTTTCATTTGCATGTTATCATTCCCTTTTTTCCTCAACAAATCAATAGTTTAGGTGAGTACCATTGAAAAGAGCCATCTTTCTTTGGAGATTCACTCCAACCTATGGGTAACCCACAAGCCCTTGGAGTGTTTCCATGTTTTTCCAGAGTGCTATGTTCTACAACTTAGTAGGGGTGCAACTTTGAGAGCTAATATTGACATCATTGGAGAAGATGATGACAACATGAATAAGTTATGAAACGATTGTCTTAACAACCTTGAATCTAATGCATCCTTTTATCCATCAATGAAACAATCAACATGTCCCATAATACCACCTCTTGAGATGTTCAGTTACCTACATACTAAAACAAAATTTGAGCCTATGTTCCCTCAAATAGGTGAACCTAGTTCCTCTAAACAAGAAAATACTTAAAAAATTTATGATAACAAAGTAAAAAACACTCCAAATACCTCTACCCTCTACCCTCTACACTATACATTAATCCCTCAACCATAAGTGGGAGAGACCTAAGAGAGGGAGATGAGATGGAGAGAGAAAGACAAAGACCTAAGAGAGGGCGTTGGAGTGAGAAAGAGAGAAAGACTTAAGAGGGAGAGAGAGTGAGGGAGTGTGAGAGAGGGAGTTGGAGTGAGAGAGAGTTTTCTAGGTAGGGTGGTAGGGAGTGAGACCTAAGAGAGAGAGTTATCTAGTTAGGGTGGGGGGAGACCTAAGAGATGGAGAGGGGTTGGGAGCAATATTTGAGGGATAGACCTAAGAGAAAGGGAGTGAGAGATACTTATTTTAACACGTAGGATTGCACCCAATTATAGAGCTAGAAGGTTAAAAAATCCTATGTAACATGGAAACACTTTCGATCTTGTGGGTTGCTCATAATGAAAACAAATCTCTTGATTATGGGTTGGTTCCCCTTTTGATTTTTTTATATGAAACTAACAACTTATGTAGGAAAAGGGATAAAAAGATTAAGATGAATGGTAAAAATGAAGCTAGTAAGATGTGATGCACCTAAATGATAATGAATATGCAATCTAATTCACAAAGACCTTTGAATATTTCTATTTGCACAACTTAATTCAAAAAATTAAACCACATAATTGATTCACACAAAAAATTGATAAATTTAACCATTCTTGAAGGAAATACAATGTTTTTCACAATTAGAATGATCAAACAAATCATCTGCACAATGTATGACCTATGAAATCTAATTGAATTGTATACATATACTTATGAATGAGACAAAAAATATTGAGGTTTTCATATTTAAACACAATCAATTTCTATCAAATCAAACATAAAAGATGACACCTAAAATTTGGGAAGGCAAACACTTGATTTTTAGTGAAAGGCTAAAAGGAATCTGATCCAGGTGGATATTTCATGAAAAATTGAAGTAATTCAAATTCTCTAGAAAGAGGTACTAGATCGAAGTACTTGGAAAAATGAACCCAATGCAACTTGAATAGAGCCAAAAGGAGGTAATAGGTTCAAGTTATTCTCAGTCAAAGTTCGAGTCAAATCAGGTACAAAGGAAAAAAAAATCATCTCCAAATTGGTTAAATTCAGCATCATTCATGAAGATATCATCGTCACGATTCCAACACCATTAGTTTCATTGAAAATGGAGTTCGTATGTGGAAGTTATGCCAAGTCAGATTTTCACTCAAAATGGGTTGACCATGCTGACATCAGCATGAGGTCAACATGGTGATAGGACAACATAGTCAACAAACATGATGACGTGGAAAAATCAGAGTGTGACACGAGGTAGATGACAAGAATGTTGACTAAACAGTGATTGGGCTCCACATGGATTTCAATAGCTAATCATAACTTGACATGTGTCATGGTCGACAAATGAAATTATGCCATGTGGCACTGTTCCTAGAAGTGGTTGACTAAAATTGTTGGTGGGATTTGAACCCGTAACGTCTCACTTACAAAATAAGCATTGCACCAATACACCACACGCCAAACTTTAAGCTATATTTTATTTTTATCATTTATAAAAGACGTCATACCTAATAAAAGGGGAATCAAATGGGATTTGACCCTCTAACCTCCTTATTAGGAACGCCACCCCCCCCCCCAACCCCCCCGCCCCTCCCTTAAAACCACTAGGCCAGCGGCTTCATAATAATATATTTTGGGAGCGGGTTTTATTTAAAACTTTAAAAAGTTGAATTTCCCTATATTTAAAAATTTAACCCCTAAAATAATATATTTAAAGATTATTGAGATTTTTAGGAGATTTGGAGAATATTTTAAGGGGATTATTAAAGATGTAATATTATAAATGGGAGATATAGAATATTTATAAAATCATTTGGTTTTAGGCCAAATTGGAAAAAAATTGTGTATAAAAAGGGGGGTATGGGTTTGTGAGAGGTAGTGAGGAAAGTGGAGACAACTTCCTATGTGATAGTGAGTTGTTCTAATCTGTGTAGTGAGAGGATTTATGCCAAATTTCTTGTACTTGAAGGAGAAGAGATATTTTTAATCTCATTATTAGGAATATGTGAGGAGACTCTACCAAAGTTGCAGCCTTGTAATATTTTTCTGGAGAATAATCAAGGATCGGTCACTTTGTTGGAGAGGGACCCGAAGACGTAGCCATCTTGGCGAACTCCGTTATCAACTTGTGTTTTGTCTTCTCTCTCTTTTCTCTATTTTGTTAATTTATTCACTTTAATATGGTTGTGTTAATTTAATCATTTCAATTATGTTTTTAAAATCATTAATTAAATCGTTGTAATAAGTTATTATTCATGTGCAATAGTCCTAGATCCTAACTTTAGATCAATTGGTATGAAAGCTTTTTTGTGACTAGTGTTTGCAGAGGTGAATGTTAACGAGATCAAAGATCCAATGAGGTGAAGGCACACTTGAAGAATACAATCTTGAGATCGGAAGATGAAGAAGTTTTCCAAAGATGGAAGAAACTGAAGCTGGGAAAGTATTGAGCCTAAGCTTGATGATAAGTCTTTTCAACGAGCCTTTCTTGACATGAAGGCTATGATGGAAGAGCTTTATGCGGAAAAGAAGAAGTGCGAAAAGGGAGATTCTTTGAAGTGATAAAAGAAAGAAGATCAGAAGGATAAAGAAGGAAAAGTTCCAAAAACTCCATCTCCTCCATCTTCCCCTTCTCCTTCTGCTAATCCTTTTAAGAGCACATCTAAACCTGTTATTAAATTGGTTGTAAAATTTGAGTTACCTAAGTATTGTGGGGATTTTAATGCTAAAAAGTTAGATTATTGGATCTAACAGGTAGAAGTGTATTGCAGGATTCAAGGCCTAGTAAAAGATGCTTATATGATCTAGTTAGCTACTCTTTGTTTGGGAGGTACAACTCTCACTTGGTGGGAGAGTAGGACTTGGGCATAAATTTCTTTCCATGGTAATGTAGGTATGACTTGGATGGAATTTTTTATTTCCCTTAAAAAGCAATTTTACCCTTTGGGTTATATGCAACAATTGAAAATGAATTGGCAAACCTTAGGCAAGATAAGGGCCAGTCTATCCAAGATTACACCCATGAGTTTAGAAAATGAGCTATTGCTTTGAATGTCCCATTGTATACTCAGGATGCACTTATTGAGTACATAGGTGGTTTGCATTCTTACCTAAGACATACTATTCTAATGTTGATTCCTAATAATATAGATGAAGTTTTGTCCAAGCCACTCACTTAGAGTCAAGGGGTAAGAACACTTTTAGTGATAATTTCTCAAAGAAACCATCTAAGCCTGAGGGTAAGCTTAAGGGTAAAGAAAAAGACAAAGGCAAATGGAAGAAGACAACTACGATGAAGAAGGAGGGTGCTAATCCCACATGCTCACATTGCAAGAAGGAGGGGCATGATGATTCAAGATGTTGGAAGCTTCATCCTGATTTGAGGCTGAAAACATATGGAGGCAACAAAGATAAACAAAAGACTATTGTGGTGGTTACACAAGATCTTGGATCTAACTCCGGAGATGAAACACAAATTTTTGCTATCAGGATCCAACGTAAATTGAAAAGTATTATTCCCTCTTCTAATGAAAATGTTCTTAATGCAAGTACAAGTAAAGTATCATCTCCTCCTAAAGCTAGATTAGTAAAGTATGTACTTGGATAGGTTTGTAATGATTCTCAATTTCAAGTAATGAAATAATGTAAACTGTGATTTGCTATCACTACAAATTATGTTGATGAGGTAGAGGTAGACATAGTCCCTTTGGATATTTGTTGGCTTGTTTTAGCGAGTCCTTATTTGTATGATAGAAAATAAATATTTTATAGGGGGGAGAATAAGTATCATCTCTTTAAGGATGGTAAAGAGTACACTGTATGGGCACACAAAATCAAGACTAATCTTGCACAAGTCAATACTAGTCAAGTAAAAATGTTGGTCAATGCTAGTAAGAACTTTGCACTAATGCTTGTAAAATCCAAAGAGGATGATGTATCTGAGGCATTTAAGGGCTGTGATCCAAAACATAAAACTGAGCTGGTCAAAATTATATCTACCTATGATGACCTTTTCAAGGAACCAAAGGGATTGCCACTAAAGAGAGAAATTAAGCATGAAATCCATTTGCAGCAAGATGTGCATCTTCCAAACATCGAAATGTATCATTTATCTGTTATACAAAATGAATAGATTAAGAGGAAATTTCAAGAGTTGGTCGAAAAAGGTGTTATTCATCCAAGTAAATTTGCTTGTGAGCTCTAAACAAGATAATGTTAAAGAATAGGTATACTCTTCCTCACATTGATGAATTATTTGATAAATTGAAACATGTTTATTTCACTAAGTTAGACATGTGTAGTGGCTATCATCAAATAAGGATTATAGAAGATGACATTTGGAAGACAAAATTTAAAACCAAACAAGGCTTGTACGAGTGGTTGGTCATGCCCTTTGGGGTTTATAATGCACCAAATACTTTCATGCATGTCATGAGTGATGTTTTTTGTCCTTTCATTGATGAGTTTGTCATAGTCTATCTAGATGATATACTTGTATTCAGTGAAACTTGGGAAGAGCATGTAATTCATGTAAAGAAAGTTTTTGATGTTTTGACAAAAGAAAAACTTTTTGTAAAGATGTCTAAATGTGAATTCTCTAAGACATCCTTAGTGTAATTAGGCTATGTCATAGGTGGTGTTCAATTGAAAGTAGACCCTATGAAGGTCAAAGTTATTGTAAAATGGCCTAAGCCAAGTATAGTTACAAAAGTCAAAAGTTTCTTAGGTGCAGTTCAGTACTGGAGAAATTTCATTCCCAACTTCTCTTACATTACATCATGATTGCATGCATTAAATAGTACAAAGGATACTTTCTAGTGAGTGTTGATGGTATTTTCTACACAACAACTCAGACATAATATGATATCCTATCTCTCTTAAAAGGTAAATCTCTATCAGCAAGCCTCAAGAGATAACCCCAAGGTCTCTAATTTTAGGTCTTGACAAATGCAGTGAAACAACTTAGAGATAATGTGAAATTGTTAATAATCACAAAGGGACCTTACAAACAAATACTAGGTCTCCAAACTTATCAAATTTTGCAATATGTTGATACATGAAATTCCTAACCCTGACTCAAATTCAAAGAAATAGCAAAAGACAAGGGTTTCAAAAATCCTAAGGTCAAAATTTACTCTTGAGATCAACAATACCAATGACAAGATACTTGAAATGAACCAATCCCTCAAAACTAATTTCTTCTCAACCCAGATTTATCTTGCAATCTTCTAAGGAATTAAATATTTTTAGATCATGAACATCCATTCAAACCAACCCTTATTTTCAATTGAAATGAATAAATACCCACAATTGAACTGAACACGAAATATAAGATCCAAGCTAACTTTGCACAACAACCCACAATCAATAAGTTACTAAAAGTATGGACCAGGAATCACTACAACATGCCAATCATCTAACCACAAATATCACTAAATCATTTGAATCTAAATCTAACATTCATTCAATATTTTAAAAGAAACTTAGAAAGATAGAATAATAAGAACCATGCAAGATAAATCAATGCAAGAGAGGTCACAAAAGCACAATGTCTTCAATTGTATTGAGTTCATCCAATAGTAACAATAATTCCAGTATTCTATATTAGAACACTTGCTTTGAAATAAAACTAACACCTAAGCTTAGCTTCTATTTGATCAGTTTGCTTTCTCCTAAGTCCAATCCTCTAACTAACTCCACAAATGAGGCCAAATTCCATACTTATAGAGGATGCCATCCCAATTAGGGTTACAAGGAAGGTCGGCCACAAAATAGGTTTTCCAAAGAAAGATAAAACCCCCCGAAACTAAAATATGAAATTTCATTAAATGATTGAGGCTCCTTTCTAGGTTGGCTTGGAATCTCCATATAACTCGACCCAATGCATGTGAAGGTTGGAGAAGAAATAACGAGAAGCAAAAATTTTGAAGCATTCACTCATTGGCTAACCCTTTATCTTTTCCTTGACCTATTTTATCTTGCACCTTAAGGAAAAATCCCTCCATATCGGCCAAAGGTGGAACATTTAATATTTTAAACCTTCTATCAAGGGACTTAATCTCTTCCCTTGATTTCCTTATGACCTCATCCCACTCAACCTTGAGATCCTAATAGTTTTCATTGAGAAAATTATAGGTGGAAGTATCATCTATATGATGAACTATGATTAGACCATCATCCACTGGAGCAAAAATCTCATGCCACCACTTCTTCAATTCCTTAAATCTCAGATGCTTTGGTGTAAAATTATTTCTTCCCGTCATAATTTTAAAAATTGGGATGCACCTGCTGGAGATATCCTTCAATGTGTTCCCTGCCTACTGTCCTTGTTTGTGCATCTTCTTCAAAACCTTTTTGTTGATCTACAATAATTCATGCCATTCCAAGGATTCTGAGACCTTTGAATAAGGTAGGATCCGATCACTCACCAAATTTTCCTCTGTATAATCCGTGATCACTTTCAGCTTTTGTAGGAGGAGGCATGTGTCAGTTTTATCTTGCCCCATTATATTCTTCAACCAATCAAAGGAACTATGTGCATCACCACAAGTGGACAAAATGTCCTTAATCATTTTATCTCCTTGTTGTATTATTCCTTGTAGACATTCATGAGTTTCATGGGAGGATTCCATCTTCTTCTCAAGCTCAGTGAATACCCCTTTAGGTAATAGACCCTCAAAAGTTGTTCCTTCACTTCCTACCTCCTATAGAATCTTCATTAAGTGTTGCACATAATGGCATACATCATTCAATTTCCTTTGCAACATTTCCTTCTTTGTAGTTTCCTTATCTAACCTTCTCAAAATAGCCTGTGAAGACTCTTGGAATTCTTGCTTTACTTGATCCTTACTAGTGGGTCTCAAGTTCAAAGTTTGAATAGTGTAATCTTGAGGGGTCATCTCCCTTTTTTCTTTGTTAGCTATAGGGGTGGCAATGTGAATTAGTCTATTATTTTCTTCATCCCTGGTGATTTTATAAATCACCCTAGCCTTCTTCTTTACCTTTTATTTGCCTATGTTGGCTAGTAACTCATCCCAATTTGGAGGAGTGTCATCTAAAATCACTTTTTTACTTTTTTAATCTTTCATTAAGCCAACCCGAGTTAGAAGCATCAAGTTTCTTCTCACTTTGTTTTTTTCTTTTTAGCCTGATCCATAGGGGGCTCAATATCTACATTATGCTTTGGAGGGACCCCCTCACCTTTTTTTCCCTCTTCATCCCCTTCTTCTTATTCTCTTCCTGATCTAATGTCTCTGCCATAAATTGAATGGGAGAGGGAGTCCTTTCATGCGCCTTTTATTTTTTTGTAGGTATTTTATCTTCATCTCTGATTGATGAATCAACATAAGATACTAAGGAGGAGTGCAAAGTATTTCCAATCTCTGCCTCCTCCATATAGAGGTCTACATCATGAAATTCTTCTGCTTCCTCATTTGGGTGATCACCAACCTCTATATCCTTGGGATCATATTGCACATCTTGTGACTCATGAAGAGGAGAGGCATCTTTTTGTAGTTCCATCATAGGAGCATTTATGGTAACATTAGCCTGCAATACACTACCCTTAGGAGAAGGATTCCTTGATATTCTTGTGTAGACTTGTGTATTTTCTCTAGAGCTCTCCACCTGTACCACCTGAGGGCCTATATCTTCTTCCTCTTGAGAAGGCTCATTCTTCTTCTTTGAATTCTTGACAAATCTTCTCCTCTTAGGCACAGGGGTACTATCCTTCTCACCTTCCTCTTTCAATTCCTCCTGTACAATAGACTTAGCATTTTTGGGCACATTCTTCCTCTTCTTTGCAATTGGCTTCCTCCTTTTTTGCACCTCTGCCTCTACTTGGGTACCCTTAATATCGATCTTTAAGGGAGAATCTTTCTTATCCTTGGCTTTGGAATCTTGTTCAGCTTCCTCAGAGGTAGAGTGAGATTCTAAATCTTCCATCAGGTCATAGGTGTATTGCATGCCCTTACTGTCCAGCTCCCAAATTTTGTGCTTGATCCACAACTTAGTGTATTTGAGGACTGGAGCTATGATTTGTTCCAAATCATTTTTTTCTTCTTCCAACCAATCAATCTCTCCCACTGATTTTTCCTTGATGGGATCATAGTCATGGTGTTGGATTACATCCCCATCATCATCAACTTGATCAAGGATAGCCTTGAAGTTGTACAATCTAACCAAGTTAACTAGTAGCCATGATAAATTCTTCTTCTTGACCTCAAATTCATCTTTGTAGTTGGCCCAGTAATCTTCAATATCATCCTTGTGGCTGAACTCTCTACTAGCCCTCTTTTGTGCTTCACCGATCAAGTCAAATCTAGACCTTTTGGAATGGAATGACAAGCCCAAAGCACTCATTTCTTCCTTAGAAGAATGGGCTGAAATGATGGAAGGACATGCCTCATGACCTCCTACCTTGAGAGGGAAGTCATTACCAAATCATGTCTTGTGTTTATCCTTCTTTACAATGGCATCAAAGTCACATATCTTCCTAGTGACCTCCAGGACTATGAGGTTATCTGTTGAATACCTAGGTAACCTGTAAGGAGCCCTTTGGTAGCCATCTATCTTGATGTAGGATAAAGTGGGGAACTGTATGAACTAGGCCCCAAATCTCTTTATCAACTCCTTTGCAACATATGAGATTCTAACATGCTCTGCACCTTGGAGTAGTCTAGTGATGTACAATAGTGAATGCATCATTTACTCTCCTATAGTTTGAGCCGCCCAAGTGCAATTGTGGAAAAACTTCATAAATTACATCCTATCTAAAGACAACTCTTGTACTTAGTCCTTAATAGGGGTGGAATATTGCAAGTGCATAGACAAAGTAAGAGGTCATGGTGAAGCTCCTTGTCTACAACACATTACATAATTGCTCATGTATCATTGCACTAATGATGCCTGCCCAATGATAATAAGTTTTTTGCTCCATCCTTAATATAGCATAAAACATCCAACTCCCAAAGACCCTGACACTTTCCAGGCCCACCACTCTGTTGAGGAGTGTGATTGCATCATAGTAATTTGCCTTAAAATTTTCCCTGAATAGCTGCTTTGGTAACTTATAAATGTGGGGCTTAGGATTCTCAATCCAATATTTAATGATCTGCAATGCCTTGATGATATCCTCCTCATAATATTTCCTAGCCACATCCAGATCTAGGCCTACCACATGGGGTATGTCAGGCATATCAAAGGTTTGTGCCATCGAAGGAGGGGAGAAGTTAGCCAATACTCTACCTTGTGGACCAATCACCCTCTGTGTACCTCTATCAGAATGTCTAGCACACTCTAAAACCAATTCATAGCACTAAACTGTGGGAGGAAACCTAGCTACATGAGCCAATCTTGACTCCACCAATCTCTTAGCTAACAATGGAGGATCCTGCACTGCCATTCTTGCCTTAATCTCTTCATACTCCCACTTGCCTACATTGGTATCAGTGATTTCTGACCAAGTAGAGGCTATTTTTCTCTCTGGGACTTTGCTCTTGATATCCATCTTGATCCTTTCTTCTTCTGTGATGGAAGATTCCTCCGCACCAAGATCTACCTATTTATTCTTGGTCTTACCAACTGCTTTACTTGACTCAACTTGCATTCAAAAGGACCACAATAAATATCCACTATAGCATAGGAATACATGGTAGTCCATTAGAAATAATATATTCATCATCAAAATAAATCAAAATAGCCAGTAGAATTCCTAAGAATATCATTAAGCACCCCTTCTTCAAAGTTTGAGATTTTCACCCCTTCGCAGAATTCAGGCTAGAAGGGAATTTTGGGGAATTCCGGGTCAAGCGGAATTTGATGAGGGAAGCCCAACAAGCATCCAAAATATACTCAATCATCATCCAAAACTCATGAAACCTTTGCACACATCCTTAAATTATCTAAATTAACCATGCAATGCAAAATCATTAGCATTTAACTCATGCATTCCCTTTTTCTTTATTCCTAATAGATCTTTGGGGAATTCTATCAGGGACAAAAATCTGCAAAATTAACAAAACTAGGTGGATCTTGGGAAAATGAAGGAGCAACAAAATTTTGGTGGTTTCGTAGGGTAACAAATTTTAACGAAGTCAGCCGAATTTTCATGTTTTACACATCTTTTTGCTGAAATGATGGATTGAAGGAAATCCAGGGAAATCCCAAGGTAGAGGAAATCCCTGAAATCCTGAAATCTTTGACCTCGTCAGGATTTCACCCAAATTGATCTAACGATCACAAGAAATCAAGTTCGAACTACATTCACTTTAGGTTGTTCATCGATAAATCTAACTTTCTAACTCCTCCAGGGTGATCTAACAGTGTTGGTAATGAATTTGAGATCAGGACCTAGGGTTTCATGATGAACACGCGACTACAGGTTTGGTTCATGCTCTTGCCATACTAAACCATGGTTGATATTTCAGAATCTCCAGGGCAAGGAACCATTACATGTGAATGGAAACTAAACACTCAGACTCTCCCAAAATCATCAACTCCATCGAAGGAAATAGAATCCAAGATCGAGACTCTAGGCAAAAACCAATCACGTACAAGATCAAATTCAAGGGGAGGTAAAGAAAACCAGCCAAGCATGGCATAATCGAATTAGAAAATGAGGAAGGATAGCTACATCAATTTTAGAGGGGACGTAAAAAAACAAAGGGAAAAACCCTAACTTAATTACAAACCCCCTCAATACTAAAATCCAAATCCAAAGCATACCCAACATGCCCAAGAATCATTCACATTCATCAACCGAAAGCAGAGAAATGAGTACATACCATTGGTGAAGTGAACTAGGTAGTAACAATGATTGGTAATAAGCTTTGACGTGCTAGCAAGAAACAACAACAATGATGCCAAGAAAGTCACCACCAAGCTCGTAAATTCACAGGTCCAAATGCCAACCAAGCCAAGCACTCAAGATCAAGCTCTTCCAAATTCAATCAAGGCAAATGAGATGAACTCATAGATTAAAAACCACCCTAGACTTCATTAAACACAATCCGCAAAGCCCGTACATGAAGCATAAATGGCATGATATGACAACCCAAAAGAGTCTAGGAATCCAAGAGGATAGAGGAATTTCAAGAAATTCTGGGGAAGAAGGAATTCCTCTAGGAGTCAAAATCTCCGAAGATAGTGTAAAAACAACCTCCATTGGGTTTTCCAGGCAACTAGGGAATTCCATCCAGAGAGGGAATTCTTGAAACTAGAGAAAAACTTGAATTTACCCAAAACTCATGATTTTCAAAGTGTTTCTTCAACAGGGGTATTTTGTATAAGCAAGATAAGAATTGAGGAACATTCCAAGGTGACCAAATCTCACAACCACAAGACCAAAGACCCAAAAGAAACCCAAAAAGAGCAAGAAAAAAGGGACCCTACTTATAGTGGGGCATGTGTGCAAAAACTGCACAACAAGGAGGACCTCAGCAAAAGGCTTTTGACACTTTGAAGAAAAAGTTGAGTACAACACCAGTTCTAGATTTACCAGATTTATAGAAACCATTTGAGATCAATATAGATGCAAGAAGGTTTTCCATGGGAGTAGTACTTATGCAAGGAGGTAAACCAATCTGCTATCACTCTAAAACCTTTATAGTTGCAGTAACTATCCTACTTATGATAAGGAACTTTATGCATTAGTTCAGAGTGTTAAAAAGTGGAAACATTACTTAATGGGTAAAGAAACTATAATCCACACTAATCACTAGCCACTTAATTACTTGCACTCACAATCCAAGCTGTAACAAAGTAGGCACTTTAGGTGGATGGGTTTTCTTCAACAATTTAATTTGGTAATTAAGTATAAAAATGGTGTCCACAATAAGGTAGTAGATATGCTATCTAGGCCTCCTATCAAGAATGCTATGGTTATCCTTCAAGTTAGTTCTATGGTGGGATTGAAGGGGATTTGTTGAATACCTTAGAGTGGGATTGAAGGGGATGAATCCAAGCAAGGAAAAATGGATGGAGATTGGTAAAGTGAGGGAACTTTATCCTCACTTACTTTTTGAGTAATCAAGATTTCAGAGGTCCAAAAGCTCTCCAGTGAGGAGGACTTATCTAGGTGGATATTTTACCAAAAAATGAAGTGATTTAAATTCTCTAGAAAGAGTTACTAGATCAAAGTACTTCGCAAAACTAACCCAACACAACTTGAATGGAGCCAAAAGGAGGTCATACGCTCAAGTTATCCTCAGTCAAAGTTTGGGTCAAACTAGGTATAGAGGCCAGTCAAAAAGGTATAAAAATTCATCATCTTCAAATTGGTCAAATTCAACATCATGATGAAGATCTTATCATCACGATTCCAATGTCATTCATTTAATTGAAAATGAAGTTATGCCAAATCAAACTTTGAGTCAAAATGGGTTGACCATGTTGATGTCAGCATGGTGATAGGACAACACAGTCAACAGACATGATGATATGGACAAATCAGAGTGTGACATGTGGTAGATGACAAGGATGTTGTTTAAATAGTGATTGGGCTCCACATGGATTTCAATAGCTAATCACAACTTGACACGTGTCATGGTTGACGAATGAAATTATACCACATGGCACAACCAAATAGTGCCATGTGGCACTGCTCTTAGAAGTGGTTGACCAAAATTTAGGAATGGGATTTGAACCCATAACCTCTCACTTACAAAGTAAGCCTTCCACCAATACACCACATGCCAAAATTTAAACTATATTGAGCACACTTTAATTTTATCATTTATGAAATCTGCCATTCCTAGTAAAAGGGGAGTCTGACAGGATTTGACCCACTAACCCCCTTATTAGGAACGAACCCACAAAACCGCTAGCCCAGTGGCTTCATAGTCATTTTTTATGGGAGCGGGTTTTATTTAAAACCTTTAAAAAGCTGAATCTCCCTATATTTAAAAATTTAACCCCTAAAATAATATATTTGAAGATTATCGAGATTTTTAGGAGATTTGGAGGATATTTTAAGGGGATTATTAAAGATTTAATATTATAAATGGGAGATTTAGAAGATTTATAAAATCATTTGGTTTTAGTCCAAATTGGGAAAATTTTGTGTATAAAAAGGGGGGTATGGGCTTGTGAGAGGTAGTGAGGAATGTGGAGAAAACTTCCTATGTTATAGTGAGTTGTTCTAATCTGTGCAGTGAGAGGATTTATGCCACATTTCTTGTACTTGAAGGAGAAGAGTTATTTATAATCTCATTATCAGTAATATGTGAGGAGATTCTGTAGAAGTTGCAACCTTGTAATTTTTTTTTGGAGCATAATCAAGGATTGGTCACTCTATTGGAGAGGGATCCAGAGATGTAGCCATCTTGGCAAACTCTATTATCAACTTGTGTTTCATCTTCTCTCTATTTTCTCTGTTTTGTTAATTTCTTCACTTTAATATGGTTGTGTTAATTTAATCATTTCAATTATGTTTTTAAAACAATCAATTAAATTGTTGTAATAAGTTATTATTCATGTGCAACAGTCCTAGATCCTAACTTCGGATCATAATCCTTCTGCAAAATTGAAACAAAATACTAGAAATAAAATTATTGTATATAAACTTTGAAGCCGAGATAAAAAAAATTCTAACTCTTTGCAATGCACAAAAGAGTAGGAAGCAAGAACTAAGGAAAAAATAATTCTTTTATCCTATATACAAAAAATAGTCTCAAAGTTCCAAGAGGTGGCACCTGCAGTTAACTGCATCTAAAAATATCTTCTCCAAGATGATCCACGAGAAAAATGGAAAATGCTTAAAAAGGGGGCCCACAACTAATGTAAGCTTAGCTCAAATAGCTCCAAACTTCCCTTCTCAACTAGCTTGACCAAAGTTGACTCAAAACCCACTCCACTTGATTGAAAATCAAGGTCAAAAACTCTAGTTTAACTACACCTCTTCAAATTTTGAATGATTTTTACATGACGTTAACGATTTAGGAAAAAAATAAAGTAACTAGGTCATAATTACTTTAATACATGCTATGATAATGCCTCTCTCAATGCATTTTAATGACATATATTAAGCTATTTCATAAAACACTATGTTAATGATTGTCTACATTCTTATTTTTAGTTTCACTCATATAAAAAATCAAGAGGAGGTTGATCTAGGCCTAAGTTTGATTTATAAATTTGCAAAAGTTTACAAATATGTAAAGGTATACAAAAATACCTAATACATAACAATGGGCATTAATTTAATGAAAAAAATTTAAAAAAACAAAGGCAAAAAATACCTTATGTTGAGGTCGGTTGCTTTAGGGTAAAGAAAACCCTAAGTGGCAAAACTTGAGCTCCAAAGAATATTCACACTTTATTTCACACATAGCAATTTTACTCTACTTGTTTGGGTGTCGCTACTAGGATTTTCTCAAGAACTTCTATGCGATTTTGGAGTTAACTTGAGCCTATCTGGAGATTCCCATGTCATTAAGCCTGCATGGTATGTTCATCCTTTGCATCTCTTGTGAAAAAGAAGGATTTTTGTTTGTCTTTACACAATTTTTTTTGAAAATGCTTGCTATTCTCTACTTATTTTCATATGCCCGACCTTTGTTCTGAGGTATTCATTCATTTTTTTTCTAGGTGTGGATTCTTTTGCTTTTATTCTGTAGAAAATGTTGTGGTTTCTCTTTTTCTGAAAAGGAAAATGGTTATTTTTGTAACTCTATTTGAAAAAAAGAAAGATAAAAAGCTTTGATTTCTTTGTATTTTCAAGCATCCAACAAAGATTTTCATCTATTTGCAAGCATGAGGGTTTCTCTTTTCTATAGGTTGTGGCTTGAGCCTTTACATTTTGGAACCCTCTATTCTTTCCATTACACAGGTTTCACCTTTGAAACCCTAGAATCATCCTCCTTTAGCTTGCCTTTTGAAACTTTTCATCTATGACCAAGGTTTTTTTGCTCTACGTTTCACTTTGTGTAGAAAATTTGGGCTTCCATATCATGCATATATTTCTATATCTTCTCACTTTACTTTCATGTCCTCAAACTATCATCATGGAAATATAGCATTATTTTTTCATGCTTCACTGTGAAGTTTCTTATTTCATGATCATGTTGGCTTAGCTTCACCAGTATATGTAGACCTTTACAAGAATGAACTTGTCTTATTTGTCACCTCCCTTATGGCAGTCATCTTGTTAGTTGGCTACTCCTTTATGTAGTAGGTTTTATATTGATATCTTTTCAATAAATTAGACTTCATTGTAGATGAGTGATTCCCACCATGCAAGATATGTTGAGTTTGGATAAGTGCTTTCAACTCACTCAGATACCTTTGATCATCCTCTTGGCCTCATCATTAAGTTGATTTCTATCTTGATAGTTGTGTACCTTTGATGGGTTGTTCCTTTGCATTTGGATGATTTCCTTTTGGGTATAAAGGACTATCTCAAGAGGCACACATATTATTGTATATGGCATTGTATTGTCTTCCTTGAACTTAAATAGATATTCAAGTCACCCTTGCAAGGTAAGACTAGCTCTTTGTTTTTTACTATACATGTATGAGGTCATAGAAAAGTCTGAGTTATTGACTAGGCTCCTATCAATTCATTTAATAGCATAATACTCTACCTTCAAACTACCATTGTATAAGCTTCCCTTTGATTACTATCACTATCCACCATTTGTTATGGATGTTTAATCCTCTACATAATCCTTGTCCAGATGCTAAAGCTTGTTGTCTTTTGAATTATTGACTATCCCTTTTTGTTGTTGATAGTTATATGACTCTGCATGCTTTCAAGAGTAAATTGCCTTTTCTATTGTGAGAGATTACACTTATTAGTGTTGCCCCTAGTAACTTACATTGGTCTTGTCATTATGGATTTTGTCCCCTCATTAGACTGCTACTAAGAGGACTATTGACTATTACTTATATTATGAGCTCTATCGCATTGTACTAGACTGTATATATACACTTTCAATGACAAGAAAAATAACTGTAATTTAATGTTCTAGTCATGCTCTGTACATAGTTACTATCCTCTATGGCATTGAATTTTCCTAGTAACTATAATGATAGTGCTTGGAAATTCAATTATTATGCTTCACAAGTCTTTCAAATAGTGAGATTGAAAAGCCATGCCTTCCTTCAATTTCATAAACTTTAACACTTGTGGATAGTGGATAGTGATCACCAATTTAGAATAAGATGTTGAACACCTAGACCAAGCACTACTAACAACTGGGGTTCCATGATCTTTGTTGCTTTATGAGCCAACGATAGACCCACTTTAACTTTGCTCCACTGTCTAATCATGGTGGCTATCTTCTCTTATTTGTTTCCAATTCAGAAAATATTTTGTCATTTATGATAGCGATATCATCAAAATCACCATTATAGGTGATGAGATATATGCTCAAAGTTGATAAATGTAATTTTTTTACGCTCTTATCCCTCTGAAAACTTGTGCGAGACAATTTTACTCCACATGCTATGATGTTAAATGAAAATAATCCAGCAATGAAAATTTCACCTATACCTATACAGTGAACAAACATGTTAGAAAAAAATGAGAAACCTGAATTTGATGGATATTGATGAAGATATTTTGCTTCTCCTTGATATTTGTGATGTCTTGCATATTTGATCAAATGTTGCATAGGAGTGGATTATACATCTGTTGATTCATGCATATGGAGAGAAATTTGATTCCAAGCTCTAACACAATCTATTTATGTAGGTATTTCGAAAGCAACCAACAAAGGAGTTTGAGCTAGAGCTAGAGCTGAAGTTGAAGACACAACTGACAACCTTGTGATTCGTCATTTAGACAATGATGAATAAAATTTCCTTTCATGTTCTTTACCTCTTCAGTTGTACAGTTTACTCTTTGTGTTGCATTTCATGATGTATGATCAGTTACTACCACGGATTGTGTGTGACACTATACATTGTAATTATCAATAAAATACAACATTAATTTGAAACTTGTGCAATCTTTTCCCTTGTATACATTTTCATAATGAATTTCAATTCATTTGATATATTACTATGCATATGAATAGAACTTTAGCAGAAAATAATTTGATCCCTGAAATTAATTGGTTTTAGTGGACAACTCATTGAAAAATTTTGATTGTGGATAATTTGGTTAGGAGAGGTTTCCAACTGGTCGACCGATGCATGCTTTGTAAACAAGAAGAGGAATCTATAATTCACCTCTTTGTTCACTACAATTATGTGAGGGAAGTGTGGTATTGCTTCCTCTCATTGTTTTCTTCTAAATGGGTGTTTCCTAACTCCCTAAAAGTGTTTATACAAAGCTGGACTAATTTCCCTTTCTCTCATAATGTCATTGTGGATTTGGAACCAGGTTCCTCCTTTTATGGCCCGAGGATTATGGAAGGAAAGGAATAATCATTTTTTTTAGGCAGAGGAGAGAATTAGTGGGGAGGTCAGTGTGATCATTAAAAATTAGAACAAAGTTAAATATAGAGGCTGGCATGTATGGGTTCTCCAAAAATTGGCCAAATTACAAAGAAATGAGGATTAAGGAGAAATGGGGAATAAACAAGGATTTAACCAAACTTAATTGGTCTAAGATGCTAACTAGATGGGCCATGGTGTGGAAGACCCCGCAGATGGATTGGGTCAAATATACTTTTGATGGGTGCTCAAAAGGCAACCCAGGACAAGCTAGCATTGGAGGTTTGTTAAGGAATCATAAATTTGAGTGTATTTATGGGCTATGGGTTGAATATGGGAGTTTTCTCCAATAACAAAGTGGAAGCTATGGCAGCTCTAAGGGGCCTTAATATTTTAAAGGATATGGGGTATCAAAATTTTATATTAGAAGGGGACTCTAAGCTTATTGTGAACGTAATTAAGGAAGAGGCTACACCACCATGGGAGTTAAAACACATAATAGACAAATTCCAAGTCATTAAAAAGTCCTTTGATAATTGTAGAATGCAACATGTTTATAAAGAGGGAAATAAAGCGGTTGATTGTTTGGCCAATGTGGCACTGAGCTATAGGGGTTTGACTAGATGGACCTATAGGAATATGTCAGATTCATTAAGAGGTGTAATTAATTCTAAAGGAAAATTTTGAATATGAGTATAATTTGTAAAAATAAAAACTCTTTGTTTGGTCGGATAAAAGAGTACCAAGTGGTTCTTTTCAACTTTCAGATAAGTAGCTAAATAATTTGCAGAAGAACAAAATGGGAGGGCCGAGGAAGAGAACAAAGCCACAAAACTGTCAAGATCTGCAACATAATGTGGATTTATGGAAATTGTTTTCTAAAGCTGGTATGTTTCCTTTCTTCCAACCCTTAAAGGGATACAATGAGAACCTAATGGCTAAATTCACTAACTCCTACCATAATGGAAAAGTCACCATTAGTGCTATGAAATTTGAATTCATGACTAGGTTCATCACCGAAGCTACGAGGTTTTAGAACCAGGGGACCAAAGTTGGTAAAAAAAGTGGAGCCGACTACCAGATGTTTATTGAAAAAATCCTTCATTATGGTGAGAGGCTCAAAAGGTTTCAAAATGGGTATGCAAGACTCGAACTTCCTCCTCCTTTTTTTTTAGTCTATTTATAATGATATATTTTACTCTAGAGGGAAGGTATATGTCAGTACATTTGTACCACTTTCCCCTACTAAAGCACATTCAACATGGGGAAAGAGTTAATTATCTTTTTTACCTATTGTCCTCCCTGCAACTCCATATAGAGAAAGGTGTGATCCTCCTCTCCACCAAGACCTTATGCTTACCCTCTACAAATATGCTTTGGCACTGAATCCCCATGGAAATCCTTTAGCGAGAAGAAACGAAAACCCTGGCCGTTTTGAAGTGGTTAATGAAGAACTAGTCCTAGACGAAAACCCTGGTGTGGTTGATATCCCAGTTGAGGACCCTATTCCCTATTTGTTTGTTGTTATCACTAGAAGAGTGATTTTAACTGCCAAAATCCAATCCCCAATTGTCAATGTCTTCAATCCTTCTACCCTTGTTTTACAAAAAAATGAGGAGAAAAGAAACTTTGAAATAGAGCTGATAAGAGCCACGCCTAAAAAAAGGAAGCATTCGCCTTTGCTGCTTGAACTTCCTAAAGCAAAGAAACCCAAATGCAAAGTAAACATAAGGGATTCCATAAACATAACGAAGGAAGGGATCCTTAATGAGGAGGAGAAACAGATTCTACAGGGCCAAGGAAGTGGTGGGAGTGGCGATAGACTGTCAAATCGACTGGAAAAAGCGGCATCGAATAAGAAAAAAGGGAAACATAAGTTGTCTATGAGTGAAGAGGAGGAACAAGAGTATGAAGATTTTTAGGCCCAAGAGGATGATGACTTTGACGACTAGGATTTTGAGGATACAACCTATGAGATGGGTAAAGAAGGCTCAGAGGAGGAAGAGGAAGAACAAGCTAAACAGTCTGAGGATTATAAGAAAGAGGAAGATAAAGTGCAGGATGTTGAGGATGTGGATATGGGAAAAGACTCTACCATTGAAGTTCTAAAGATCAGATTTACCCTTACGTAGGTTCAGTTCGAAGACATGGAAAAGGCTCTGGCTACTCTCATGAGGGTTATGAACAGAGTTATGAGGCGGGCTATGTTGGGCATGACTTTTGGAGAATTCAAAATTGCTAAGAAGCAAAAAAACTAGGGGAAACTGAATGCTTTGAAGGCTTTGGAAGAGACAGAGCGACCTAATTGGAGAGACTATATTGCTCTCATGGGAGATTATGGGGACCTATTGAAGAAAGGAAAATAATGCCTCTTGTGCTGCTCTGTTTGTTTTTTGATGAGTCTTTTATTGTTTAGTTTTTATATGTTACATTGTTATTCTTTTATGGACATGTTATGGTGCAATACCACCTCAGATACAATGGACCTTATTAATGGGTTATGTAGAACTAAGTATGCTTCTAGTATTTTACCATTTTTTATTAGAACTGGTTGGTCTATGGTTACTAAAATTATTGTTGGATTGCGTAATTAAAATGATGTTTTTTTGGGTTGTCGGTGGTGTTGTTTCCCACCTTTTTCTAGTTATTTTTGTCTGATTTTGTAAGCATGAGATCAGGGCCCTTCCCTACCTATCTAATAAAAAACTATGTACAATAGAAACTTTTTATCTTCAATAACACCATTTGAGGTGAATCTTGTTCACTGGGATATGAAACACCTCTCTATTCAACTTTGAAAACTAAATTTATTTATTTTTTTGCATTTTGTAATTACATAAGGGTCATCCCACATGGCATCAACCTTGGTATGCTTACAATGTCTAATTTTAAGCTCATCCCACTTAAACACAAGATCGCCCTTATTGAAAACTCTTGGCACTAATTTTATGCCAAAGGTATTTTTCATTTGAGCTTGATGAATTTTGATCTTTCTCAATGCTTCTTTTCTTTTCATGTGTAATTCCATCACCTGTGCAAGTCTAATTTCCATAGGCTCCTCCTCTAGAAATTCAAGCTCCTTAATGAAATTCAAAGTTGGTAATTCAACTGAAATTGGAAACTTAGCCTCTTTACCATAAGTAAGAACATAAGGTGAATTAATTGTAGCTTTTTTAAGATTTATTCTATCAGCCTAAAGAGCTAGCTTCAATTTATCATGTCAGGTCCTTCAATTATCCTCAATTGTATTTTTGATAATCTTGATCAAATTATTATTGATGGATTTAGCATGTCCATTACCCTGAGGGTAATAATTGGATGAGGTTTTCAAAACTATATTATTGTTAATAGACCAATCAAAAATTATTAAGCCAACAAAGGATAATGTATTATCAGAAATGATTGAATCAGGAGTACCAAACCTTGTTACCAGATCCTAATAAAAATTTAAAATAGCAGTCTCATTCACCTCCTTCAATGCAATTTTTTTTGTCTATTTAGTAAAATAATATGTTGTTATTAATATCCATTTGTGACCTACAATTGAAGGTGGGTTTATAGGACCAATAAAATTAAGACCCCACTTAGCAAAGGGTTGTTCTACCTGAATGGGGTGTAGTGGCAAGGCTACAAGCCTTTTCTTTCCTACAAATAATGAACATTTATTGCATTTTTTTTACCCAAGCATGTGCATATTTAAAAAAGATAGGCCAGTAATATCCAACTCTTATGAAATTTAGAGTTGTAGTTCTTGGTGTAAAATTTCCTCCAAAAAGCACATCATGAAATTCTTCTAGAATTTTATCTATCTGATCAATTTCAACACATCTAAGTAAAACTCCATAAAAATCCATCTTATATAAAAATCCATCAATAATAGCATAAGGGATGGCTTGATGTCTATAATACCTTCTTTTTTCTTTGTTCAAACCTTCAAGACAGTCACTAATATGTAAGTAATGAATCAACTTTTGAATCTAGTTTGTGGAAGGAATTAGAGCAACATTTCGTTCCTCATTATTGAGCAATGTTGCAACTTGATCAATAATTTATTTGTTCTTCTCTTCATTTCTAGCAAGTTTTTCACATATACCTTTGCCTCTAACTAGCTTAGTAACCTTAATATTGACGTCATACTCCATTACTTTGGTTATCCAACCTTCTCTTTTATCATTGATATCTTTTATGAGAAAGAAATCTTTAACTATATGATGGACTACCAACAATTGAATCTTGTCATTAGAAAGCATATGCATAAATTTGTTCAAGCTTCTAACTATAGCTAGGACATGCCTCTCAACAAAAGAGTACTTCGCTTCATAATATTGCAAAACTTGGCTGAAAAATTTCATAGGTTGCTCTAGTCCATCATCATTTTGTTGGAAAAGAATGGCTGAGGTAGTATCGACACTTCCAAAAGCATATAAAATAAATTCCTTATCAAAATTAGGATTGATGAGTGTTTGATCTACTGTAAGAGCCTCCTTTATGTGCTCAAAAATCCTCTTACCTTCTTTATTCTAGCTGAAAGTGATATTCGTTTTAAGCATTGAGGTAAGAGGTTGCAATAATGTTTCAATGTTGGGTATGAACCTTCTTACTAATTTGATCATACCTAGAAATCTTTGTAAGCTTTTCTTGTGTGTTGGTAGGAGTAAAGCTAGAATAATAGTGATCCTTTTTGGATCAATTATAATACCATTCTTAGAAACAATATGCCCAAGAAGCTTCCCCTCATGGACTAAAAAAATTATCTTCTTTGGGTTAAGTGAAACCCCAAATTCTTTGCATCTCTCAAAGATCTTCCTTAAGTGATGAAAATTTTCATTATCATTCCTTGAAAAAATAGTAATGTCATCTAAATAAATAAATAAAAACTTGTTAATGAGGCCTTGGAAATCCATATCAATTTATGTCTGAAAGGTTGCCCCTACATTGGACAAACCAAAAGTCATCTTCTGATAAGTCATGGTACCCCATTTGGTAGTAAAGGAAATTTTTAAATAATCTTCCTCCTTCACTAAAATCTGATTATATCTTGAATATCCATCTAACAAGGAAAACTTGTCAAAACTTGAGAAAACTTATAAAATTTGTTTCATTAAGGGTAATGGCTAATGGTCTTTAAGAGAGGCTCTATTTAAATCACTAAAAAATTGTAAATATTTTATGCCTCTCTTTTTGGCCCATTCTACTCCATGAATAAGTGCCTCATATTCTGCTACATTATTTGAACAACTGAAAGAAAATCTTAAGGCCAAATAATACATTTCTTCACTAAGAGAAATCAACATAGCTCCTCCACTAGCACCCACTTTTCTTCTTAAGCCATCAAAATATAGCTTCCAAAGCTGATCATCTTGTTGCTCAGGTTATTTTCCATCCTTAACTAGATTTGGAAATATTGCATCATGCGCATGAATCATGTAAATTCCAAATCCTACCTCATCCATGTGACTAAAAGGGTCAACTTTGTGATTCTCGATTTCCCACTCATCTAACTTTATATTAGGTATGCCTTCAATAGGTATGCTAAGGTCTAGGGTCATGGATTGATCCTCCTACTCATGGGTGATGCAAAGGTTAGCATTTACAATATTAGGAACATAAGGTTCAATATGATCTTTGCCTTGTGGTTTTTAATTTATGGTCACTCTAGTGTCATATCTAGTCCTAGAAAACATATGTGACCATTTTGATGATAAATACCCACCCAAGTTTGCAGTAAAGTCCCTAGAAAGGAAAATGGCAAAGAAAGGTGGTAGATCAATGACATAAATATATTGTGGGATTGAGAATTTTGGACAAGCATGTAAATTAAGGGGCGGGTTTTTTATAACTCCAACAAATTTAATGGATATACCATCTAACTAGACTACTCCCTTTGACAATCACTAATAAGTCAATCCTAGCTTATCCACTACCTGCTTAGGCATAGCAAAGTTGCTTTCTCCTGAATCAATCATGTAGTTATGCACTAAATGTTCACCAATGATCAAACTGACATAAAATGGATGTGGTTTAACTTGTTGAGTTGACTGCTCACTCTTGGTTTCAGAGCTATTTGCAAGCACTACTTTAGGCTGCCCTCTACTAGACTCATCAAAACTTGAAATATTAGCTAAAGCATCTTGCAATAAATATTTTGGCCCAAGAATATGTAAATCATCAATCATTGAAAAACTAACAATAGCTTTCTTCATATGATCCACAATATTAATGTTGCAACACTAATCTTTTGTTATCCCTTGGAAACAATAGCCTTATTTTGTGATTGTAAAGGTTGTGATTGAGTCTTTGGCTATTTTTTACCAGCCATAGCTTGACCCCTTGGTAAACTATGAACATTCTATGAAGTTATAGACCCAACTTGACCTTGTTCAGTCGTAGAAGTCTAAATGTTTTCTTTACCACCCTACTCTTGGTCCTTTTCTGCTTGATGCCCCTTAGAAACAACTTGTTGTCCTAAATTAACAACTCTTTTCTTTGACCTTGTATTGGTTGCAATAGAATTATATGATTGTTTTTTTCCTTGTAGATTATTCATTCCACATAACTCATTACCTTGCAAATTCATTAAGGCAACATCAAGATCATTCTGTTGAGTTTGAGAACCCATCTACTCATAAATTTCTTTGGTCACATCCTTTGTAACAATAGTGATGTTTTGTACCATGAGATCTTGATTCCACACTCTGTTAGAACAAGTGTTTTGATTGTGAGGCTGGCTGCATGGAAAATACCACTCAAAATCCTGTGCCATGTTGTTTTGCATAGGTATGAGCTCCTTTGAAGAGCTAGTAGTATTATGATTTTATGGCTAAAATGGCCTAGGATTATAATTTCTTCTTTGTCCTTGGTAATCAGCTTGATAAGGAGGTCCATTTGCTTGATATGGGGGTTGGAATGGTCCGGTTTCTTGGCCAACCTATTTCTTGATATTCACTAAATCATTTCCTACTATTTTCAGCATGTTCCTTACCTCTTGAAGCTCTTGAGAATGGAATAGAGTAGCAAGTTCTTAGATTGTAGTTTGGTATCCTATTAATGGAATAGGTGGAACAATAACTATTGGGGTTAATGCTATTGGTATAGATGATTGTACCTCAAGAAAAATTGGCATTGGAAGCCTAGGGGCTATTTTACCAGCCTGAATGAGGCTATTTTCTACTTTAATGGCTATTTAGTATGCATCGAGAAGCGTATTTCCACCCATAGATTGAATCATTGTTGAAATATCACTATTGATAGCTTTAATAAAATACATAAATGCATGTTGAGGTAAAGGCTTTATCGTTACCAGAATTCTATCCCAAGTCTTTCGAAAATAATAATTGAAATCTAACATATGCTCATGTGGAGCTCTTTCAATAGTAATCAACTGCTCCATTAGAGATAGATGATCTGATTTATCCTCAAACTGCTTATGTAACGCGTCACCCAATTCATCCTATGTCTTGATTGAATTTATTCGAAGGGTCTAAAACCATTGTAAAGCTTTTCCCTTAATGATGTAGCCAAAATCTTGAGTGCTACATTTTCTGTAGGGATATTGTGAATTGAATACAAAGTAGCCATATCTTTTATATGCTCAATAGGTGTTGTCTGATTCTCCCCTATGAAAAATGACAAGATTTTGAGGGCTTCTATAGGTATCTCATCATGTTGAGCAATATCAAATGGGTGTCCCCTAGTAAATGTTGCAAATACGAATTGTATCACCATTACTGGTGCTTGAACGTAGACTATTGGTACTTGATTTCTCTAAATTGGATTCTTAGGGCTATGGTTTGGAGGTGTAGATCTTGATCTTCTTGCTAGAATGACAATTTTTTCTTGTTGTCCTACCTTTCCTCCTTGGTGGTGATAGCTGAAATTACCTAAATGGTGAAGAGTTTCCTCTTTCTTGAACTCTTCTCATAGGTTGTCTGCATTGAATCTGCTTCAGAAGATAGAGATAAGAGTCACCGGGTATAAATTGTAACCTTTAAATGGAAAAAACATTGTTGTATATTCCAAAACAAAAACTTGAAACTTTGTACTCCTTGAAAAAAATGAATTTTAGTCCCACCAGGCATGCCAAAAACTATTAACACGTAGGATTGCACCCGAATACAAAGCTGGAAGGCTCAACAATATCGTGTATTATGGAAACACTTTCGAGCCTGTGGGTTTCTCATAATGAAAGTGAATCTCCAAATTATGGGTTGGTTTCCCTTTTGATTATTTTTTATATGAAACTAACAACTTATGCAAGAAAAGGGATAGAAAGATTAAGATGAATGGTAAAACTGAAGCTAGTAATATGGTGATGCACCTAAATGTTAATGAATATGCAATTTGATTCACAAGGACCTTTCAATATTCCTATTTGCACAACTTAATTCAAAAAATTAAACCACATAATTCATTCACACAAAGGCTTGATAAATTTACTCTCCTTGAAGGAAAGATAATACTTTTCATAGCTAGAATTATCAAAAAAATAATTTGTGCAATGTATGACCTGTAAAATTGAACTAAATTATATACATACACTAATGAATGAGACAAAAAATATTGAGGGTTTCAGATTTAAACACTGTCAATCTCTATCAAATCAAACATAAAAGATGACATTTAAAATCTATGAAGGAAAACACTTGATTTTTATTGAAGAGCCAAAAGGAATCCTTCTGTAAAACTAAAATAAAATACTAGAAATAAATATATTGTATATAAACTTTGAAGCTGAGCTACAAAACTTTATCTCTCTACAATGCACAAGAGAATAGTGTTGATGCCAAAAATTGGCAATGTAACAACCTTTATGGGAAACTCGGTTAAAGGGGGGACTTATTGCGCTAAACTGAGTGACCTTTGAGTTTTAAAGAAGCTGAATTCTTTTATAATTGGGGGTTGAAAACAATGGAAGGAAACAAATGCAAAATTAAATCTAATCTAAGGCAATGCCAATTATTCTTGATATCCTTGGTTTTTCCATTGTAGTTCAAAGACTAGGTTCTTGTCATAGGATTGGAACTTTGCAAGTTCCTCTCAGAATTTAGTCTGCTATGTCGTTGCTTGTTGTGATAGACACTCAAATTCATAATCTCTTGCCTTTTACTTTGTTAGCAGGATATTGACCCTCTCCTTGACAATTCTTAGCTCTTCTTCTCTCTTCTTTAGTTGTTGACTCAACTTAAGGAAATCAATGGTCACCACCCACTGCATCTCCTCCATGAGCTCAACTTTGTCATGTGGTCAGGTTATTCTCAAATCAAGTCCCATGGAATACATTTTGTAATCGATGAGTTGCATTTCTCCCTGTAGCTTAATGATGGTTAGGTACATAGTCATGAAATGTAATGATTTTTGAGCTTCATTGAAAATAGTTTGTACCTTTGGCTCTGGTGACCTTTTAGCGTCTTTGGATCTCTTTTTTGGACCATGATAGTTCGTGCCTACCTCATTTTGTCACCCTCCACAAGGGATTTTTTTAGTGACCAAATGAGTCCACCTACGAAAGGTTCACCAGGAGGAAGGGGAAAGGGGAATGAGAGGGTAGCAGTTCTAAGTGATTTCTTCCTTGGAAGACCAACCATTTGTGAGGAGAAAGGAGGGACATTCCAAAGCTTGGTTTGTGAACCAGCAAGAGGACTTAAAGGAAGTGATGGTTGAAGTGGAGTCGTGATGGATTCCATCAACAAGGTTGACTGGATTGGGGTCGACAGAGTAGTAGCAAGGGAGGTATCAATGATTCTCGTGGAAGTAAAATGTGAAGTACCAATAGATGTGGAATGGGTTGAAGAAAAAGGTTTAAGGGTCCATGGTGGATTAAAAGAAAATGGTGTCATCTGGGAAAACTATGTGAAATATTCCACAACCATTGTAGTAGAAGCAGAAAAGGAAGGGCCAACACTTGGAGTGAGGGGCACTATAGATATAGCAAGAGTTACAAAAGATTGTGAAGCAAGAGAAGAGGGATTGAAAGATACCTATGGTGCAGATGGTTGCAATCCTTGGCTCGTTGCAAGCTCTTGCCCTACCTCAGGTTCTTGTGAACACTCTATAGAAGATGCTTCTATGTGCTATCATTTAATGAGTGGTGATTCTTCCACCACTACAGTCTCATCCTATTGTTGGTGGGTTGTTTTGGTTCTCTTTGTGGTCCAGGTGCAAGTTAGTGAAGCCCTCACACATGATATGTTCACCATCACATTTGAAGAAACCTTAACAGGTTGCTTCATCGCCCTCTCAACTTGCTATGCCTAGCCCATTTGGACCTCCATTTCCTTATCCCTTCCTTCCTCAGTATGTGTTTTTTCCTTCTCTGGGTCAACATCTTCCTCATCACTTGTGTCAGAACCAAGATGATCATCATTCCACAATTTATCGAACTTTTCATCCATCTCAATTCTCTCATAAGGGGCATTAGGGTGTTGGACCTCTTGTCAGTAAATCTAGAAATCCCTAATCATTTCTTTGCTCCAATTTTTTTTTTTATCAAATTCTTGTGAAAAGTAGCCCCAATCTATTTTTTTTATCACATTTACCTAACCGAAAAAAAACTTGAGCCATGGTGGCTGACTATCATCATTTGGAATATGGATTAGGTCTACCATCAGGTCATCTACATCCTCCATTGGATTCCACCACTTCTCCCAGTAAGGTTAGGGACTATGTGTTAATTTGACATACTTTTTTGGTAAGTCATTGTCAAGGTTGTAATTCCATTTATCAGAATTCCATACCAACCCCAAATGAGCCAAATTTCCTTCTAGCAATTCATGCATCTAATTTTTGGCCATTATCACCATCTTAAAGCACAACAGGAAGCTGAAAAACCCTCTCTTCTTGGCCTTTCCTCCACAAAAGGTGAAGTCAATAATTAATACCTGTCGGAACATTTTGAGGGCCAACACCTGATCTATGAGACATGCTGGAAGCTGGAATGGTTCCTCGGTGAAGACACTCATCTGGATGAATGTGAAATCTTCTCCTAGAAACTAATCGCATTTCAGGGTGAAATTTTGCACGTACTCTATTTGGTTTGAGTTAAGCCATAAAATACCACCATTCTCCTTCAGCGTGATTTTCCTAGGGAATTGAGATGTCATTTGAAAGCTCACTAACCTTTCACATGCTTTGGAAATTAATATCCAAAAGGAATAATTAAGCCAAAAACATAATGAGTACTTAAAAATATTTGAATCCTACCTTGGAGCTTTAAATTGCTTGCAGTGTGACACCTCAATACCTATCTGTATGAACTATTGATTGATACTACCAGCAACTTGCATTAATTAATTACCACTCCTTAATCCTACACGGAGCATTCGTACCTACAAACGCAACTAGGTGGAAATTTTGAGCTAGCTTTTGGTGGGTTTCTCAAGTTAACACTTGATTAGCATCATGCTTATGGCACACAACTACCTCAGTTATTTCTATAAATAGGCCTTGCGAAAATAGAAAAATCACACTTAGCATTTAGCAAGAATTGGTATTAGGTGATTAGCTAGGATTAGTGTTTTCGTAGAGTTAGAGTTAGGAAACTAAGCAGAGCTTGGTACCATGAATACTCCCATTAGGCTAGTTTGTAACAAGTCCCAAACAACATTTTAGGAATTTAGTGAAAGATCGACGATAAAAAAACAAAGGAAAATAATTACAATACTTACATATTTACACAGGTGAAATAATTGAAGCTTAATTAAACAATTTTAGGTGAATTCTATTAACTAGAATACCCAATGCTTCTTGTTCCATGTTTTCTAATTCAAATATGTTGTGTTGTTTGCATTGAATTATTTTAAAAGGGATCTCCCATAGACTGTCAAATTTTCCATGTTGGCTAGGCTTCGTGGCCCTTTCATTGAAAATTAATACTAGGTCTCCACACTTTAGACCTTGGTCTGAGGCTTTCTTTTCGAACCATCTCTTAACCACCTATTGGCAATTGGACATGGCTATTAGGGCCCTTTTCCTTTTTTCTTGCACTTCCAGAAACTCGACCAACCAAACCTCCATAGCTCTATTTTCTTCAATTTCCAAGGACTTGAAAAGCTCTAATGCTAGGATTTCCATCAAGATGGGCAACAATGCCTCCTTCTCATATACCAATTCCTATCCTTCTCATATACCAATTCCTATGAAGAAGTTTCGAGGGCCTACTTGGGAGTTATGCAGTTTTCCCAGAGAACTGCCTGAAAGTTCTTATGCCATTCCTTCTCATGGTCTAAACCAATGCTTTTAATGATGGTCTTTGGTTGATCAAATCTCATTACTAGCCCCTCACGAAAGTTCACAATCTCCACCTCTATTTCATTCTTCAAGGGCATAGATTTATTCCATCTAGTGAAGTAGTCTATGGTGGTGAGAATCCACTTGTGGCTAGCACTAGAGGCGGGATTCATCATTCTGATGAAATCTAGCCGCCATTGCGTGAATGGCTCATTCGCTACCATTGATTTGAGGGACATTATGAAATATTTTATTCTTCTTGCAAAGAATTGGAATTCTTTATAGACCTTTATCACCTTGTATGAGTCATTGAATAGTGTAGGCCAAAAGTATCCAGCACTCAGGATTTTGATAGCAGTGGTTTTCACAGAGAAGTGTCTACCTGTAGGACTACTGTGGAAAGTGTTGAGAATCTTCTTTACTTTCTTCAGTTTCCATTTCCTCATCATGCGCCAAATATTCACATAGTCCTCTTCCTCTAGCAATCTTTGTAGGCCTAACCTCAATGTCGTATTCAAGGATCTTGGTGATCCAATTGGAACTTTTTTTAGTGATTTCTCCTTCCAAGATGTATTCAAGCATACTGGAATGCATGACATAAAAAATCACCTTATTGCAAGATATAATATTTTGGAACTTCTTGAGAGTGAAATGCTATCAGATGTTCTCCCTTTCCTTCATTATCCTTTTGAGTCAAAATAGTAGTGATACTTGTCTTGCTACTAAATACATACATTATGAAGTCCTTTGACAAGTCTAGATTTATCAAAATAGAAGCTAAGGAAATAAAATCCTTAACCTTCTCAAAGGCTTCTCTAGCTTCTTTCGTCCATTTGAATAGTTGATCATTTTTCAACATCAAGGTAATTGGTTTAATTATTCCTACAAAATGGGAAATAAATTTTCTTACCAAGTTAACCTTTCCCAAAAAAGACTGGACTCCCTTTTTTTTTACTAGTAAGGGAATTTCCCTGATTTCATTTACCCTTTCAATATCAATTTTGATTCCTTATTTGGACACTACATTTCCCAATAATTTTCCTTAGGGTACTCTGAAAAACACATTTTTTCGGGTTCAGGGATACCAAACTCTTGGTATTTTTTTGAAAACCACCTCTAGCTGATCAAAATGATTGTTTTTAGACTTGGAGAATATAGTCAAAATATCTAAATAAATTAGGATAATCTTGTTGATCAATTCATTGAAAGCGATATCCATTGTTCGTTGAAAAGTGACTCGCATTTGAGAGGCCAAAAGGAATTTTAGCATATGAGAACGTTCCCCACTTGGTAGTTAATGTTGTCTTATGTTGGTCCTCTTCTTTGATGTAGATCTGATTATAACCTAGAAATCCATCTAACAAAGAAAACATCTTTGAACCAGCTACAATCTACAGGATTGATTCCATGGAGGGCAGTGGGTAGTGATCCTTTAGTGAAGCCCTGTTTAGGTCCTAGAAATCAACAAAAAGGTAAATGTCTCCATTCTTCTTTTGGACCAGAACAAGGTTAGATGACCATGTACTATTCTTGATTGGAAACAAAATCTTGGAATGGATCAACTTTCTTAGCTCCTATGCCATCATGGCTTCAATCTTTAGATTTATTGGCCTTTTCTTTTGGCGGACAAGTTTAGCACCTTTCGCTAGTTCAATAGTTTGTTGGATAATGGCTAGATTATATCCTTTGAGGACATCATAGAACTAGGCCACTATTCCCCCATACTTTTCATAAAAGTGCATGAGCCTATCCTTGGCATGTTGCGGGACATCATTCCCAGCTTTGAGCTTCTTCCCATCTCTAGCCTAAAGGTTTGCATAGTCACTTTTGTCTACCACAAACCTTATCTTTTCATTTCTCACATCATCACAATCAAATAGGTTTTTGAGAGTGACCAATCCCTTTGGAAGCTTGTTAGATCTTATTTGAATTATTTTCCCTTCATATGCCTCCTCAATTTTTGGCTTAAGTTGATCAGAAAATTTTCCTGATTGTTGGATGACTAAAGCAATATGTTCATCACTTTCAAACACTTGCTAGCTCTGATAATTATCTGGAATGGAGGGTCATAAAATCACTCGCACAGAGTGTACATTCTTAATCAAGTTGGAGATAGGATCAAACTGAGATCCTATTGTCACCATTCGATCTGCAGTTGAATTATGCTCCCTAGGCACTGCCTGGATGTTAAAAGCCTTGAAACCTTCAATGAGGTCTAAAACTTTGTGTCTATAAGATTTCATATGGACATTTTTTGTCACAGAGATGTTTCAGACCTTCTTAACTATTAGCTCGGAGTCACCGAACATTATTATGTACTTGACACCCATCTGCTATGTGAGGCTTATACCTTGCACAAGGCCCTTTTTTGTTCAAACAAGCGAACTAGAAGTGAAAAGGCCTGAGAATTTCCTCACTGTTTGGATACATCAAACATATCCTTGCACTAACACCAACTTTGCACCTTGCACAATCAAAGTGTAATGTCCACAACTCTAAGGCCTGATTGACTGTGAGGTCCTTTATAACCGTTGGAATCTCTTGATCTTCATCATAAATGACATAGGTGTCTAGCCCTATAGTGTGATAGTTTTCAAAAGGATCAAAATCTATGTATTTTCTTAAGAGGAACTCTTCTTGATTGGTTTGGTCTCTAGTCATGTTCTCATCTTCTAGTAGCTCGTAACTGTATGTTTCTTCTTTAGTGAAAGAGGTGTGGCTAGCTTCAAATTTGATCATAGCTTCATTGGCCACATGTTCTAAATGCAAAGATTCAAACATAATTTTAAATTTAGCTCCATACTTGGTCCTGAGGATTAGGTGCAATCAATCAAAAGAAATATATTCGCATATCTTTGAAGTGAATTCTCTGGATAGGTAGAGGCTAGACATGGGAGGAACATCTATGATCATAGTATCTTGTGGGATTGTGATACTTGGGAAGGTGAATAAGGTCAAGGGAATGTCTTTAATGACACCTAAAATTTCAAATTTGTTCCCATAGACCTGCATGAGCCCCCTTCTCAAAGGTTCATAGTTGATTCCTAAGGCTTTAGCTATTTGCTTGGGAATTATTATGGTGCTAGCACCAGAGTCAATCATGGCATTATGCAATAATTTCTTCCCCATAATAAGAGCTAAGAAAAAGGGCTTGGATTTTGGCTTCTCTTTGACCTCAATAGAAGTGTCTTATGCACTATTTGTGAGAACTTTAGTTAGAAATGGTGGGACCATGATCTTTTCTTTGAGCGATTTCTCTATAGGTTCAATAACTACATCTTCTTAGAGGGCCTTTTGCAACAATGATTTCTACTCTGGAATAGCTAATATATCCCAAAGGGATACATTAGCAGAAGATTTTTTAATTTTTTCCACCATGTTGAATGGTGGTGGATTTGAAGGCTTTTGTTCTTTAGCCCTAGTTATAACAATTTCCTTGGGTAGCTGCAATTGCAAAGAAATTATGGAAGGACCAGGGGATTGGTCGAGAATGCTTGCAGGCTATAGAGTGATTTGTTGTAAGTTCCCACGAGGACAATTTGAGGGCATATGCGCATCGTCATAGGGGAAGCACCAGGGATTGATATATTCAATGAGGTTGTTCTACCCTATGGTCATCTCTCTACTTGTACTTATTTGAGTAGCTCCCAGTGGGGTGGGCACTAGCACTATTTGGTTAGTCATCTGAGCCTACGGATTTTTGTGTGTGCCTCCTTGATATTGGTTTCATTGGTAGGGGGGGTCTTCCACTTTGATAATTTTGGTAGGTTGGTCTTCGAGGAGTGGCCTAGTTGTGCTTGATGGTAGTTACTTCATTTACTGTAAGGTTTCGTAACAATTCTTTTATATCTCTCATCTCATCCTTTGAAGAGCTAGATGTAGAAGCAAAATTTTATGGTGCAACTAGATATGTATACATGGATTGAGGAGGCATGGGTGCACTAGGAGATGGTATCTATGAGGTGATAATTGATACCTCAAGAAATATAGGCATGATGGGATGAGGTGGAAACTTCCTAGCATTAATTAAATTGTTCTCCACCTTGACTTCTACATTGTACACAGCTGGTAGAGTGGTTTTTCCAAGAGATTGGATCATCATCAAGATATCAGTGTTGATGGATTTCATGTAGAACATGAATTCCAACTCGACTAGCGGTCAGATAGCAGCCTAAATTCTTTGCCAAGCTGTATGGAACCAGGCATTAAAGTCAGGCATGGATTCATGAGGAGACCGCTTTATTATTGCCAACTAATGGTATAGTCAGGATTGATCCCCATCATTTGAAAATCTCTCATACAAAGGATCTCCAGGCTGATCTTAAGTACCGATGTTGTTAGCTGACAAAATATGATACTAGTCTAATGCTTCACCCCTAAAAGAGGTTATGAGCAACCTTAGTGCTATATTTTTATCTATAACTCCATGTACTAAACACATGTTTGCCACATCTTGCAGATGTTTAGATGGTGTTCTTAATCCATCTTCGATAAATTTAGGTATAGCTTTTAGAGAAGAGATCAAGATACAAGCCCAGATGGTGGGTGTAACTAGTGCTACAAGGGGACTTTTGGCATCCCATACCACATAATTTATGTTTTTGATTAACAACATGGCTAGTGAAAGGATCAAAATGTTCACTAGATGAGGTCGGGTTCGTTTTGTTACTAGTGGAGGCACTAACAATATGGGGTTATTCGTTATTTGAAACCTAGTAATAGGTTGATGGTTCATACACCCTCTTTTAATTTAGGTACATCTAAGCAGTCCCACCTGGCATGCCAGAAAAAAGAAACTATTGATGCCAAAATTGGGAAGGCAACAACCTTTATGGGAAACTCAGTTAAAGAGGGGACCTATTGTGCTAAACTAAGCGACCTCCGGGTATTAAAGAAGTTGAATTCTTCTATAATTAGGGGTTGAAAAGGTTGGAAGGAAATGAATGTAAAATTAAATATAATCTAAGGCGATGTTCCAAGAAGTAGATATGGGCATGATAAACCTATCTATTAAATATGATTTAAGGTTCATTCAACAATCTACTATGTCCCGGAATCACAGAAATCAAAATGGAAACCTGAATAACTCAATCAATGACATAAAATAACTTCTGGGTACATTTACTTAAAAGAAGAGTCAATGACATGGTCTGAATCAGTAAGCTTATATTGAAATTATAGAATTTTGTGAACAAATTACTCAATACAAATATGGCACAGTATAAATCTTTATCAAATAGTCAAGAAACAAAAAGTTTGAACAATGGAACAGTCTGTGAATCTTATACAAGAAGTTAAAACAATACAAGAGGCTTGGTGTCTTTCCACAAATTTTTTTATCACTTCCAAACCCCTTCTTCAAAAGAAGAAGCAATATTTATATATAAAAATCCCATAGCTTGGTGGGTCGATAATAGAAATGATTCCCTCATTATGTACACTGATGCCTAGAGCAATGATTTCCTTAGGCCATTGCAACAAAAAAGATTCTAGCACGGAACATGGTTACCTTCGAACTAAACACATCCCCTACCAATGATGGCGGTGGTCCCAATAGAACATAATGTCGACATGTGTCGTTCACTCTCGACGATAGTTGGAACACTTGGAAATCCTAGCAAGGTCGTTGCTTTCTCCTTACTTCTCCTCGATGAAGGCCATAAGAGACACATGGTGACAGGTTGAGCCTATGGCTCATTCTTCCCTTCATGCAATGAAAACTTGCATGGTGAAGACACGTCGAGGCATACCTTACGAATGACGTTGTTAGGGGGGCCTATTAGGAAATCGAAGAGAAGTGAGCCAAAAGGGTGTGAATTTCGAACATGTGGAAGCATGAAGGGAGTCGTTTAGAAAAGTGAAGGAAGAAATCCCTTTGAAGAGCATCTGGCAGACACATGGCGATAATCAGATGAAATTGATGCAAAAGGAGACTGATAATCTTTAATCAATGGGGTGTGAGCCGATACTTAGCAAAAAGTAAAAAATACCTAAAGGGAGCTTGGGGAAATTTTTGTTCGCAAATAAGAAACAAGAACTAAGAACAAACCTAAGTTGTGTCTCCTATATACAAAAAAGAGTCTCAAAGTGCAAAGAGGTAGCACCTACAGTTAACTACATCTAAAATATCTTCTCCAAGATGATCCATGAGAAAAATGGAAAAGGCCTAAAAAGGGTGCCCACAACTAATGTAAACTGAGCTCAAACAACTCCAAACTTCCCCTCTCAACCAGCTTGACCAGAGTTGACTCAAAACCTACTCCAATGACTAAAAATCAAGGTCAAAAACTCTATTTTAACTACACCTCTTCATATTTTAAATGATTTTGACATGAAGTTAACAATTTAGTCAAACATTAAAGTAACTAAGCAAGAATTACTTTAATACATGTTACGATTATGCCTCTCTCATTGCATTTTAATGACATATATTAAGGAAATTCATAAAATAATACCTTCAAGATCGTCTAAATTCTTATTTTTAGTTTCACTCTCATGCAAAATCAAGAGAAGGTCGACCTAGGCCTAATTTTGATTTACAACTTTGTAAAATTTTACAAATATACGGAAAGGTATACAAAAATACCTAATACATAGCATGGGCATTAATTTATGCAAATAGCTTCTTAAAAAAACCAAAGGCAAAAAATGCCTTATGTTGAGGTTGGTTACTTTAGGATGAATAAAACCCTAAGTGAATGTTAGAGTAAAGGTTTTAACTTAATTATGTTGATTAAGTTACCTTTATTCCCTTCATAAGATTTCACGTTAGTTTGCATAAAGTGACATTTAATAATTATATTAATTATTAAATGTTTTCCTATTAGGGCTTCTATGAGGGTTTTTCCTATTAGGGTTTTATTAGGGTTTGCATGATATCCTTTTTATAAGGATTGATCCCATTATATTTCATATCAATTCATTCTCTCATTCTCTCTGATATATACATTTTCAGTTTTTAGAGAACCCTTTCTTGTTTGTCTCCATCTCTTCTTTTGTGACAAGTTATTTGCATGCAGGTGATCTTCGGGGTTTTGTGAAGTTGTATTTTCTCAAATTCTAAATGGTATCAGAGCTCTAAACCTACTGCTTCTTGTTCTTGTTTTGAAGATTTTTGGAGCTTCAAGGGTTTGGGGTTTGTTCTTTTGATCTAGGGCATACCTGTAATTTCGAAGCATTTTCAGCTCAAACAGACCTTGCCATTGCGTCTGCAGTGGTCCAAAACCCCTAAATTGATTGTTCATTCGTCCATTTTGGACAAAATCGAATTTTGGGGCAAATTTTTTTTGCTGATACGGCCGTCCGCCTGCCTAGTAATTTTTTTTTTTCCACACGTTTTTGAAAAAACAGTTCGAAAAAAAATAAAATATTATTTCTGTAAAAAATTTTTTTGCAATTTTCATTGTAAAACATTTGATTTTTTTAAAAAAATAAATAAAAATAAAAAAAGGCAAAGTTTTTATAGCCTTTTAAAGGCTTGCTAAGGCCTATGCAGGCAAGTACCCTATGCAAGGTTCTACAAAGGTCCGTACCTGCACCGACCTGCACAGGGAGCCCGCGCCCTTCATAGGGTACGGTGGGGGTGGCCCCCACCAAAACTTTTTTTAAATTTTTTTTTATTAAAAAAAAACATTTTTTTAACAAGTCAAATTATGCATTTGCGGTACGAATTTGGCCAAATTTAAGCTCTGTCGTGATGGCTGTATGACCATCAAATTTAACCGAGCGTTGGCTTTTTTCATCTTTGGAGCTGTTTTCTTCCAGAGGTCGTAACTTGGACATACGATATCATTTTTTGGCAAACGAGATATTGTCGGAAAGCTGGTTTTCTCATCTTTCCAGTGGTGTGGGTTTTATTGCTTCTTTCTTCTATTGGTGCATTCTACAGTCAATTTTTTGGCTGTTCTTCGTGTATTTCCAGCTTTGTCCTTTTTGGACATTTTGAGCATCATTTGTAAGCAATATTTTATGTAAACACACTGAGATAAAGTGCCACACTATTGTACATGCATTTTTTGGGATTTTACACATAAGGTTGTGCCATATTTTGTACTTGCACTATTTTATAAAGTGCCATGAGGGGTTGTATAGTTGCCTTTGTTTTTCCATCACATCTTTGTCTAGTGAGTGTCCCTCCATGACGACAGTGGATCATATGATTCTAGCCTCATGCATGTATGCTTTGTTTTGTACACCACTTTTTCAGTTGTAGGTGCTTTCTTGCACACTTTCAGATGTTGTATCTTCTTCCTCATGCACTACAGTGTGTTACACATCATTTCAGTGAATCTATCAGGCTCTCCCAGTTCAGCATTATGGGGGGGTTATTATATTGTTTGTGCTAATTCTTCCTTGGTTTTGCCTTGGAAGTGATCTTCCATCTTCAGCGGAGGTTCTTTAGCACCATAGCAGTCATCTTTCAATAGTTGTTTGTAGCTTCTTCTGCTTCAGTGATTTTCTTCTTGGCTTTCTGCATCTCTTTTTGGAATAGAGCTTTTTCCTATGAGTTTTTCTCTATTTCTCCTCTTTACAGAGATTTGGTTGTATTTGGGTACCTGATCTGCCCTAGTTGTTAGGACCAATGTTTGTCTTCTTGCATTGTAGCTGCCTTTGCTTTCTTGCATTTGTTTGTAGCTGCACTGTTTATCATCTTAAGGGGAGGTGTTAGAGTAAAGGTTTTAACTTAATTATGTTGATTAAGTTACCTTTATTCCCTTCTTAAGATTTCACGTTAGTTTGCATAAAGTGACATTTAATATTTATATTAATTATTAAATGTTTTCCTATTAGGGCTTCTATTAGGGTTTTTCCTATTAGGGTTTTATTAGGGTTTGCATGATCTCCTTTTTATAAGCATTTATCCCATTGTATTTCATATCAATTCATTCTCTCATTCTCTCTGATATATACATTTTCAGTTTTTAGAGAACCCTTGCTTGTTTGTCTCCATCTCTTCTTTTATGACAGGTTATTTGCATCCAGGTGATCTTTGGGGTTTTGTGAAGTTGTATTTTCTCAACTCCTACAGACAAAACCTGAGCTCCAAAGCATATTCACACTTTATTTCACACATAGCAATTTTTACTCTGCTTGTTTGGGCACCTTTACTAGGGTTTTCTTGAGCACTTCTCTAAGATTTTGGAGCTAGATCGAGCCTATCTAGAGATTCTCATGCTTATATTTCGATATCTTCTCATTGTACTTTCATGTCCTCAAACTACCATCATGGCAATATAACACTATCTCTTCATGCTTCACTGTGAAGTTTCTTATTTCATGCTCCTATTGGCTCAACTTCACCAGTGTATGCAGACCTTTACAAGACTAAACTTTTCTTTTTTGTCACCTCCCTTGTGGCGGTCATCTTGTTAGCTGGCTACTCCTTTATGAAACAAGTTTTATGTTGATAGCTTTTCAATAAATTAGACTTCATTGCAGCTAAGTGATTCCCACCATGTAAGATATGTTGAGTTTGGGCAAGTACTTCCAATTCACTTGGATCCCTTTGACCATCTTCTTGACCTCATTATTAAGTTGTTTGCTATCTTGATAACTCTATACCTTTGATCAACTATTCCTTTGCATTTGGATGATGTCCTTTTGGGCATAAAGGACTATCTCAAGATGCACAAAGATTATTGTATATGGAATTGTATTTTCCTCCTTGAAATTAAATATATATTCAAGTCACCCTTGCAAGCTAAAACTAGCTCTTTGTTTGTGACTATACATGTATGTGGTCATAGGATAGTCTATAAGCTATTGACCTGGCTCTCCTCACTTCCCTTAACAACACAATATTTTTCCTTCAAACTATCATTGCATAAGCTTCCCTTTGATTATTATCACTATCCACCATTTGTAATGGATGTTGAATCCTACACATAATCCCTATGCAGATGCTCAATCTTGTTGTCTTTTGAAGTATTGAATGTCCCTTTGTGTTGTTGACAGTTATATGGTTGTGCATGCTTTCAAGAGTAAATTTTATTTTATATTTTGAGATATTACACTTATTAGTGTTTCCCCTAGCAACTTACATTGGTCTTGTCATTATGGATGCTTCCCCCTCTTTAGACTACTACTAAGAGGACTATCAATTTATGAGCTCTATTGCATTGTACTGGATTGTATCTATACACTTGTAATGGTAAGAAAAATAATTGTACTTTAATGTTCTATTCACTTTCTGGTATTGAATGTTCCTGGTAATTGTAATGGTAGTTCTTGGCAAGTCAATTATTATGCTTCACAAGTATTTCAAATAGTGAGGTTATTATCCTTTATGGCATTGAATGTTCCTAGTAACTGTAATGACAGTGCTTGTAAAGTTGATAATTATGCTTCACAAGTATTTCAAATAGTGAGATTGCAAATCCATGCCTTCCTTCAAGTTCATAAACTTTAACAGTTGGAGACAATGGATAGTGATCACCAATTTAGAATAAGATGTTGAACGCATAGACCAAGCACTGCTAACAACTGAGGTTCCATGATATTTTCTTCTTTATGAGCCAATGAAAGACTCACTTTAACTCTGCTCCACTATCCAATCATGGTGGTTTCCTTCTCTTATTGGGTTCCAATTGAGCAAATATTTTGTCATTTATGATAGTGATATCAACCAACTCACCATTATAGGTTATGAAATAAATGCTCAAAGTTGATAAATGTAATTCTTTTACACTCTTATCCCACTCAAAAGAAGAGGGAAACATGTTGGGCTCAGCCCTTGCGGGATCCCATTTTACTCCACATGCTATGATGTTAAATGAAAATAATCCAGTAATGATAATTTCACCTATACCTACATAGTGAACAAACATGTTACAAAAAAATAAGAAGTCCGAATTCAGTGGATATTGGTGATGATCTTCTGCTTCTCCTTGATACTTATGGTGTCTCAAATATTTTATCAAATGTTTCATAGGAGTAGATTATATATTTGTTGATGCATGAATATGAAGAGAAATTTGATTCAAAGCTCTAACACAATCTATTTCTAAAGTTATCTCTGAAGCAACCAATGAAGGAGCTGAAGACACAACTAACAACCTTGTGATTCATCATTCAGGAAATGACGAATCAAATTTCCTTTCATTTAATTTACCTCTTCAGTTTTATAGTTTAATATTTGTGTTGCATTTCATCATGTATGATTAGTTACTCCCATGACTTGTGTGGGACACTATACATTTATAATTATCAATAAAAGATATCATTAATGCAAAACTTGTGTAATATTTTCCCTTGTATACATTTTCATGATGAGCTATAATTAATTTGATAATATTCCTATGCATATGAATGGAAATTTAGTAGAAAATAATGTGAACCTTTTATCTTTATCTTGCAAATGCTATCCCAGCTCTACCTGATCGAGCTGGAAAAAAAATTGGAAATAACCTTTGAGATATGTACCTAAGAGAGAGAGAGAGAAATACAAATACCTAAGAGATGGAGTTGGAGTGAGAGAGAGTAGTCTAGGTAGGGTGGGAGGCAATGAGACCTAAGAGAGAGAGACTTGAGGGGGAAAGAGAGTTATCTAGTGAGGGTGGGAGGGAGAGAATTGAGAGAGGATAAGGGTTGGGAGGGATATGTTGGCTTATATTTTTTGTCATTGATGTCAAAGGGGGAGAGAGAGAGGTGAAAAATGACTCATCAATCTAAGGGGGAGCTATGTTTTGAAATTTTGAAGTTTGGCAGCGTACTCATATTGATCTTAACACTTAGTCATTTTTAACTAAGTGTTGCCATCAATGCCAAAGGGGGATATTGTTAGATTATGGATTCTAGTGTTTCCATTGATGGAAACCTAATTCATTCACCCAATTCACAGTTTAGTATTGGTTCATACCGGTAGATTAGAATGAAGAACATGGTATTTGGTTAAAGGTAAAGATGTCGATCTGTATCTTTCACCATACTATTATTTTGAGTTGTGGATCTCAGAGAAAAGTATATTGATGTTCGTACTATCTTATTCAAGAAGTATCAAGGTACACATTTACTAGTGTACGATGTAGGAGATCTAGTGTATTTATCTTCTGACTATTTGTGCTAAAAGGATGACTTGGTGGATATAGCCCTTTGCAGATGTTTAAGGCACAATTGGTTAAATTTTTTTGTGCTAAAAAATGTTTATTTGGGTCCCTAATATTTTATGACTAACTATGGGTGGTGCACATTAATAATTAGTTGAGGATTTAGCCAATAATTGAAAAGTATTTTATTCTTTATAAAAGTCGACATATGAATGATCAAATCCCTGGTAGCGGATATATATATGAGATCGGTTGTATCATTTTAAAGGTGTGAGTGTGTGACATGTGAAGTATTCTTGTGTGTGATGTGAAATTCATAAGGATAGTAATGTGAAATCATTTGTACATGGATTTGTGATGCGAAGAGCAGAGAAGAGTAGAGCAGAGCAAAGTGCAGAATAAGACAAAAGGTCCAAAATCCAATATATGAGCTTGACCAGAACTATAACCTTGCATAAGTAGATGCTACTACTTTTAGTTCAAACCTTTAGATAGTCTTAATATAAACATTTTATAAGGTATTGGCCTTTCTATTTTGAGCAGTGAGCTCTAGGCAGTGAGCCTAAATTCAAGTGAATTCCCTTTTGCAAAACATATATTTGAGTACTCAAATTGTGGATTGACCTCCATCATGGTTTTTCCCCTAATAGGGTTTCCATGTAAAAATCCTTTTGTTATGGTTTTGTGTATGATTACTTTGTGTGTTTTCATCTTTCCTTAGGTTTAATGTTGAAATGTTTCAAATATTAGATTATTAAAGTTCAGATTTGTAGAACACTAATTCACCCCCCCTCTCAGTGTTCCCGTGAGTCCAACAAGATATACCCAAGAGAGAGGGAGTGGGAGAAACATGAGAGAGAGACTTGAGAGAGATATACGTGAGAGAGAGATGAGGAGAGAGAGAAAGAAAAAGACGTCAGAGAGGAGTTGGAGTGAGAGAGAGAGAGAGTGTTAGAGAGGGGTTTGAATTGAGAGAGAGTTTTCTAGGTAGGGTGGGAGGGAGTGAGACTTAAGATACACTTGAGAGGGGAAGAGAGAGCTCTCTAGCTAGGGTGGGGGGGAGACCTAAGAGAGGGCGAGGGGTTGGGAGGGATATTTTGAGTGAGATACTTGAGAAAGAGGGAGTGGGAGACGCCTGAAGGATACTTGAGAGAGAGATGAGAGGGAGAGAGAAATATAAATACCTAAGAGGGGGAGTTGGAGTGAGATATAAAAAGATAGAAAGACTTGAGAGGGAGAGAGAGAGGGAGTGTGAGAAATAGAGTTGGAGTGAGATATTTTTTAAGGTTGGTTGGGATGGAGTGAGACTTAAGAGAGGGAGACTACTGCATCAAAGAAAGAGAGTTATCTAGTTAGAATGGGAGGGAGAGACCTAAGAGAGGGAGAGGGGATAGGAGATATATTTTGAGGGAGAGACCTAAGAGAGAGAGTGTGAGAGAGGGGGTTGGAGTGAGTGAGAGAGTAGTCTAGTTAGGGTTGGAGGTAGTGAGACCTAAGAGAGAGAGAGAGAGAGACTTAAGAGGGACAAAGAGAGTTATCTAGTTAGGGTGGGGGAAGAGACTTGAGAGAGGGAGAGTTTTTTGGAGGGATATATTAAGGGAGACACTTAAGACATAGGGAGTGTGAGAGAGGGGGTTGGAGTGAGAGAGATTAGTCTAGGTAGGTTGGGATGGAGTGAGACCCATTGTAGAGAGACTTGAGAGGGAGAGAGAGATTTATCTAGTTAGGTTAGGAGGGAGAGACCTAAGAGAGGGAGAGACCTGAGAGAGATCTAAGAGAGAGGGAGTGGGAGACACCTAAGAGAGAGATACCTGAGAGAGAGAGATGAGAGGGAGAGAGAAATATAAAGACCTGAGAGAGGGAGTTGGAGTGAGAGAGAGAGACCCGAAAAGGAGAGAGAGAGATAGAGTGTGAGAGAGGGGGTTGGAGTGAGATTTATCTTGATAGGGTGGGAGGGAGTAAGAACTAAGAGATATAATACTATTGGAGAAATATTTATCTAGTTAGGATGTGAGGGAGAGACCTAAGAGAGGGAGAGGGGGTGGGAGGGATATTTTGAGGGAGAGACCTAAGTGAGAGGGATTCTGAGAGACGGGGTTGGATTGAGGGAGAGTATTATAGGTATGTGGAGGGAGTGAGACATTAGAGAGAGAGACTTGAGAGGGAGAGGGAGTTATCTATTTAGGGTTGGGGGGAGAGACCTACGAGAGGGAGAGGGGTTGGGAGGGATATTTTGAGGGAGAGACCTAAGAGAGAGGGAGAGTGAGAGTGGGGGTTGGAGTGAGAGATTTTTCTAGGTAGGTTGGGAAGGTGTGAGACCCGAGAGAGAGACTTGAGAGGGAGAGAGATTTATCTAGTTAGGGTGGGGGAGAGACATGAGAAAGATAACTAAGAGATAGAGAGATGAGAGGGAGTGAGAAAGATAAAGACCTGAGAGAGGGAGTTCGAGTGAGAGAGAGAGAGATAAAGACTTGAGAGGGACATAGAGTGAGAGAGAGGGAGTGTGAGAGAGGGGGTTGGAGAGAGACATTTTTCTAGGTAGGGTGGGAGAGAGTGAGACTAGAGAGAGAGACAAAGAGAAATAAAGAGAGAGTTATCTTGTAAGGATGGAAGGGAGAGACCTAAGAGAGGAAGAGGGGTTTGAAGGGATATTTTTAGGGAGATACCTAAGAGAGAGGGAGTGTAAGAGAGAGGGTTGGAGTGAGAGAGATTAATCTAGGTAGGGTGGGAGGGAGTGAGGCCTGAGAGAGAGACACTTGAGAGGGAGAGATAGAGCTATCTAGTTAGGGTGGAGGGATATTTTAAGGGAGAGACTTGAGAGAGAGAACTAAGAGAGAGAATGGAAGACACCTAAGAGACAAACTTGAGAGAGAGAAAGTATTTTTAGAGAAAGAGAGTTATCTAGTAAGGATGGGAGGGAGAGACTTGAGAGAGAGGGGGTGGGAGGGATATTTTGATGGAGAGACCTAAGAGAGAGGTAGTGTGAGAGATGGGGTTGGAGTAAGAGATATTCTAGGTAGGTTTGGAGGGAGTGAGACCTGAGAGAGAGAGAGACTTGAGAAGGAGAGAGAGATATATATATATATATATCTAGTTAGGGCAGGGGGAGAGACTTGAGAGAGGGAAAGAGGTGGAAGTGATATTTTTATGGAGAGACCTAATAGAGAGGGAGAGAGAGATAGGGATTTGATGACATCTAAGAGAGAGAGAGTGTGAGAGAGTATTGTCAAGGAAAGAGAGTTCTCTAGTAAGGATGAGAGGGAGAGACCTATAGATGGAGAGGGTATGGGAGGGATATTTTGAAGGAGATACCTAAGAGAGAGGGAGTGTGAGAGATGGGGTTGGAGTAAGAGAGAGTATTCTAGGTAGGGTGGGAGGGAGTGAGTCTTGAGAGAGATACTTGATAGGGAGAGAGAGAATTATCTAGTTAGGGTGGGGGGAGAGACATAAGAGAGGGAGAGGGGATGGGAGGGATATTTTGAGGGAGAGACCTAAGGGTGAGGGAGAGAGAAGGATTTAGTGAAATCTAAGAGATAGACCTGAGAGAGAGAGAGAGGGACTTACAAGGGAGAGAGAACTTTATCTAGTTATGGTGGGAGGGAGAGACTTGAGAGAGGGAGAGGGGGTACAAGAGTATTTATGGTGGGAGGGAGAGACTTGAGAAATTGAGAGGGGGTATGAGAGATCCAAGAGATAGAGGATAGGAGGGATAGAACATGAGAGAGACTTGAGAGAGAGGGGTGGGAGGGATAGAGGGAGGGAGATACTTGAGAGAGGGGGGTGGGAGGAATGCAGGGAGGAAGAGACCTAAGAGGGGGAGTTATTCTATACATTAAAAACTCAACCATATACCTTACACCCTAAGGATGGAAGACAAGGTAGAGAGTGTAGGAGAGACCTAGAGAGGGTTGAAAGAGAATGCATGCATGCTGGCTAAGAGGGAAGGAAGCAGAGAGGGAGTGAAAGGTAAAACCTCAGGTACCCATAAAATATCATAAACCACAAAATCTAAGTGTTATCAAAGTGGTGGAGAGAGACAGAAAGAAAAAGAAAAGTTAATTTATTATCAATGCAACTCATTTGGAAAAATCTAGAAAGTTGCCCACTTTAGCTGCCAGATAGACTATGTATGAAGACATGGAGAATTTTTTGGTATCTTTGAATTTGGTTATTTGAGTGTGAATTATGTTTGAGAAAAAGTTTCCTTGATCCAATTTTTTTTCTTCTTTTAGAATGATATTAATAAACTAAAACATATAGGTCTTATAAGTCCAACCTTACAAGATTTTAAGGAATATTGGTCACCTAATTCCTCTTTGTCCTCAACCATTTCTTATTCATGTGTCTAAGATGTCCATTATTTTCCTTTTGATACTCCTTGATAGCCTCTACTTCCAAAGACATCTTCAAATTTATGCCCCCTCTCTCTCTCTCTTCCCCCCTCCCCCTGCCCCTCTCCCACTCCCAATCCCCCTCTCCCTCCCCCTCTCCCCCTCTCCCTCTCCCTCTCCCCCCTCCCACTCAACCTCCCCACTCTCCCTCTCTCCTCCCTCACTCTCTCCACATCCTTCTCATACACCTCCACCCCCACCCTCTATCCACCTCCCCCTCTTCCCCCCTCTCCCCTTGCCCCTCCCCCTTCCCCTTCCCCTTCCCCTCCCTCTCTCCCTCCCCCTCCTTCTCTCCCTCTCCCTCCCTCTCCCTCCCTCTCCCTCCCTCACCCTCCCATATAACCCCTCTCCCCTCACCCTTACCCTCACCCCACCCCTCTCCTCCTCACCATCAACCTCACCATCACCATCTCCCTCACCATCACCATTCCACTATCCCTCACCCTCTCCCTCACCATATCCCTCGCCCTCTCCCTTCCCCTCCCCCTCCCCCTCTCCCCCTATCCCCTTTCTCCACCTCCCTCTCCACCCTTACTTCCCTCACTCCCTCTCCCCCCTCTTAACATGTTTGTTAAGAGGGAAGGAGGGAGAGAGGGATTGAAAGGTAAAACCTCAACTAACCATCAATGATCATAAACCACAAACTCTAAATGTTATCAAAGTGGTGGAGAGAGACACAAAGAGATAAGAAAGTTAGTTTTTTGTCAATGTAGCTCATTTAGAAAAATCTAGGAAGTTTCTCACTCTAGGTGTTGGATAGACTATGTATGAAGACATGAATAATTGTTTAGTATCTGTGACTTTGGTTTCTTGAGTGTGAATTATGTGTGAGACAATTTTTCCCCAATCTAATAATGTTTCTCATTTTAGAATGATATCAATAAAGTAAAACATATAGGTCTCATAATTCATGGATTCTTCCTTACCCAAGGCTTTAAAGAACAAAGTAATAGTGTCCTATTTTAGAATAGAAGTTTGACCTTACAAGATTTTGAGGAATATTGGTCACCTAATTCCACTTTATTATTAACCATTTCTTATTCATGTGTCTAATATTTCCATTAATGTCCTTCCAATACTCTTTGATATCCTCTACTTTTGAATTCATCTTCAAACTTGTCCTCTCTCTCTCTCTCTCCTTCCCCCTATCTCCCTCTCCCTCCCTCTCCCTACCCTCACCCCTACCCACTCTCCCTCCTTGACCTTGACCCTCACTCCCTCCCCCCCTCTCCCTCCCTCCCACTCACCCTCTCCCCCCTTCCCTCTAACTTGCCCCCCCTCTTCCTCCCTATCCCCCTCTCCTCCTCCTCCTCTCTCCCCCTACCCTTGCCCCTGCCCCTGCCCCTACCCCTCACCCTCACACTCTCCATCAACATCTCCTTCGCCCTTTCCCTCACCCTCATCCCCACTCTCCCTCACCCACTCCCCCTCCCCCTCTCCCTCTCCCTCACCCTCACCCTCACCCTCACCCTCATCCTCTCCCTCTACCCCTCTCCCTCCACCTGCATCCCTCCCTCCCTTCCTCTCCCTCTCTCCTCCCTCTCTCCTCACCCTCACCCTCACCCCTCATTCTCTCCCTCTACCTGCATCCCTCCCTCCCTCTGTCTCCCTCTCCCTCTCCCTCTCTCTACCTCTCCCCTATCCCCTATCCCCTCTCCCCCTCTCCCTCACCCTCTCACTCTACCTCCCTCCCTCTCCCTCCTTCCATCAACCTCGCCTTGAACCTAAAACTCACCCCCACCTCCTCCCTAACCCTAACCTTGACCCTCACCCCCTCTTTGACTCTAACCCTCACTCCCTCCCCCTCCCTCACCCTCACCCTCGCTCACCCTCTCCATCCCTTTCCATCCCTTTCCCTCACCCTCACCCCCACCTGCTCCCCCTCACCCTTACCCTCCCCCTCACTCCATCCCTCAACCCTCCCCTATCCCCACCTCTATCTCCCTCCACATCCCCACCCTCTCTTCCTCCCCATCCCCCATGCTCTTCCTCACTCTCCCCGTACCCCTCATCCTCACCCTTTCCTTCCCACACCCTCACCCTCACCCTCCCCCTCCCCCTCCCTGTCACCCTCACCCTCACTCCCCCTCCCTCACCCTCCTTCCCCCTCCCTCTCCATCACCCCTCTCGCTCCATCCCTCCCTCTCCAATCCCCCTCTCTCCCTCTCTCCCTCCTTCCCTCATACTCACCCTCACCCATATCCCTCCCTCACCCTCACCTTCACTCCCCTCTCCCACCCTCACTTGCTCTCCCATGCCCTCAACCTCTCCCTCCACCCCTACCCCTCACCCCTCACCCTCACCCTCCACCCTCATGTCAAAAAGTGTCATTTAGGTGTTTTGTTAACAAACTAATTAAAAGGTAGTTGAAAATATTTGGTTTTTATTTTAAATTTATAAATACAACCTCCAAAACTCGAATTGGGAGGTTGCATATGTTTGGAAATTATGAAGAAGAAGAAACCCTTGTTTTTGTGCAATTTTTCTGAATTTT